>CM070836.1:32847471-33447471 GCA_036326025.1 Chrosomus eos | reverse complement strand
TTCTTGATGAACACAAACTTTCTTCTTTGTTAATGTGCAACATGAACATTGATCTGCATTTAAAACCCCCGGTCGGTCCCCATCCCAGGATCAATCCCGGGATGTGTTTGCATTGACACAGAAGGCACTCTAGCAATTTTCTGGGATCAACGCTCTGTGTGAAAGGGGCTTTAAAAATATGCACACATTCACTCTGTTTGTATGTCTCATATATAAAACACAAAATGTTTCTTGTCTCATCACATTCAGTTATGAATGACATGGATCATTTAAATGATAGCATCTTTTCAATTCAAAATATCAAAATTCCCCCCAAAGGTTGAGTAGTTTGCATCACTATATTACTGTGGGTTGTTGAACATATCCATCGTTGTCAAATATTAAATGTTTAGCTGCTTGAATCTTACCATGGACTCTTTCACTGTAAAAACTAAAAGTGTTGCGTTGGAATTCGCACTCATCTTCAGTTAACAGTAAGCCCCGCCTTCTTTGATCTGATTGGCCATTATTTTGACCTTGACAAACGCTGTTAGACCACTGAGGCATTCAACCTAAAAATTTAACTTTTTAAACTGTTTGTCATCCTAACAACAGAGCTGTGCGTAATGGAGAGCAGCATTTACATTATCAAAATATTGGGGGGACAATTTGGCCGTTTCTAATTACTTCCCCCCTGAAAAACACAGACATACTGAACACACAACTGAGAGCTGTGAAAGAGCTGTAAAAAGGCAACATTCAAGGAATGAACATTTTCTACTGGCAGTTGAGTCACTGGTGTGTTTCTCACCGAGCCGCGAGACCTCCTGGTCTCAGGTTTGACACTCTTGGCTTGCCGTCTTTGTCACAACCTCCGGAGATCGTGAGGCCGAGACTGGTGCCCTCTTTTTTAATCAGTTCCACCGTCGTCACACCTCTCTGCTCATCTGTGCGTACACAAACACACACGATAAAACACACATGCACCAGCACATGGACATTCGCAGCAGGTAAATCACCTACGGGGCGCTTGTGTAGCCATGCATTGTGACATGGAACTCATTTAACCATTTCATGAAGGACAGATGGTAGTGCTGCAGTGTGTGTAGCAGGCCGTGTGCAATACATTTATACATTATGTGAACAAGCAAGGGTGATTTTCTCAAACCATGTACAAGCAGAGTAAAAACTAACTTTTTTTATGAGGCCAATTTTCACATTGGACACTTGGAATGTAATGTGTACAGTAATATTGTGGAACATTACTGCAATTTAAAATCCCTGTTTTCTATTTGAATAAATTTTAATGTCCAAAATGAATTTTCAGCATTACTCCAGTCTTTAGTGTCACATAATCCTTCAGAAATCAATATGCTGATTTGCTGCTCAAGAAACATTTATGATCATTATCAATGTTGAAAAAAGTTGTGCTGCTTAATAATTAAAAAAAAATGTTTTTACTGTCACTTTTGATCAATTTAACATCCTTGGTGAATAAAATAAAATTATTACTTTTTTAAATTTCTTATTGAGGCTAAACTTTTCAACATTAGTGTATTTTATTTTAGTGTTTTTAATGAGGAAGAAAATAGTGTATTGGTATTTCTTTGTCACAAACAACACAATGTATCACAACAGTACATATTTTCTTAACTTAACACAAATATTATATATGATTTAAGAAAAGTATAAATAATTTACACACATGACAGCTATGAGGACCCCATTAAAGGGAAGATATTTTGGATGAAGAACTTTTAATTACTGAAATAATTATGATTTATGAATATCAATTACGACAAATTGTTTAATAGCTTTTATAAACATTTATGCTTTGTGCATTGGTTTAACAATATTTACTTTAATAAGATTAAAATGTTATCTCTTTGATTTATATGTATTAATATCAGGTGAATATATAGTTATTTTATGTTTTTTGTCACTAACAAACAATATAATACACATTTTCGTAAAATACCATAAATATTTAGAATTCCACTCATAACAGTAATGAGGACACCATTAAGGAAAAGAGATTATTTTATTCCGCATGACAAAATGAGGAGAAATATTCTATAATGCTATTTATTAGATGTTGAATCTCTCTAGTGACTCTGATAGTGAGTGTCAGTGTGGTAAATCAGTAAAGACAAAAAACTGACACTAATTCCTCACAAGCCCAACGGATAAAGAGAAAAGAACAGAGAGAGCGACTGAGGGTGTCCGAAGACATCAAATATCAGCATTATCTCAGACGAACAGTCTCTTCACCTCAAGGTACGAGACTCTGTGTGTGTGCTGAGGCTCGCAGAACTCCTTACTAGAGCCGAACACACGTCTGATACAGTGCAGGGGTTTCGTGCATTAACAGCAGTTATCGGCAGGTTTTACTTCTGCCGGGTCATCATGCCAACTTACCAGAGAGACTGCACCTCTTGGTGAGGCCGCTGCTGTCACTTGCAGCGTCTTTACTTCCCTTTGTGTATGGGACATCATCTGAAACACAAAAAGATTAAATCAATTATGAGAAAAAAATTACAATGCATTTTACTCAATTATCAGATGTAGACTGATCTTTTTTTTAAAAAAACATATAGAACTGAATTCAACCTCAAGTTGCAAACAGCATTTTTTTGTGAAGCAGGATACAACACGAAAATCACATGTAAACGTGTTCTTCTGGTAAGTGCTATCATGAGTTTATGTTATTGAAAATCCTGTTTCACTTGGAAAGATCCATTATGGAAGCATGGGTTGTGAAAACGGTTTTACTTTAAGTGACTTTAACTCGCATGTCTGATCATATACGTCAGAATTGTTCTCTTCATTGTTTGCTAACCCTGGAAAGTTGGACTATACACGACTGTTCAAAAGTTTAGGGTTAGTAGAATTCATGTTTTTGAAACATTCATTTGATCAAAAATACAGTAATTTTGTGAAATATTATTACAAATGAAATTAACCGTTTTATATTTTAACAAGTTTTAAAATGTAATTTATTCCTGTTATGCAAAGCTGAATTTTCAGCATCATTACTCCAGTCTTCAGTGTTACATGATCCCTCATTATAAATGCTGATTTGCTGCTCATGAAACATATCTGAATATTATCAATGTTGAAAACAGTTGGGCTGCTTCATATTTTTGTAAAAACCGTGATAACATTTTTTTCAGGCTTTTTTGATGAATAGAAAGTTCAAAGCAAAGCATTTATCGAAATATATTTTTTGTGACATTATAAATGCTTTTACTGTCACTTTTGATCAATTTAATGCATCCTTGTTAAATAAAAGTTTTGCTTTCTTTAAAAATATATCCTGCAGTACATTTGTTTTTAAACCATGAAGCTTCCCAATCCACGAAACATTAGATGCCTGGTCGAAATTGACAAGAATAAGAACTTGATGAAGAGACAATATGTGTGCTACTCAATAAATAAAGGTCAGTCAATCCCAACATGCTTGTCCAACCTGAGCGCTAACAACCCATAAATCTCCATTGGTCAGTAAAGATGTTCAGCTGCCCTTTAGGCCAAAAGACTAAAGAAACCAACATCACACAGACTGTTTGTTTAAGAGGTCATAGGCTCAAAACAACAAACCATTGCTTTAACAGTCAATCACACATCTATGAGTATCAAAATCAGCAGTTATAACTGAGACACACAGCATCAGCTCTGAGAGTCACAGCAGAGTAAAACTGTCATTATGGGTCAGGATAACTCAATTTTCCAAGTCTATTAAAACTCTGAAACTAATTTGGAGCAAGCCACTCCGACGGCCCTGGTTGTGTTGACACCAATCCTGATGTAGGTTAAACGGATGATGTTCTAACAATGCAAATGGAAGCTCAGGGCTTATTTTCAGAGTCGGGCTGTTATTTATAGAGGCCACAGCGGCCCCAGTTGTCACCCCTCGCTCAGCTCTGAACAGGCTTTACCAGCAGCATGCAGGGCTGGAGCTGAAAACTACTCGGCCCAGGATAAAACTAATGTGTGGGCCTCTTCTAGCCTGGCCCAATATGTAGACAACTGCATAGAGGACCATAGTGGACCCTACAGGGCCCGGCACGACAACCTGCAGAACAACAGATCCACTGGCAAAAATTACATTCTTAATGGTTTGGTTTAGAGTAAAGTGAATGATGAATAGAATTTATTTATTGTTGTATGTGAAGAACCCTGACCATAAATATTTCATAAACTGTACAAGATGAAATCATTTCAAACCTAAAAGTACCAAAAGAACATAAAAGTACCAAAAATAATGTTGTTTTGGACATGTACTAGTACCATGCTACTCTTTGAAGAACCTTGGAGTATAATGTAAATACCATGGTATATGAATGTGGTAATCATTCAGGTCCATGGTAAAGTACCATAAAATACAATTGATACCAAGTTTTTGAAAGAGTAATCTAGATACCTTAAGAAGTTAGGTGTAAAAATTATTCACTAACTAAATAAATACATTTTGATTTTGTAAAAGTTTAGGGTCAGTATGATTTTTTTTTGTTATTTTAGAAGAAATAAATAATTTTATTTCAAAAGGATGCGTTAAATTGATCAATAGTGACAGTAAAGACATTCATAATGTTTCAAAAGACTTCTATTTCAGATAAATGCTGTTCTTTTGAACTTTCTATTTATCAAAAAAAATGCTAAAAAAAAAGTATCATGGATTCCACAAACATTAAGCAGCAAATCTGTCTTCAACAGTGATATTAATCAGAATAATTAGCATAGCTATTAGAATGATTTCAGAAGGATCATGTGACACTGAAGACTGGAGTAATGATGATAAAAAAATAAATAAATGCAGCCTTGGTAAGCATAAGAGACTTCCTTCAAAAACATTAAACAGTCTTACCAACACCAAATTTAATATATATGACAAATGAAATGAAAAAGAAAGGATTTGGAAAAATGATCATGACTCACCACTATTGTTGTGACCCTCTTTCCTAAAGCCACACAGCATCGTGGGAATATCACGATTCCATTCTGCCAACAACAGTTTAGAAACTAACTAAATTGACCAAACTGACCATTTGTTAAAGCAGACACATGTAAATTAACTCATTAACATATCCAATTAGGCCACATTAGATGTGTAACTTCGGTTAGGATTCCTTAGATATACTCATGAAGAATCTTCTTTGAAAAGCAATGAAACAATGGCCCAGAGGAAGACAAGCAGACTAGATGAATTCATTCAGCGTAGAAGATCCAGATCTCAGGTGGTTTTATCTACAGCTGATCCTGTTGCACAGATCCTGTTACAAATCATACAGAATTCCAACATTTCTCCATGAAAATGTGAAGATCATCTGAATCTCGGCAAGGTACATGCAAGCGACTGTAAGAGAGTAATGCATGAATGAGTGACTGAAAAATGTGTGTTGCATAGGTGGAACTGGATTATTCCTGAGACATCCCAGTGTCACTCCAATTTGCTCTTTCCAAACAGCATAACGTGGTTATAACGCTTGCCAATCCGCACAGGCAACCAGTCTCCAGTCAGTCATCCATAAAACACATGTGATCCACTCGCTCGCACAGATTCAGTCGTGCAGGGTTTGTGAAGCAGATGGTAGTTCATCCAGAGATGACAGCGCTGCAGAATGGGAACGTATCGGAACGCTCCAGTGCCTCAGATCATCCCCGGACAGAACGAACACTCGCTCCTTCTCTCCTTTCCTCCCTCCTTTCTGCCACTCCTCCCTCACTTCTTGAGCTCCTCACTGTTCGCACGTGCTCTTCCTTCCTTCACTGACCTATTAATCATCTCACAAACACACTCTTCCCCGGGAGTATCTTCCTACCAGCAAGCTACACAAATATTAAAAGCACAGCCAAACCCCTTCACTAACTCTCTCAGCCCCCTCGTGCCTCACACACCACCACCACACACACTCTCTCTCTCTCTCTCTCTCTCTCTCTCCTCTCTCTCTCTCTCTCCTCTCTCTCTCTCTCTCTCTCTCCTCTCTCTCTCTCACGTGCCTTTTTCTCTTCATTTAGCAGCTGAGCATCTAGTGTTAAACAGCCCTTGCAACATTTTACCATGGTAAGATTCCTGACAAAGATGTATCACGGTTTCCAAAAAAACATTAAGCAGCACAACTGTTTACAATATTAATAATTAGAATAATCTAATAATTGCTAATTATTAGAATAATTCAATTATTAGAATGATTTCTGAAGGATCATGTGACACTGAAGACAGGAGTAATGCTGCACAGGTATAAATTACATTTTAAAATATATTCAAACAGAAAACATTATTACAGTTTTTACTGTATCTACTTATTGTTTGGTCAAGTAAATGCAGCCATGGTGAGGAGAAGAGACATTTAAGAGCTCATCATAGTGTGAAACATTGAAACATTTGACCATGTTTAATTGTAACTGGTCAAACCACCGTAATCCAAAACAAAATGATATATCAAATGGATATATGGTACTTTGATATATAAGATATGACATACAGATATCAGATCTGCAGAATATTTGATGTAGGCCTATATGAAATATTCATGTAGGCTAAAACATTTATTTAGTACTGAATCAATGAATTTAACACCATGATGCATATCAAAAATCTATTTGGTATTGCTATCACACAATTCAATTCAATATTTCAGAGTGACATAGTTTTAACATCTGAAATATCACTATACCGTGGTACCACTTTCTTCTAAGGGTATAAATAAATTGGTATATGAAACTTTGGCACATCAAAGCACCATCTGACACGTCACTATATCTGCCTACGTTTACAATGCTTTTTAATCTATTGTATTTCAAAAACATACCATGTTATTTCTATGAAAAAAAAATGATAGAACCATGTTATGCACACTTAATATGTGAACATGCTTATTATGCGGCTCTCTGGAATACTCGATTCTGATTGGTCCATGGAGGCATTCTGACAATTTTATTGACTGTTAATTTGTAACTAATTGTTGTCATATTTAACTGACATGCAGCATATAATTGCTGTGCTCTCTTTCTTCTTACATAAAACTCATTATTTCAAGACAAATCAATATTTCATGACATTTTCAACATTGCTGCCACAAAATAAAGTAGAAGATCCTGATCACCCTGTCAGGTTGATTAAGCAATATGACTGAACATGAACCCTTTTCCCTTACTTAAATCAGACTTTAGAATCAAACTTACAGATCATATTCCATCATGTTTTTATTTTGTTAAAAACTGGCTTTTATTATATTATGTAAAGAAAGAAAGCATGCCATGAAGGGACAAATCAAAAGCAAGTCTGTGAAATCTGTCTCAAATTTCATTTTTTGGAGTTGGTGTGGGTATTTTGTCTCGACAGCCGCATGTGTCTGAAAGAAGACGAACACCTGTTTCACCCATCAACACATTACACACATTCTTCTCTTTATAACACCAAAATAAGTTTCTTCCCCAACAACAGATGACACACTATCTATAATACATATAAAACATTCAACAAGTCACACAGACAATCTAATCTAATGGGAAGGGACTTTATGTTCTGCAGTTTAACATCAGTTGCGGATAAGTTTGGGGTTAGTAATTTTTTTTTTTTTTACAAATTGATGTGCTAAATTGATCAAAAGTGATAATAAAGACTTTTTGTTATATTGCTAAAAAAAATTCTATTTTTTAAATGTTGTTCTTTTTTTTCTTTTCTTTTTTACTTTTTATTAATCAATGAATTCTGAAAAACAGTATCTTACATCATATTAAGCAGCACAAATGTAGTACCAACTGAGTATCAAATCAGCATGTTATGATTTCTGAAGGATCATGTGACACTGAAGACTGGAGCAATGATGCTGAAAATTCAGCTTTGCATCACAGGAATAAATTAAATTTTTAAGTACATTCAATAGAAAACCATTAACCATGTGACTTCTTTCAAAATCATCAAAAATAGTAATGTTAATTTTATTTACATATAAATATGTATTTATTTATTTTCAAATAATTTATACTTTGTTATCTAATGTGGTGACAAGAATGTGGTAAAAGTGTTCAAATATTTTTTTTAGGTTACTGTCATAGGTTACTGTAAGCCTTCAGAGTATTTGGAGTATTTCAAGTCATTTTACACTCTACAGCCCCCATGTGGCCGAACGTTGTTTTGCAGGTCACTTCAGCTGATATTGGACAACAGATCTTGCATTCATTTTCTCTCTCCCTCTCTCTCTCAACACACACACACACCGCACACACGAAACACACAATGACTTCAGCATGATTGCTTTACATACAGCACCAACCTACACATACAATTCACCCATTTACCTTTTCAAACATCACCCCACCCCACCATCAAAAGTAAAGGTCACACACCTTATGCACATTCTCTAAAATGTCTTACCTTTAACCCTTCCTCTGATAACTCCAATACGACATCGCAAAGAAAACGAGAACATCTTCCTTTTCCCTTTGACTCCTCCAGCAAGTCCTTTCTTCCCAGTCCCCGTGTCAGGACCCCGTCCGGGAGCAGTTTAGGATTTACCGAACAACTAACATGCCACATGGCTTCTCTTTCCTTCTCCTCTTGCCCGTACCACACGGATCTTCAACCTAGCCTTTGCTTTGGGTCTCTTCGTCTCTTATCTGCCTGCTCTACCCTCTCTTTCAACCTGGAAGAGCTCTTCATTCATTCTGTGGGAAATCCGGTGGCTTACTCAGATTTGAGGGTTTCAGAGAAACACGGCCGATCTCATTTCAACCTCTTCAGTCATGTCATGAAAATCTGGGAATGACTTAATAACAAATCTTGTTAAATATAGTGGGCAGGGCTGGTACACCGTTGGGTGGTAGCGAGTGTGTTTTGGCTGCTCAGTGATGAGACAGATGGACTGAAACGGCCTACAGAGACACAGGCTGCCTGAACCACAGGAGAGACACCACACTAACATACACCAAAAACTACTATGGTAGTACCATGTTTTGTTTATATGTTTAAAATTATTTGTACGGTAACCATACAATATAATGGTGGGGAGACTGGGGCAAGCTGTCACATAAAAAAAGTATCTCAGTCAAATGTCCAATTAACCTTTTTTTTAATATTCTACTAACAAAATTTCCAATATCATCACAATTTTTATTATGGGTCAATGGGGAAATAAAACCACATCAGTAAACGTAAAAAATGTATGGTAGATTTTAACCAAAAAGGTGATCAAGAGTATTTTAATAAGTCAGGCCAGGTTGGCATATGGTGTAACTTTATATAGGCCTACATTTTAATAAAATATGTTAGCCAAAACAATGGATTGATAAATTTATTTGTATGTTATCATTTTCTTTTTTATCTCACACATTTTTGCTATTTCATAAATCATGCTGTTTAAATGTGGCTACCTAATAAAAATGTTAATGCCAGTTCAATTGTGACTATTTATGCCATGTAGTGTGGAATTATCCAAAGAAATACAAACACATCATTCTGTTTCACCTTTTCTTGCAATTCAAGGATTATTTAAACACACTAACTCCTGAATAAAGAAATTCTGCTTCAAAAATAAACCCACCGAGAAATAGGCTATTCAAATGTGACAACTAGCCCCGGTCAGTATCAAGACTACCAAGGATTTACCACCGATACCTCACTGTCTATCACTAGTGTCCACGTGTTTCTAAATGCAGCGACTTGTAGGTACAGTTTTTCCTGTGGGTTTTTCCAGTAGGATTTTCTTCCCGACTCCTCAGTATCCTCATGTTCAACAGCAGGTGGATTTAGTCGGATTTAGTTCATGCAGAACATCATGAACTACGGAGAAGGGGGCATGCATTGATGGGAAAAATAATATCAGATGGGAGGGGAAATTATATCGCAATGCTCATGTTCCCCAGAGCAACTTGCATTTGCTCTCAAAACTTTTGCTTGTTTTGCGAAGTTAGTCAAAGTTTCACACAACTCAACTAAATCGAAACCACTTGCTCTAGAGATATGCGCTGACTCCAATATAACAAGTAACGTTAGGTTTACTACTTTTTATATAGGCCTACAATAAAACGACTGTGTAGACTGGGCAATGGCCTATTGTTGACTCTGGTACACTTTATGAGGGGATCGTTAAGGAAATAACACGATCACATGATTGGTAAAGCAAAAGGAAACTGTTAAACATTTCAGGAACTCTAGCTATTTCTAACTGCGATTCCAAAATGGAGAGACCGATCGCGAGGTAAGATATAAAGTCTTCGTAATCAATATTTACATTGTTTCGATTTCAAAAAGTGCACAAACTGACTTCATTTTAAACTTACTCTGAAGTGATTATGGAGCAAATTACGGAACAGTTAACCCGGTTTATGGATTACCAGCAATAGCAGGTAAGATTATGTTGTGATTTTCACGCATTCTCAGATTTCCACACGACGACACCCATTCACTGCATATAAGTGACCTTATTTACTGCAGCGCCATCTTTAACGCGAAGGAAAGCGAGGATGTGAGGGATACACATACACATACATACATCCGATCATCTCAGTGGGTTGTAACGTTACTCTGATTAGGACTGTTTTTGAACTTTTTTGCTGACGAAAAACTGCAAAAAAATCTTTCCAAGCAATTTCAGCAGACAAAAAACTCCAGACAATATACGCTGTGGAAAATTATAAGTGATCTGTGAGCTTTTACAGCGGACGCCATCGAAAACACGGTATGTTTATTGTTTACGTCTATCCCTCACAGCTTCGCTTTCATCATACATGTAATGATGACGCTACTCTGACTAGCCTACATTTTAAAGGCTACGATAGAAATATTACCATGGTAACCTGAGTTTCCGCTTAAAGCCACTATGTGGTTTCAAAACAACGCTAAATGTTTACGTAAATGTTTCGCTTCGTGCATACTGTTTCATAAAAAACAAGTTAACTTATAGTATGTCTTACTAGTATGGGGTATTCCTTACAAAAATGCACCATGGTAATGAAAGCATCCGCTAAAATACCTATAGGTACAGTTGTACAAAACTAACATTTTTACCATGGTAAAGTCCCAGGGGCGGACTGGGTCCAAAAAGTGCACTTTCCGGCCCACAGCAGCCCACCACATCCCACATCATAATACATAACCACACAGCCCACCACATCCCACATAACATATTGGCTCATTAATGTGCAGAATAATTTTTAACACCACTTATTGCATAAAAACATAACACAATGCAAAATAAATGCCATTTAAACATTTATTTTAAGTAAAGCAACATATATTGTCATATTTGTAAAACAAATGGAAACAAACAGAATAACATTAAGACATATCAACATATAAAACTATCAAGACAGCATATCAGCTAGTCAGGGGGTATCATCATGGTGCAGTGTAAGATACACCACTCAGCAGTGCTGCACTCAGCTGTACAACTCCTGAATCTCCTAAAAATATTTATATTTTTGAAAATAATATTCAGCAGTTTTATGAGGAGGAGGAGATGGCTATGTGTGTGGTGTGTGTGTGTGTGTGTGTGTGTGTGTGTGTGTGTGTGGTGTGTGTGTGTGTGTGTGTGTGTGAGAGAGAGAAATAGAGTTTGTGTGCGAGATGAAAGGATTCCTGAGAAGGAAACTAAACAGATTAGGGATTATTTAGCATTTTCTATAATAAATATGTGTTAGTGTAAAGTAAAGAATAAAGCAAATAGCCAAAGACAAATAGTATTAATAGCTACAAAATGTATAAAATCTTAAATTACGTAATTCGCTGTAAAAGACTCTCTCTCTCTCTCTCTCTCTCTCTCTCTCTCTCTCTCTCTCTCTCTCTCTCTCTCTCTCTCTCTCTCTCTGTGAAATAGACGTGAAAGGGGGCGTGTTTCAAGATACGCAATGGAGTAGACCAAACTTATTAACAGGGAGGGGGCCAACACACTCACATGCACACAAAACACACTCCATTGTCGGCCACGCCCGCGCGATCGACTCATTCATTCTTTTGCGTAGAAAAGAGATGTAATATTATGAATTCCGATTTTTTAAAAAAAAATATTTGTGTACAAATATTCTGAAGCACCGGGACTTTTCCCGGTGGGCCGCTGGTCAATGTGGGCCGGCCCACCGGGAAAAGTCCCGGTGCTCCAGATGGCCAGTCCGCCCCATGGTCCGCCCCTGTAAAGTCCCATGTTAATATGGTAAGTAAGTACTCCGAAAAATACCATGGTACTCCAATGTAGCTACTTACCACTATGGTTTATGTAAAAAAAAAGAAAAAAAAAACCTTAGTTAGTTTTATGGCTCTTTTTTTAGTAGCCTAATAAAATAGTAATCTCATACCATTGCCATGGTAGCCTACTACTACCATATCTTTATTGAGACTGTAAAGTCATAATTCATAAAATAAATATTCAAAAAAGTGTAATTTTTGAAGTTAGTGTATAGGAAACTCAGAAGTGAAGACCAGGAGACATGGTTGTATCTTCAGCTTGAGGATTCTTTCTTGGGAATGAGCTGTTGGTGGCTGAAGTCATCCAGTCTAACTAAAGGCTGATTACACTACAAGACTTTTGTTCAGATTTTAAAAGTTGTGTAGTGTATTCCAGCCTTAAGGAAATTATACATTGTAGTTTATATAGATTTTAGGTCGCATTGTTTAGAAATGGAGACCTTAAACAAAGCTTGGAAATGAAGAATCCAGATAAAGGAACTCGCCCCAGACTCTGTTACCATTCCTAATCCAATCAGCATAACTATTCAAAGAATGGGACCGAGCGAGCAGAGGGATTATAGTCTCAGTATTCTGACTCATTTGATTTACAATAAAAAAAACAGGACTGGCAGGAACCTCTTGCTAAAATCTTTGCTACCAGAATCATTCATCTGATGTCATCATCTTTACCTTAAATGCTAAATAGAATATACTTTCCCATAGTTTTACATATGATGTTATGTATGGATGTAGAATTAGCAGATCTTAAACAGGTTCTTAAACTTGTAATACCACATTACCAGTTTTATTGTAGAAACAACTAATTAAAAGGGTGAAAACATTGTTAAACAATACTGTGTAGTATCACACAAAGTATGGTATTTGACATACCCTTTTATTGTGATTATAGCACTTACAAAAAATAACATTGTACTACTATGGTTTTTGGACATGGTTCTAACCATGATATTCTTAGAAGTGCTCTGCAATATACATACTGTGGAATATCCTAACGCGTGTCACAACTAGCCTACTCTCAGTTTACAACCCAATAATCCACCCACTCCTCCATTCAACACCATCCAATAGCAGCCACTCTCAGACATAAACCATACATTCCTGTACCATAAGTAGTCTAGGCTACACAAGCCCTGCACCCACAGGCATTAGCACACGCTGCTCACCACGAGAAAGACACTGATTTCAGGCATCTTTCAAGATCTAAAAAGTAAGTCCTTAACTATTGTTTGGTGCAAACTTCCATAACATTTGAATAGCTTATTTGGCTAAGCAACTGAAAACTATTAATAACTGGCTATTTATAGGCTTTTTACAAAGATAGTTCAGCAAAGGCCACTGTGATTGACCAATCAGAATCAAATATTTCAGAAAGCTGTGGAATAGAAAAATGCATAGAAAAAAATAAATGTTTAAACATGTTAAAGAATTTGATCAATGGTTAATAAATGCCTTTTAGTGGGCAACTTCCCTAACCAGTTTGTTTGAATGTCATTCAGCCATGGCAGCCCCACCTCCGGCCACCCATGGACCTACCGCTCCTCCTGCAAACATGTTCGATACGGTCCCTGGATATGAAGGAACAGTGGCTGGCGGAGGAGGTAAGAAGCATGCAGAATATGTTTTTAAAAGTAAAGCAGAGAATGGAAATCATGTCGGAAAGTCAAAAGTCATGTGGGAAATATCGTATACAAGAGTTTAACACACATGAACGTCAAACGTTCAATCCCAAATTTTTTCTTGCAACTTGAGTACATGCATTTTACTCCTTAGACCTCCCTAACACTCAAACAGTATGCCCTTTATGATTTTATGTTGGTTAAGTTAGTGAAATATTAGGTTTTATACTCGGTCACAAAAGTGACCGGTGGGAAACACCATAGTCAGAATTAATGCAAATTCTTCAATTAGACCTATTTACACAACACATTCCAAGACATCCAATACCTCGTTTTGTTCGTGAAGGAGACTTAGTGAGGTGAAAATTCACGTACCTCTAGAAGGTCCAACACATTGATAGTTTCTGGGATACTGATAACTACACTGAAGAACATTATAAACGCAACACTTTTGTTTTTGCCCCCATTTTTCATGAGCTGAACTCAAAGATCTGAGACTTTTTCTATGTACACAAAAGGCCTATTTCTCTTCAAATATTGTTCACAAATCTGTCTAAATCTGTGTTAGTGAGCACTTCTCATTTGCAGAGAGAATCCATCCACCCCATACATTCAGTGTAGGATTAACAGCCAAAACCTGTATTTTCATTTGAAGTACTGTTTTATACTATCGGTCACAATTTCGACCGTTAACAAATTTACATGTTTTACAAAATATATATGCAGGACTCAGGAGTATAATTCTCAAAATATATCAGTAGTAGACACTTTAAAGAATATATGTACAAAATATGATAGTTCTGTTAATTAAGATGTTTTACATACTACTTTTTGTAGTAGTCTGAGGAAGACATATTCTTCCAGATGTGCAAGCAAGAAGTAAACTGATCTGGTCATGTGACCTTTCACCAGTGTTGGGGAAAGTTACTTTTAAAAGTAATGCATTACAATATTGCGTTTCTCCCAAAAAAAGTAACTAATTGCGTTACTTAGTTACTTTTTATTAAAAGTAATGCGTTAAATTACTTTTGCATTACTTTTTCTCATTTGGCTGGGCTTGCTTGTTTGTTTTTTAATAACAACAAAAAAAAGTTCTATTTTTGGCAAATTTAAGCCCTTTCACACCAAAAGTGATAAATGCAGGAAATGCATGTTTAATCCTGTACAGTAGAGGGCGCCGCTCAAACAAAAATGTTCAGCCATTCTTCATTACAGAACAATAGGATACAGGAGAAGGAAGTTCAACACGCTTATTTCTACATCTAATCTTGAGTAATTTTTGCTATTAGTATAGTTTGAATTAGATAATTGAAGGTTAGCAGCATTGGTTAATAAATTGAGATAAATACATAAAATATAATTTGTGTAATTTACTATAGTTAATTATAAAAGTTTTGCATAAATTCTGAGATTGCATTTTACTGTTTTTATTCATTTTGAGGAATGCTGAATGTTTTCATGCTGAAGTAGATGTAAATGCATGTTCATATTTAGTCTACAACTACAATAAGCATCATGTTTACTCTGCACACACACACACACACACACACACACACACACACACACACACACACACACACACACACACACACACACACACACACACACACACACACACACACACACACACACACACACCACCTCCTCACTTTGTTTCTATCAATATGAGGACAGGAGAATTGTCAGTCCATACATGTGAAAAAGTAACTAGCGTTACTTATTTGAAAAAGTAACTCAGATATTTTGTTGCAAATTGAAAAAGTAATGCGTTACTTTACTAGTTACTTGCAAAAGTAATCCGATTACGTAACTCAAGTTACTTGTAATGAGTTACCCCCAACACTGCCTTTCACACTAGTCACATGACATTAATGGATTTTAATCAAGACAATCTATTTTTTCATTTAAAAGTTGAATTTCTTGCCCAAAGCCAATAAAAACATTTTTAGAGCTTCCAGAAATAAGAAAAAAGTTGCGGTCACGATTGTGACCGGTGGGATTAAACGGGTTAAGAGTAAGAATAACTCTTTCTGAAGGAGGCATGTCAGTGAGATTCAATGTATACAGCGTTACATTTGTTATAATTAATTAAATCTTTTTTTCATTTACAAGTTACAAAATGAATACAAAATACCATAGTATTGTACAATTACAGTACAATAGAATATATAAAGATTTAATTTACAGCACCTTCATAAACTGAAAAACAAATAAAAGCAAAAACAAACCCAATGCGCTTTCTTTAATTCATCATTTTGTTGAAAAGAAAAGGTACACCTCTCTCTTGCTCTGACCAAATTAGAGCATTTTCAACTCGAAAATGCAAACTTCTCAGTAGGACTTAAATGTACCAATAGACCTCGTAGTGCTCAGAGCACCAAAACACATGAATAAGCCCCTAGTTCTGTTACTGATGTGTCTCTCTTTTCACAGGTGGGTATCTTCCTCCTCCAATGCCGACTGTACCGATGCCTGTGCCTGAACAAGCCCCCAGCCCACCAGACTGGCAGTAAGAAAACACAGAAAACACACAATGCACTCAGTGAATCTTTAACACTGTACAGGCACCCACCTACGATATGCAATCATCGGACAAAGATGGGAATTCTTAATTTCTCACCGTTCGGGTGTCCCTTATCTTTGGGGTTCTCAAACTAGGTCAAAAAAAAAAAATGCAAAGACTGATTTATTTAAACAAATGTTTGTACTATGTGTTTCAGAGTGAAGCACGGCACACGCTGTGTTCAATTACACTCTGTAACTTCCCATACTTGTAATGTTTTTTGTTGTCTTTTTACAATGATGTATTACAATTATACTGTTTATTTTAATTGTATAGTTTAATATTTTCATTTAAAATAAAAAGTCATAATTAAAAAAAATACTTTAAAGGATTATTATTATTTTATATTTATATTAAAACATATTTTTAAATAAATATTTTAATAAATATTAATAATATATTATTATCTATAATTAATCAAATCTATAATTTAAGGCCAAATTGTGTAACACTACAAACAAGCACAGCAAAACATTTTTAACTAAACAAAATTTTACATTTTTATTGCAATTTTATCAGAAAAATCTAAAATGTTTTCCAAATTGTGCAGCTCAATGTCAAACTGAAAAAAATCTCAAGATTATTTATTTACTATAGATAGACCTATATATAGATCAAATTTTGAATAATAATGCATTCAAAATTATTTAATTAATCATGTTTTTAATAGTTGACTTTTGACAGTAGAGTAACAATAAATAAAAAATATTTACTTTAGCAAACAACATGTTTTTATAGTATCACACTTTTCCTCTCAGACAATATAAATAGGTAATTGTACATGAATGAAATGAATATATATATATATATATATATATATATATATATATATATATATATATATATATATATATATATATATATATATATATATATATATATATGCTTGTATACTCCCCTCTCAATGAGATCATCATATTTGGTTCTTGATATCAAAAAGTTTGAAGGCTTTATCTAGCACATTTGCTGATTCACCTTGTTATTAGCTCATTAGTGTGCACTTTGACCTGAAGTGGGTGTGTCCGCTTTGAAAAACAACAAAAAAGTGTCATGGTGGGGTTCTCCAGGACCCAGTTTGACAAATAATATTGTACAACACACCCTGTTGAACATGTGCAAAGGTCACCCACATATTGATTTTTTCTCATTGATATCAGTATACCTTCCATCTCAGAGGAGAGAGCACGCGAAGCTTTCGCAACGTTCGTCTCCAGCAAGTGCTGCTATAGTTCTGGCCCCGTCAAAGATGGAGTTATTACCAACATGGAGTCCTTTAACACCTACAGGGTGAGACCTACAATAAATCATCTTCATTATGTGCATCTTTTTCTTAGTCCAGTATGAGGAGTAGAAAAGTACTGGGGCTCTAAAGGGACATAGTGATGCAATGAATATGATATTCATTGCTTTTGCTTCCAAAAACTTGGTGCTCCCCTAAGAAATTTTGTGTTCGCTGCTCAAAAAGAACAAAAATGCAAATGCGAAGTTTTTTCTGGAAACGCAAAACATTTGTGTTAGAATGCAAAAGCATTGACGTATAATTTTTCCTCCCATCTTATGTTTTGTCCTTCAACATGTTCCTTTAGGTGCTCTGTAGAAAAGTATAAACTATTAGAGTTATTTTGACATGCATAATGTTAATGTGATTTGTGGTTGATGTTGCTCAGGATGGGTTATTCACATGTGTCTGCTTATTCTGTTCTCAGTATCGTTTGGAGACCTTCAATGAGTCCAGATCTACTGAATGGAGTCAGGAGCCGTATGCAGGTACCCAGAAGTCATACTGGGCCTGTTTGCACTTCATGCGTCTTTTGGCTCCATTTACACTTGGTCACATTACAAACATCTCATCTCCTCAAAAAGGGATGTACGATGTAAATCCCAATCTCACATATGTAAATCTAACGTTCAACTCCATGTTGATGCAAATGCTGGGCATGAAAGGCATTCTGGGCAAAAGCTAAATTTCTCTGACAAGAAGATTCATTGGGTCCCACTAATAAAAATTTCAACTACCCTTTTTTTAAGCTCATATGCCTCAATGATGTAATACCTCATCAGACATGGCTCTTGGGAATTTAACAAACTGTTTCATTCTCACTATGTTCTTCTCTCCCAGGGCAGCCCGTGGATGCTGGTGTTCAACCTGCTCCAGGACCGTGGCAGATAGCAGCTCAACCACCGGCCTTCTTTCAAGAGCAAAAGCAGACCATTAGAGTGCCCTACACTTCTTCAGTCAAGGTTTGACCTTTAATGGGTCATGAATCCCCAAAACATATTTTTTGAGATGTGAACAGTAATGTATAGGCTGCATATCACTGAAAACTCTAAAAGAGCTAATACTTTTTTTTTTTTATATTGTGAGTGTGTGACTGGGTGCTGGCACGATTTTACGCCAGCCAGTACTGAGTGTGAGCTGAATTTATTCATGAGAATTAACTCTTTTAACGATGAGTTTAACAGTGCTCACAACGAGGATCATATAGATCATACACAGACCAGAGCAAGTGCATTTTTATGGACAAATTTTAGATACTCTAGAGCTCTAAACATGAACCAACACCGCATATACACATATATTAGTCACGTCTTATTCAAATGAAATGTATATGTGCAAATAAGGACAATGATAAAGCTGTACTGATAAAGAACGCGATGACACAATGAATTATTCTGATACACAGAAGACACTGATGTAGACAGACAACTCAAAGAGCAATGGACAAAATGTTCATGACACTTTAACCACAAGATCCATCAAACTAAGAGAGCAGGGGCCGTATTCACAAAGAATTTTAAGGCTAAAAGTAGCTCCTAACTGGCGAATTTAGGAGCAACTCCTAAAAATAATGGGCGTGTCACTCCTAACTTTAGGACTCCTAATTTTTTCACTAAGAGTAATTCACGAAGCATTTTAGCCCTAAAAGTAGCACCTAAGTCTGGGACAGCTTAAAAGAAGTCGAGAGGACTCCTAACTCACTCAAGACCTATTCACAAAGGATTGTAGCGCACACCACCGCCTCTCGCAGTCGTCCGGGGTCCGCGACACAAGCGGGAATGCTGCATTGATCTGCAAACAAATCCTCTCCCATTCTCACGCTTAGTTTTGCTTGATGATATCCCTGTGCCGAATTTCCCTTTTATTATGTTTTTTTTCCAGCACCAACTGAGCCAGCAGCAGTAATGGTGTGTCACACCGAACGCGAATTGAATTATTTGCGCGAGTAGATTACATACAAAGTCAATGCAAAGACGTGAATAGACGCATCATTCGCGCCGGGCATTGCGAATGACGCGAATTGGGCAAATGCGTTTGCCGCGAATGTCTTCCGCGCAAGTTGAAAAATTTGAACTCGAGCGAATGTTCAAGCGTCTGACTAGACGCCTATTTGACGCTCTATTCGCGTTCGGTGTGAACACACCATAACTGATCCTGCGTTATGGGCTTACTTTTCCGTTTTGGCGAGTTCAAAATCCACCGTCATTCAACTTTTATATTACTTCAATAAGAGCAACATATCCTTGCTTTAAGTAGTCTATTTAGGCTAATAGGATGTCAATTAATGTGTCAATGCAAAGTGTTAATGCAAGTGTCGTTTTTCATTATTAGCCAAGTGGCGGTTTTCATTAGGTTATTAGGCTACTTTGATTTAATTTAATTTAATTCACGACTTTTTTTTCTCTCTCTCTCTGCCTTTTTAGAATTACACTTCACTGGGGCCTGCAAAAACATGATATGCATTTCGATGACATTACTATTATTATTTTGTGTAGGACACAGACATATTTAGATGTCGTAATTCCATGATGTGTTGCGTGTTATGTTCCGGTTATGTTCCGCATGATGGCCCTGTCATCTAACAACCAATCACCGTGATCATTGTGAGGAACCCCGTGCATGAGAATTGACGTCATCCATAGCAACGAAGACTCACTCTTAGTTTAGGAGTTGTCATTTTTCCTTACTAAGAGTAGGTCTGAAAGGCGTTGTGAATAACTTTTAAGAGAAAACTCCTAGCTAAAATATTTTAGTGCGATTAAGGAGTACTCCTAGTGGTAAGATAAAATTCTTTGTGAATACGGCCCCAGGTCTCATTCAACACACACTTATTTCTGCATGAAACGCATTCTAAAGGTTTGGAAGCATTTTATTTAATCTTCTGGAAGATCACAATGATCTTTCATTTAAATTGTTCTGTTTTTTAGAGCTGTTATTGAGTGCAACAGTCCGATTCCAGAAGTAAAAAGAATCCCATTTATTTTTTCCATAAGGATATTAATTTTAAATGCTAACTTCTAAACCTTTTTAAAGACAGACCTACTGTCACATTTATGCCCCGTTTACACGAAGGGAAGAATACGCAGATATTTCCCTGCGGTTTGGCCTCTCATTTACACGAAAACCCCGTTTTTATCACAGAAAACGAAAATTTCTAACATCTCCGGTCAAAGTGGAGATTTCTGATAACGACGGTTATGTGTTGCAACTGGGAGAAACAGGGTTTTAGGTTCTCAAACGTCACATTATGCGCCAGAAAATGCTTAATGTCATTTGAGCGCCCAGTTTGTAATAGTTATGATGACGCTCAATGGCGTATTTATGCGGGTTGATGTAAATGTGGCCTCAGTGGCTGCGTTCCAGTTCACTTTTAGACATGCACTTGCGAACTTCCCTAAGCACTTCCCCTCAGGGGAATCCCTGCCGCCATTTTGAAGTGCGTTCCACTTCGTGAAGTGGACGAGGGAAGTTTATATGGACAGACACTTGTTCCCTCGATTTAGACCGAGGGAGCGAGTCTACTTCATATGTACACTTCAGGCACCATATGTCCCACAATGCAGTACGATTGTGACGTCACCACAGATCTCGTCTAATCAAAACCACAACAAACAACTCTATGATATATTAATTATATTTTTTTAATGTAAAACAACCCAAACACACCTATATACATTTGGATGCTGCATTAAACAAATTCTTAAAGGGAAACTAAATTAAATAATAAATCATCCATAGCTGATTCCAAGTGATCAAGGGCTTAGGACGTTCCAGTTCAGTCCATTGCAGTTTCCGCCAGAAGTGGGCACTCGTGCAACGTAAGCAATGACGTACATCCGAGTGAACGAGACGGAGGGAAGTTAGCGAGTGAAGGGCATGTCAATTTTGGACTGGAACGCAGCCTGTGTTCATGTTGTGTTTGCCTGTGGCACACCCAGTTTGTCCATGTGTTTCATTGATGTTATCCATGTCACCTGTTGTCTTGTTAATTAGTCATTATGAGTTCATTTGGCCCAGCTGTATCTCGTTCCCTGATCTTTTCTGTGTATTTAAGCCCTCTGTCTGTCGTCGTCGTGTTATGTTTAGGTTGTTCTGTTCTTGTGTCTTGTTATCCAGTTTATGAGTGTTAGTTAGTGATGGGAAGATCGAGGCTTCGTTATTCGTGAAACACTGAAACAGTTGAATCAAATGTGCCATTATTGTGCCAAGGCTTCGAAACAATCCGACACCCGTCTCCACGGGGACCCCTAGTGGTCAGAACAGTGTAAATGCAAAAAAAAACCTGGGTCAAACATGCATGAAAACACCTTTTAAAATCTATTGCAAATTTTTTACTGAAAGTAAAATCTTTCAAATGCAATCATCTAACAAGATTATCACGTGTAAACGTGTTCTTTTATCAATTGTTAGGGTTTGTTTTGTTTGTCCTATAAGTATAATGGGCGTCAACCTGCATAATCTTAACCTATTTTTAAAATAATCATGATTAATACCACAATCCCTTGTGAAGAACTACAGTAGTTATGATTCTGCAAAGAAATCTCCACCAATAAGAGAATCACAGCAAGCAAATCTCACCAAAACAATCGCCCACTCCCATGAAGCACTGTGAATGACATAGAAGTCAGTCAAACTACTTAATTCTATGTAATTAAGTTCTTTGCATTATTGTGCAATAAACATAAAATATATTGTTTCTATAATATAAAATCATCTTTAAATCAATGTTTTCATATTTATCTATAATTTTGTATTTGATTAGGTTGTTCATAAAGCTTTATGGGATTGTAGTTCTTAAGCTCATTAAAGCCAATAAGTTCACATTCTTGCTTTTTGGTAAACATCCCACTAATGCTTATATTCAACCAGTCAGATTATATTTTACAGCATTAAATTCTGTTTGTACCCTAGAACTGTCACCGGTGTCTTGGAATGGGAAGAAACCCCTGTGACACCTGTGCGGGAGCTGGAAACGTAAGTCACTTTTAACTAGCTCAGGCCGAACCAGCTTCTTGTCATTTGAACAATGAATTTCATTGTTCTCAAAGGTATTTTCACAGAAGAAAATATGCTAGATGCATAAAAGTATCCCTTTGTGTGGTGCCTGGAGAAGTTGAATTTAATTGAAAATGTGCACACAGTCCACAGAATGGTTTTCATTCAGTTAATATGACGTAAAATAGCAGTCTAATATATGAACTGTTTGTCCTCTATTGTTGTCCATGTGCAGAAAGTCTGTTGGGTGTGTAATGGTTCTGGTTTCCGCCAAACTGATGACCGCTGCACGCACTGCAATGGGCGCGGACGTGAAAAGTAAGTCTTTATTTGCTTGATTATTTTTGTATATATATTTTATGTTATTCTAGCTACTATGGTTTGAATTCACATGAAATCTTTCTGTGGGCTTCAGTGAGTGGTTTGGTGTTTTCTGAGTGTTTACATGTTGTCTGGTGTCTTTCAGCTGTAGTTCATGTAACGGCAACGGCTCTTGCCAGTGTGACACCTGCCATGGGAAGAGACAGCTGATCGTCTTCATCAACCTCAATGTTAAATGGTATGATCTACATGATTTAAAGGTGAACTAAGTAACTTTTTTGCCTTAACCGGACAGCTTTGGAGTCATTGTAATGTTTATATTACTGATTTTGTGTTGAATGGTGGTCGTCTCGCCCCCCCTGTTGGCTGTGAGCGGAAAAAACACACTTGCAACTTTGAGCCGGCATCAGGAAGTGTCGCGTGATATCAGGTCTCGCGATGTAACGAATTGCTTTACGGCAAGAAAGATCTGCTAAAATGAGCATCAAACAGAAATAACCCGGCGCAGTATACATGTGGTGTTCGAAGTAGAGGTCTTCACGGGTCCACTTGGATCCGAAAACCCGAGGTCCGACCCGAGACCCGAGCGGGTTCGGGTCCAAAACTCAGACGAGTGTCTCGGACACGGGTCGGGTTCGGTATCAGTGGCCTCGGGTCTCGGGTAATTTAAAATAAATTTGCCTTTTCCAAATGGACCCGAGAAGACCCGAATTCTTTTAAACTATGTTGGGAATTTAACAAAATTGCAGCATTTAAAACAACTCTGACACACTTTTTCTAAGTTAGAGGGCGAATCCGCGCTTCTACGTGCAATGGGCTATAAGCATAAGCACGGTTGCCTCCGCATTTATTTACTCAGTTGCTCGCGCCACATAAACCAACCCCTCCCTTTGCCAAGAAGAACTAGTGCGCCATCATGTGGATAGATGTTTGCAAGTATTTGAATTGTCGTCAAGCCAGGCCTGTCAATCAATTTTAAAAATATGCGACACTGTCAGAAAAGCACGGAGGCGATAACAGACATTGTGAAAAAGGTGAGGGAAAACAAATATGTAGAACAGAAACATCCAGGGTCGTCAACTTTTTAACAACGGGATTGTAGGCTAAATAACACAATTTTAGTAAAAGTCAATGACTGGGAGAATTTGATTGAAAATCTTTTATAGGCTACATTTGAAAAACAGCCATCTGTAAATTTTACCCTGTGGTGGTTCTAAATCTAATCATCGTATGATCCGGTAAATAACATCATGCCACATTTTATAGGACGTAATTGGTTACAGTGATGTGTGATTGACATTTGAGCACTTCAGCGCGCTTACACTTGCGCGTCTGTTAAGTGCATTTTTGAGAGACGCAGGGCTGCAGGCTGTGCACAATGTAAATGCCATTTACGTTCGGGTCCAGTCGGGTTCTGAAGGAAATAGCGTCAGGTCAGGTCGGGTCGGACTCGGGTCTAATTTTATCGGGTCTGTCTCGGGTCGGGTTTGTCTTTAATAAAAAATAATTTATGCACGTCGGGTTCGGGTAAGTAGTGATTCGGGTTGATTCGGGTCGGGTACAGTTTTTAGGACCCGAGAAGACCTCTAGTTCAAAGCGCACATACAATACAGACTGCCGACAGTTCAACAGGGCGCGCGCAGCTCTTAAAGGGGCCACACCTTATTTCCACTCGTTACAGCTTTCATCCTACTGAACAGATACCGGTGTACAGGGGGAGGGGATCAGGCCGTGAGTGCTCAGACATCTCTGCGTGCGTGATATTTACGACAGTACAAGTATCCCACAGCGACTCTAGGGGTCACTGTTTGACAAAAACGGAAATCCTGCATAGTGCTGCTTTAAAGGGCACCTATTATGCAAAATTCATTTTTACATGGTGTTTGAACATAAATGTGTGTTGGCAGTGTGTGTACACAACCACCCTATAAACGATAAAAATCCACCCAGTTTTTTCTTTTTTTAAATCCCCATAAATCATAAGCACTGTCTCAGAACAACCTTTTCTGGGTTATAACCCTTTATTTGGGGCAATATGACGTGTTTTTGTGTGTTAGTTTTAAATTTTGACCATCATTCAGACGCTTTCTGCTATAACAGGCTTGTACTTATAGTGGATAAAAGCAAGATGAAAAATAAGTTATAACCGTAATTAAATTAAACTATACCTGCTCTATTTCCATACAGCATATATTATCTGGCTCTGTGTGCATTATTGTCCGACTCCGGGTCGAAATGAACACCGCTACTGAGAGTTTCTGTTTTGATATTTTCAATCATTCCGTGAGATGAGATTGTCCTGCCGCCCAGCGCGAGCTCGTGAGGCTCCGCCCTCTGTGCCGACAGCAGAAGCTCATTTGCATTTAAAGAGATGCACACCAAAACTGCGTGTTTTTCTCAGCCTCAAAAAGTGAAAATTTAAACATGCAGTAAAAAATTATCTGTTGGGTATTTTGAGCTAAAACTTCACATACACACTCTGGGGACATCAAATACTTATCTTGTGAAAAGTGGCATAATAGGTGCCCTTTAACATTAGTGTTACACAAGCATGGCTATTACTACATACTATACTCAGACTGAAGGTTAACCAAAGTCCCTTTCAAGGAAAGTCTATTCACTTGGTGACCAGATTTGCAAAACCCTTTTACTTAGAAGACTGAGTGTATTCTACCATATTGCATGTTGCAGTTTCCCTCTTTCAAAAGTAATAGGAGTAAACCTTTCTATATCTGTAGTCTTTGGGTTAACTCCCTCCTCGTTGTTTTCTACAGACATAAATCAGTTTGAGGAGAGCTGTGCTGCATCGATCATGTTCATGATTTTTTCCTGGTGAACATTAAAAATAGGCATAAAAAACCCCCAAAGATTTACATTCAAGTCATTTCTTTGGAATGAAAATGAAGTCAATATTATTGATTATTTAATGATATTCAGAAGTCTTTCAAACTCAACCGTCTCATTCTGAAATCTATTTTTTGGATCATTTCAGGAACACTGAGAAGGATGATTTCTTAGCACAAGATGTGAGTGGTCTACGAGTGGAAAAGCTGGAGAAGGTTTCAGGGAAGGAGCTCTTCAAAGACGCCCAGTATATGGTAAGCACAGACTGTACATATAGTGAGCAGTAAAAAAAAAAAGAGCAAAAAAAAAGTTGATCAGATGTGTGTATGTTTACTGTAGGTCTATCCTGTGATGGGCTTCCCAGACTTTTCTGTTGCACAAGCTTCTGAGCGCTTAGTAAGAGAACATCAGGTGAAATACGCCCAAACCTCCCGCATATTACAACAGGTACAGTTGTATTTGTGTGTTTGTGTGCTTCCAGACAATTTTATATCGTACTTTTTTATAATTCGATTTTTTATTCATAATTTCTAAAAATGTAATGCTCAAACTTTACTGTATAATTACATCTGTTTGTAAATATAGACATGCTTAATCTTGAATCTGTCATTCTGTAATTTCATCTGTCCTGTTCCAGAGGCAGACCATTGAGCTCATTCCCATAACCAAAGTGAGCTACATGTGGAAAGGAAAAACACATGTTTACTATGTGTATGGAAATGAGTTTGAAGTGAACGCTGATGACTATCCCGCCACCTGCTGCTGTTCTGTGATGTAACATCAAACACACCTGACCTGACATACAGTAGAAGTGCAATATAAATACTGTATATCCATTAAGATATAGGACGTATATAGACGTATAGGCAAAATATACATCAATACTTGACAGACACAAAAGGGTCATTGATTACGCAGCTTCTATCCATGCAGATATTTGTAACATTTTATACAGTAAGTCATCATCATGTAATTCAATATGACCAAATGTGAATTACTAAACCTCTCTTAGATTAATACACTTTTTTATGTCATTATAAAAAATAACAATATAATAAACTGTGAGTTGAGAAAAAAATCATCACCAAAAATGTTTCAATGTGTCATAATTGATCTGTGTCAAAGTAAGACTGGACATTGATTATTAAATAATGAAATTAATTGAATGAAATTTTGATATGTAAATATTATATCTTACATTTTTGGTTTGCCTAAAAAATATAAAATGTGACTCCATGAAATTCATAATCACACATTCTTATCTTAATTCTCTGTTGTAGTAGACATGCACTCACACTTGCTGTGTGTAGGCTAAGAAGTGACAGTTAAAAAAATGTTACACTATGATTCATCTGTCATTTTTTAATGATTCCAAACATACTAAAATCAAACTCAAGAACTAATAATGTGCATTACTATGGTTTCAGAAATCTTTTTGCATGTATTGTTTGCATGTATTATGTTGGCCATATTGTTTAAAGGTGCATTGTGTAATATTTAGGAGGATCTGTTGCCAGAGATGCAATGTCATATACATAACTAGTAATTTCCAATGGTGTATAAATTGTTGTATAAAGCATGCAATTTGTTCAGTTATTCCCAATTAAGCTTTTAATGAAGATTTTTATAAGACAGTCTTTTATGTTATGTTACAGCTTTTATATGAAGACTTTATAAAAACAGTATTTTATGTTATGTTACAGCTTTTATATATAAACTGCTTATGAAGACTTTATACTGTAAGAACAGACTTTTATTTTATGAGACAGCCTTTATATGTAAAGCTGTTTATATGGACTACACAGAGACATGATTTGATAAAAATGTTTTATTGGGTTTATAAAAATTACACAAGAGACATGATTTGATAAAAATGGTTTATAAGGTTTATAAAAATTACATAGAGACATGATTTGAAAAAAGATGTTTTATTGAAAGATAATAAAAAAGAGCCGAACTTGAGAAAAGTACTTCATTGAGGCAAGAAGCAAATAAATAGAATGTAAATAGTATTAAGAAACAAATATTAAGCATGCATGTAGTATTACCTTGATGACTGTCTTCTAGAACCGAAGAAGGAGGATGCTGAGAGAACGAGCCAAGAGAAGAAGACAGAAGAAGCACAAAACTTTTTATAAGAAAATTGTGAGAGGATTAAAGAAGTTAACCATTGTTCAAGATCTGGGATTGGATAAATTGTGTATATGATATTGAATATGTAATGAAGAGGTGTGATATGTAATATGCATTATAAAAAGTACAGTAAGGAAAGTAATTTTCAGACGCTGGAAGATGAGCCAGCCTCTCCATTGTTTGATGATCCAAGCCTGACACCTGCTAGTGGAACTTGTGAACTGCTTTTGTTAAACTTTAACTTGTTACTTTATATGGGAACTTTGAGAAACTAAATAATAATAAAAATACTTAAAATTATTATTAAAAAGATTGCCTGCCAAGTATCCAAATTCATACTTACAGTCTTAGTAGAAAGACCCCTCCGTGTTTCAGTGCTTTATAGAAAGCAGAGACTGCTTTCTATAAAGAACTGAAACACGGAGGGGTCTTTCTACTAAGACTGTAAGTATGAATTTGGATACTTATCTTCTAAGATAGAATTTGACCAAACTTTACTTTACCTGAGATTATAAACAAAATAAGATAGAAGGTGCTAATGATCTATATATAAGAGAAGAGAGTAGGCCCTGCACCATAAAACAAAAGACATGAACAGTAGTGTTTTTATTACCCTAGAATGAGCCTTTTCTATCTACACACACCATGGAAAGCCTGTGGTTATGTAGTCATAAAGACCTCCTCATTGGTGATCTTGTACTAAATTTCCATATAAATGACCACAAACCAAAGGTGGCGTATGTACTGAAAACTTATTTATTTTTTTTTAAGCTAAAGAGCAACAAAAAATTACAGCTATAGCTTTTCTATTATACACTCACCTAAAGGATTATTAGGAACACCATACTAATACTGTGTTTGACCCCCTTTCGCCTTCAGAACTGCCTTAATTCTACGTGGCATTGATTCAACAAGGTGCTGAAAGCATTCTTTAGAAATGTTGGCCCATATTGATAGGATAGCATCTTGCAGTTGATGGAGATTTGTGGGATGCACATCCAGGGCACGAAGCTCCCGCTCCACCACATACCGAAGATGCTCTATTGGGTTGAGATCTGGTGACTGTGGAGGCCATTTTAGCTGAACTCATTGTCATGCAAGAAACCAATGGACATGGTCAGAAACAATGCTCAGGTAGGCCGTGGCATTTAAACGATGCCCAATTGTCACTAAGGGGCCTAGAGTGTGCCAAGAAAACATCCCCCACACCATTACACCACCACCACCAGCCTGCACAGTGGTAACAAGGCATGATGGATCCATGTTCTCATTCTGTTTATGCCAAATTCTGACTCGAAATCGAGACTCATCAGACCAGGCAACATTTTTCCAGTCTTCAACTGTCCAGTTTTGGTGAGCTCTTGCAAATTGTAGCCTCTTTTTCCTATTTGTAGTGGAGATGAGTGGTACCCGGTGGGGTCTTCTGCTGTTGTAGCCCATCCGCCTCAAGGTTGTGCGTGTTGTGGCTTCACGAATGCTGCATGCTTTACTCCGTACTGCATACGATTGTAACGAGTGTTATTTCAGTCAAAGTTGCTCTTCTATCAGCTTGAATCAGTCGGCCCATTCTCCTCTGACCTCTAGCATCAACAAGGCATTTTCACCCACAGGACTGCCGCATACTGGATGTTTTTCCCTTTTCACACCATTCTTTGTAAACCCTAGAAATGGTTGTGCGTGAAAATCCCAGTAACTGAGCAGATTGTGAAATACTCAGACCGGCCCGTCTGGCACCAACAACCATGCCACGCTCAAAATTGCTTAAATCACCTTTCTTTCCCATTGTGACATTCAGTTTGAAGTTCAGGAGATTGTCTTGACCAGGACCACACCCCTAAATGCATTGAAGCAACTGCCATGTGATTGGTTGATTAGATAATTGCATTAATGAGAAATTTAACAGGTGTTCCTAATAATCCTTTAGGTGAGTGTATATATTACGCTGACTTAACACACTTTAATACAAAAATTAGTAATAAACAGTTTATTACAAAAAAAAGTTTCCCTGTTTTATTAACTACCAATACATACATCACCATCCATTTCCCTGCCATCATATATTTTGTGGTATATGCGACTTTTGTGCTCCATTGTCTCAAATGTGTCAAAGAGAAAGCTGCGGTTGTGGTCTCAAAATGACCAGGAACAAAACAAATCAAAACTAAAAGCTAACAGGCATTTAATTAAAGATGAATTGATCTTTAAACTTATTTTATCACTACTTGCATTAGTTGATAGATCAGCAAATTTTTTTAATGTAAATCAAATGAAATCAAAAATCTACATTGAGACCTTACACTACATATACAGACCTTCATTTTATATAGTTGTGGTGTATTAACTGTAAATAGTTTTATTTTAAATTACCATCATGTTGATCAGTTTTTTTCATTTGGTTATATTTACTTTTCATAATAAAATTCAAACTAAAGTTTTTCTGAACCAATCTGTTAATGTTGCTGAAGGGAACAGAGGTCATATGGAGGTGGGCTTTAAACCACCAACTTGTGTTCTCAATGTTTTAACCATCCGACTACACCACCCAGAAGCATCTTTCTCCTCCAATCATAACTCATACGCGTCAGATTATGTGCTTCTATATAATCTGTATCTCTCTAGTCTGATTTGTGCTGCACCTCTGACAAGTAAAAAGGTAAGTCTTTAATTATTTTTATGTTTTGAAAAAAACGTATTTGGCTTATAATATATAAATAAATCATAGTATGTAATGAATAATGTGTTAATGAATTGCTATATAAATAATTTTATTTAACATGCAAAAAGTATCCTATTTCTGAATGTGCTTGTTTTCAGTGGTTGCAGAACTAATTTAATGAGGGAACTTTCAAATCATTAAAATTAAACGCCCAATGTTTGCTATTGATTAGCTGAAATTAAGTTGCAATATGTAATTCATAATGTTAAGCAAGTTGCCTTAATTTGTTGTAATTTATTTGTTGGAAGCATGTTTGTCAGCTTCCCGGGATATGAAGGAACTTCGGGCGGCGGAGGTGGTAAGAAGCACAAAACTATATTAATTGCTTTTTTTTTTTTTACTATATAGGCTATTATTAAATGTGTAGGTCATATCATATATCATTATTATTGCAATAATTAATTGGGCTCCTATCATTTAACTTATTCTTTAAGATACAGGACATAAAAGTGGCATAACATTCAGAAATTGGGGGTTGATAAGATTTATGTTTTTGAAATGAGTCTTTTCTGCTTATTAAGGCTGCATTTATTTTATTAAAAAATTGTGAAATATGATTACAATTCCAAACAATTGTTTCCTGTGAATATATTTTTTAATGTAATTCATTCCTGTGGTGAATGAATGAATGAATATTTTTTATTTCTTTTTCTTTTCTCTTTCCTCATGAGAACATGATCATTAGTAACAGAACATTTTTTAACAAAAAATAATAAGAACAAAATCTCAGCATGTTCAAAGGAAAAGAAAATATTGAAAAAAAAAAGAAAAAAAGGAGAAGGAAGAAGCTGACTTATATTTGCCTTCTACTTTTACACAAAAGGGGAAGCAAAGCTTTCCCTTTTACACAAAAGGGGAATCAAAGTTTTGCTTTTGTGGTGCAAAGCTTCATTTTCAGCATGTGTCACATGATCCTTCAGAAATCATTCTAATATGCCGATTTGCTGCTCAAGAAACATTTCTTATTATTATCCATGTTTAAAACAGTTATGCCGCTTCATATTTTTATCGTCATATTCTTTGTTGACGAGAAGAACAGCATTTATTTGATATTGAAATCTTTTGTAACAATGTAAAACTCTTTACTATTACTCTTGATCCATTTCATACATTTATGCTGAATAAATGTATTAATTTATTTAAAAAAGACTATAATGATAAAAATGTTTGAAAGGTAGTGTAGGCCTATATGCTATTTTAATAAATTATTAATTCATTAGCTATGGATCCAAATAGATGTTAACTTTGTTTTTCATGCTTTTATGAAATGGAAGAAAAGCATTTACAAAGCGGATGGTGTGCTGACTTTCATGGTTGCAGTTGTATAGCTTTTTAGATTTCTGCATTAAGTAACAGAATTGGATGTTGAATGTGTTGCTAAAGTTATAACCACTGGTGTCTTATGAACTGAACGTACCGATGTGTGTCTCTTGTAACAGGAGCGTATCTTCCACCTCCAATCCCCGCTGTGCCGATGCCTGTGCCTGAAGCCTCCAGCCATCCAGAATGGCAGTAGTACGTTTGTTCTCTGTATAGATTAACTGAAGTCACATTCATAAACATATTGCTTTCAATGCAGCTTCATATTATAAACAGAAAAATAACATTGGGCTGTTCACACAGAACGTGTTTTTTACATTAGGCTACACTGCGCTACTTTTCCGTTGGTTTCCGCACTTGTGTCTAGTGCATGTGGCATTCTTTAGTTCAACCTTTCGCTTTTTTCCTTCCACTAACGTGCCTCTCGTTTTTTTTTTTTTTTTTTTTTTTTTTTTACATCAAAAACGTGTTGTTTATAAACCAGCCCTAATAAAGGAAATTTATTTCAGCAATAGCCTAGGCTACCTCTACAGACGACACAGTGTCATGAATTCAGTTAAAATGTTGTTCTCATCTGAAAGTGCAAGTGCAGTTGATAATATTACTGAATAGAGTTAAAGTACTTTTTATAGATTCAAAAGTAGGTTACTCATGCAAAGAAACTAATCATAACCAGAGTTATCTGTTTCAGATGTCTTCATTTCTTAAACTGACTCCTGTTGCATGTTCATAATGCACGAAATTCAACATTCATGTCTATTAATATTTTCTTGTTAGCAACAACATTCCTTCCATCTCAGAGGAGAGAGCACATGAAGCTTTTGAAGATTACGTCTCCAGCAAGTGCTGCTATAGTTCTGGCCCCGTCAGAGATGGAGTTATTACCAACATGGAGTCGTCCTTTAACACCTACAGGGTGAGACGTGAATCATTTCCATTTTGAGCTTCGTGATTACCATCATTCTGTGTATTATAGTAGATATACATAAATCTGTTGTTGTTTTGGCTTTATAGAGCCGAATGTGGTTAGTCATATCAATCTGAGGTCTGTCTTTTTGTTCTGCTTCTGTTCTCAGTATCGTTTGAAGACGTTCACAGAGTCCAGATCTACTAAATTGAGTCAGGAGCCTTACACAGGTACCAAAAGTCAATCGAGTCTATCATTGGTGGTGCAAGCATCACCATCACTAGTTACTTGGAATTAGAGATTTAAACTGACCTCTATTATCTTTTGTGATATTCAGATATGAATGATATCTCAAATTGTGCAGCTTATTTAGTAAATATGTGCTATTAGAAAATGGAAGAAAAATAATCTCTGGAAGAAAAAAACCATTGGATTTACAGGAGGGACTATATAGACAGAATATCATAAGTTATGTTTCCATTAACCTATTTTTATGCAAAATTTGGGTTATCACATAAAAAAAACTGTGGATGGTAACACCAAGATGCGGATAAATTCTAAAAATGAGCAAAAAACCTTACATGGGGAGACATGCACATGAACTAAGATGAAACCATGAAAATGATGAATAAAGCCCTTGATGCACAACAAAAACTCATGTGACTTTGCCTCAACAGAGAATGTGATTGGATCACTGAACTAGCCAGCAGACCAATCTCATCGCACAGCATCTCAAATGTTGGCTTGATCATTCCAAAATGCCTAAAACAAACTGTCATCAAAATGATTTGGTATAATTACCTTCCAGAACAGTCACATATTTTGTGTTTTTATACCGCTGTAACCATCTAAAACAACTCTCCAACACTCCCACAACCTATTAGCATCATACATTGCCCTTACCTGTAGGTCAAAGGTCTTAGAAGCTGTTTCAGGTGTCCTATCCAGTTCAGTCCTGGGTCTGTTTCACTGGGCTTTTGCTTAGTATAAATATCTAAACTACCATAACATTAAGATACTTCTAGGAAAAAATCTCTCTCTGAGACTTGTTTTGTAAGTTTTTCTAATCACCAAAAATTATGGTTTCAGTTTACTTAAAAAAAAGTTTCACAATAATACAAAGACAATAAATTCAAAAAGGAAAAAATAACAGAAATACGTATAGGTCTTCACCTCGAAATGTGGCCCCAAGCAACAGGAAACAAAACATTTTATATGGTTTGGTTGGGGCCGACTTAAGAGTTTGGGGCTGGTCATATAATGAAGCAATACCGGGTAAACTTAACTGGTTTAAAACTTTCCAAAGTCGAAGCTATTATGCACTAGCACATATACATCTCATCTAAAAAGCTTCATTTACATTTAACTGTTCTTTCACCTGCATGGGGTTAAAACCGCATCCCCCCTCTTGCCTTCTCTAACCCTTTAACATCGAGTGTGAAGCGGGCCTGTCAGTTCAACAACTGCTGAACCTGTTGCGCATATGCAGAGATCAAAGAAAACTAACAAACACTTCAGTTAGCAAAGCAAGCGTGCATCATGCTTCTAGCGATGGAAGCTTCTTTTGCAACTCAGACATTTCACAATTAGACTTTTACAGTGACTTTTTAAATTAACCCTCTTACAATATATAACAACAGCTTGTTCCATTTTTCCATCTGCCTGATGATCCTTATCATCTGTTTGCCTTGCCGGATCAGCTTGTTCTGGGGGAGATGGGTCATTGCCTGTCTTCTTCCTCTTCTCCTTTTTCTTGGCTTTATGAAGTTCCCTGGCCTGGTCTTTCTGGAGTCGGTCAACTAAAAGATCGTCCATAAATATTTCAATCTTATCAGTTTGCCTTTAGATATGTAAGTCATTCAGAAGAGGTTCCAATGTGAGGGATTTAACTGTCGTGCATCTGCCTCCGAATGCACGACAGCGTTTTTTATTTTTTGTCTGTCAGTCCATTTTTATTACAGACATTTTGCACCAATTTTCAAGGAGACTATAGAGACTCAGGGATGTAAATTTTTGACTTGGGCCAGTAAGCAACCACCCATAACACCCTAGTAATGTAGCCTGGATGCCAGCCCGAACTCCGCCCACAACATATTTTGTTCGGGAAGTTCGGTCTGGACTCGATCCATTGAGGAGGAATTATGCCCGGTTCAGAAATCGTCGGGCCAATCAAATTGCCAGGGCGGGCTTTATACGATGATGGACAGATAATCCATCCAATACGTAATCATCACGTCATCAAATGTATTTCTTTCAAAAATGCTTTTCGTGTTTGCATGCAAGTAGGGCTATACTACGCGAATCCTTAAATTCTTTTTGCAACACCGGCAAAGATCGTTAACACTCATTATTTTTTTCATACTTTTTCCAGAGATCGTGCAGTTGAGTTCTGTTGACAACTATGCGTTGCTCAACATACGTCACTTACTGCGTTCTTCTGATTGGTTGTAAGTATCGAATTGAGTGCAGAGTTGTTGTTTTTCCTGGTTCGGTTAAGACACGCCTCATAATCAAAGCCCTATGGACCAGTTTCAGACTCATGTTCTGACTAGAATATGAGTATGACGAAGTCAGGCTACTAGTAATGAGCTAAAAACACTAAAGCAAAAGATTTTGTGCAGTTCAAATGTGCTGAAATTAAATCTAAACCTTGTTACCTGGCTAAATCATTGCCTAAACTCTTTTGCAGGGCAGCGTGCCGATGCTGGGATTCAGCGTGCTCCTGAACCGTGGGAGATTGCAGCTCAACCTCCGTCCTACTTCACTGAGCACAAGGAGACCATTAGAGTGCCCTACACTTCCTCAGTCCAGGTTTGATCCTCAAACTACAGAATGTGCAGCAACTACTATCAGAACATTTTCGTATGAACCACAATCTATGGAGCTTTGTTAGCAGTTCATTTTAAAGTGCCCCTATTATGCTAGTTTAAGGGTTCCTCATTTTGTTTTGGAGGTCTCCTACAATAGGTTTAAATGCATCCAAGGTCAAAAAACACTTTCATTTTTGCATAATATACATTGAAACGTCAACTCCTTTCTTGCCTGAAAGGGTTTGATCAAGGACTGCGCCTTCTCGACATCACAAATAAAACTCTTCCAGTCTCAGCAACAACTACAATGTTTGAGGATCAAAGTAGGCGTTGTTCTCCAACAGCCAGTGAGGACCATAGACTGATATTATGCAAATTTGTTACAAACCTACATAGGTTCGTGCAGGAAGTAATACTGGAATTACTGACGACTTGTTTCAGTCAGTTCAGAATCGGTTCTTAAGTTTGAGAGACAATAACTTAATTTATCATGACCTTTGAAACTTTGCAGACCTTTTACATTCACAAAAATCTACATTACACATTACATGAAAGGTAATATCCGAAAAAAGCATAATAGGGGAACATTAAGATCTAATTTACATAGTCCAGTTACTAGAAAGTAAAAACAATAGTTTTTTTGTTTACCCTAGAAATGTGACCCATGCGGTGGAATGGGAAAAAAACCCTGTTCTTCTTGCACTGGAACTGGAAGCGTAAGTGACGATTGACTGGCAAACATCAGGCCAGTTTCACCAGGCTTTTTATTATTCACTGAGTTGTTTTTGGTATACATGGTTATTATACGAGGTCATATAATGGGACGTAAATCTAGAGACACTTTTATTTGTGTCTTTATGCAGAAAGTGTGCTCTTGCTGTAACGGTTCTGGTCAAAGTCCTGATAACGAGTCCTGCAATAGATGTGACCGTAGTGGACGTGAAAAGTAAGTCTGCCATTCTTAGTGTACTGTTGTAAATGTTTGTACTATTCTAGATTTTGAAAAAGGAACACATCAATTTATCTAAAAAAAAAAAAAAAAAAAAAAAAAAAAAAAAACATAAAATATAGCTGCGACAGACGGGCCCAAACCGGTGGCTTCCGGCTTGGGCCCTTTCACCGCTGCTCGCAGCTATATTTATTTTTTAAGGGACAAGACAGAATATTACTTGCCTGATCTGATTAGAACAATAATGTGTGTGTTGTGTGTGTGTGTGTGTGTGTCTCTCTCTCTGTGTGTGTGTGTGTGTGTGTGTGTGTGTGTGTGTGTGTGTGTGTGTGTGTGTGTGTGTGTGTGTGTGTGCTTGTTTTTGTGATATATGAGGACACAAATGTGTATAATGACATGGGTATTACACTGGTATTACAACTTACACGTGATATATGAGGACATTGCATGCGTCCTCATATTTCAAATAGCTTAAAAAACATAAAAACAATGTTTTTTTTTTAAATGTTAAATGCAGCATGTCTCCTGTAAGGGGTAGGTTTAGGGACAGGGCAGTGTAGGGGGATAGAATATATAGTTTGTACAGTATAAAAACCATTACACCTATGGAATGTCCTCATAAATCACAAAAACAAACGTGTGTGTGTGTGTGTGTGTGTGTGTGTGTGTGTGTGTGTGTGTGTGTGTGTGTGTGTGTGTGTGTGTGTGTGTGTGTGTGTTGTGTGTGTGTGTGTGTGTGTGTGTGTGTGTGGCATGATTGAACAATGGAGACATAAAAACATACTCTGTCCTTTTGCTCATACAGGACATTATTAAAACTGCAAAGGCCTTATATTTGTGTACACTCGCAATAAAATACAACATTGTGCTTTTGTCCAACTATAAACTCTTGTCAAACTGTAACCTACAACTGTCACCCAACCAAAATCTCTCTCTCTCTCTCTCTCTCTCTCTCTCTCTCTCTCTCTCTCTCTCTCTCTCTCTCTCTCTCTCTCTCTCTCTCTCTCTCTCTCCCCTCTCTCTCTCTCTCTCTCTCTCTCTCTCTCTCTCTCTCTCTCTCTCACACACACACACACACACACACACACACACACAGTTTAAAAGCAAAAAATATTTATCCAACCTGTCTGTGGGTGCCATCTTTTGGACATTCGTCATATTGCATTGGTTTTAATTTCTTGTCCTCGAACAGAGCCCTAATCTGTTTATTTTTCAGTAACACATTCTACATTGATTAAAAAAGAAAAATCAAATGTGTTTTTATTTTAGAGAATAAAGTTAGTGTTAGTTCAAATTTTAAGAAAAACAAATATATGATCTGAAATATAGCACATTCATTTTAAATTCATTCAGGTTCAATTACCAAAAGCGAAAATAGTTAAACAAAGATGACAGCAGAACCATCGCGCATCTCAAAGCAATGTGTTTTCTCATTACTGAATGATTCAGCATTTTGAATGAATGACTCAATGACTCTTTCATTAAGACGGTTATGGAAGTAAAATAATGACAAATGTTTTTGAAACAAAAAGCCTATTGAATTGTACTACCGGTACTTGAAAAAAATATGCATTGCATTAACCCTGCTTGTATTTTAATGCATTGTATTTTTAGGGCTTGCATTTTTATGGGCTGAAATTTAGCATGGTTGAATATTTAGGGTAAACGTACCTATTAAGCTCACCAAAATCTACATTGAGACATTTTTAGTGCACAAGATATTGGTTTTAGTACAAGTTATTTTAAAATAAAATATCTCTCACACTATAATATTTCATTTTATTTTAAATGACAAAATTATTTAAATTAAGATGTACATCATTAAATAAAAAAAGTCTGGCTGTGCTCTATGGGTAAATTTTGTACCCTTTAAGCACACCCCTGTTGCCATTAAAGGTGCTCTAAGCGATGTCACGCGTTTTTAAGGCCAAAACATTTTTTGTCACATACAGCAAACATCTCCTCACTATCCGCTAGCTGCCTGTCCCCTGAACGCACTGTAAAAAGACGAGGTCTCTGCAGACACCCCAGGCTCCACAAACGGCTTCAAAAACAAACTCTAGCGACCCGCTCTACGAAACATAACAAACTGTTCCAGCCAATAACCGACAAGAAGTGTTTGGGGGCGGGGTTTGAGGGGTTAGTGCGCGGATGAGGAGGAGGGAGGGTCTAGCTAGCCTCTGTTTTGTTTGCAAATAGTTCGAACGTCAACAAGAAGTGATGTCACCCAGGATCGCTTAGAGAACCTTTAAGCTCACAACATGTTTTATTAAGGATGGTCTTCAAAAAAAAAAGTCACACTCATGGCCTTCAGGGTCTATTGGACCCCAGACAATAAGATTTAATTTTGTAACAAAACAATATATATATTTTTTAACAAATATAATTTTACTCTGTTTATTAATGTTTTTACTCAACATTTGTGCAGTTTTTGGAGGATTTATGATTTTTTTTAAATTTCTATAAATAAATAAATAAATAAATATTTTTTAAATAGGATTTTTACAAAAAAAAACTGCGTTTTATGTTAAATATACTTTATAAAAGACCCAGATTTCTAACTTTCATTCCAGGGATAATTTTACAAGGTTTAATGTAAGATTTTTGCTCATTTTTTGGAAAATACAGGTTAAAATTTGTAATAAATTACTTTAACCACTAGATGGCTATAGGGCTTCACTAGGCCTATATACTATTTGAATAAATATACTATTTGAATAACTAAAGTTAAATTCAGTTGGATTCATATCTAAATGTTATAAAATCACAATTATACCAAAAAAAAAAAAACTTTTTGTCAAAGTTTAGCATTTTTTTGTTCTGAAAAAAACAACAACAGTTTTTCAATAATATTACATTATTATTAGAATCAAACCTGAACAACATGTTACAAAGAGAAATTTTGGAGTCTTAAGATTTGATCATTTATTTAAACTGAACAACAATAACAAATTAGCAAATAAATCAGTAAAAAAAAAATATTTGTAAAAAAAAAAAAAAAAAAAAAAAATTTAGTTTGGAACAACAGAACAATAGTTGGTCTCATCTCTTTTATTTTTTTATAGCCTTACAAATGTATTCCTGTGTGTGTGTGTGTGCACATTTTCAATGTGTCTTAGTGTTACCAATTTATTTTTGCGGTGGTTCTGCATTTTAGATTATTTTATTTTACAAATGATAAGAGAACAGTTTTTATAGTCTGTATGTATTCCTGTATATTGTATTCCTCTATATGTGTGTGTTTGTGTGTGTGTTTCGAGTGTGTGAGCATGATAATTTTGGATTGTGGATGTTTTTTGCATTGTTGGAAGTGTGCCACTTTATTTCTGTCATTTCTGTCTGTGTTCTGCGTTATTTCTGATTTTGATGATGAATTTTGTCTATTTTGAGTCCAATAATAAATAAGTATTTATTTATTTATAGATATTTAAAAGATATCATAAATCCTCCAAAAACTGCACAAATGTTGAGTAATAAACATTAATAAACAAGAGTAACATTATATTTGTAAAAAAAAAAAAAATATATATATTGTTATGTTACAAAATTTAATTTAATTTTTTGGGGTCCAATAGACCCCGAAGACCACGAGTGTGACTATTTTTGTCACGCCTACATAAAAACAGATAACATTCCATTTAAATTTTTTTTTTGTAGATCTAGAAAGTGTTGAGAGCCGTAGGAAGTTTCATACCATTTGGAAAAAGTAGACCCCAAAGACCATCTGAGGGTTAAACTTTTGTGTTTATTTTAAACAACCTTTTTAAAGAATAATTGACAAATGTTTTATTTGAATGTACAGAATCAATCACACAAAAAAACAGAACTCTAAAATCAAGCACAGATTCTAAAAAATCAGATCTGGTACTCCACTTGCGTCTAAAGCGCAACTTACACAACTGGTGATGTCAGAAGTAACGAAGTTTGTCATGGCGTAGCCTAAATATCAGCAGTGCGTCACAATACTCGCATAAGTTGCGCTTTAGACTTAAGTTGAATCTGTATGCTAGTTTGGCCGTAAGTTACTTTACTTCATAAAGTTTGAAATATGAATATTTTTCTTACACAAACACATGGCTTTGCTTCAGAAGGCCTTTATTAACCCCCATGAGCAGTGTGGAGCACTTTTATGATGGATATGCACTTTTATGATGGATGGATGAACTCGTATGATGGATAGATGCATTATTATGAAGGATAGATGCACTTTTATGATGATAGATGAACTTTTATGATGGCTAGATGCACTTTTATGATGATAGATGCATTATTATGATGGATGGATGCACTGTTTTGAGCTTCAAACTGATGGTTTAAATTCACTGCCATTATAAAGCTCTGAAGTGTCAGGGTGTTTATTAATATAACTCGAATGTATTAGTCTGATAGAAGAAAGTCATATACACCTATGGCTTGAGGGTGAGTAAATCATGGGGTAATTTTCATTTTAAAGTGAACTACTCCTTTAAACACCTCTGATTGGCCAATGCGTTCACACGCTCAATATAGCGATGTCTGTGATTGGCAACAATGATCAATGCTTCAAAAATATGTCTTCACCGAGCGCTTTTCTTATCAGGGTTTGAAAGCAGGCGTCTATCAGAGTATCCCTAATATATCCACTGATAAACTGATCCGCCGATAGACGCCTGCTCTTAAACGCTCCCGTGTGTGTAAGAGCTCTGAAGTCGGTAGTTCAGAATAAACTATTTCTGTCTAGATTTTGTTGTCACAGCTCAAGGCTGTGAAAAAGTTATTAATTATCTTATAAAGATTAACTTAAAGTGACAACCATCAGTTAATATTTAAAGTCTGTTTATGAGGTATTTACATAGATGTTCAATGTGGATGAGCTAAGGGAGCAGCACACTGAGCTTAATTGGAGTAGCAACAATTTTTAATTTATAAATATTACGTGAAATTTAAAGGAAAAGATTTTGCTAAATAAATAATCTAGGTCATGTATTACATTTATACATATTTTTAATATGAACAACTATTATTTACAATATCTGTGAAATTATACTTTTTCTAATTGATGTCACACTGACGCTCTGATTTTCATAGTAGTGCACCCTTTAAGCTCACCTTACAATAATATGAAGTCTTATTAAAATTAAAGCAGTTTAAAATCACAGACCATCAATAAACTATAAATGTATTATTTTTGGATTTAAAAGTACAAGCCATTAATGCCTGTGATGTAATATATTAGTGTAGCACACAATCTTATACAGCTAGTAAGGTAATGTTTAGCATCTGCGCTATGTTGCTAAAACTATCTTTTGGATCTATCTGTAATTATTTCCCACATCCATGTCACAGGTTATAATATGCAAAGGACTAAACATTAATCTCTTAATTTTGCAGTAAGTAGTTATACTAACCCAAATAACGGCTTAAACATTTAAAAAATGCACATTTAAGGTGCTCCTCTTTTTCAGACAGCTTTCAAAATGGCCACCAGACAGTGTGAATGTAACGGAGCTAGTAGTTGCTGTGCGAGTAAACCTCACTCCTCTGATCTCAATAGGCGCTCTAGCGACAGATACGGCTGCAGTCTTTAGTCTCCTTGTTAGAGCGCCTGACTCTCATGCCGGAGGCCCGGGTCGAGTGGGACCCGGGTGGAGGGGTTACACTGGTGTCGGGACCCGGATGGGAGTGAGGTTTAGGGGGGTGAGTGTAACGGAGGCCAGCTAGTAGTTGCTGTGCGAGTAAACCTCACTCCTCTGATCTCAATAGGCGCTCTAGCGACAGATGCTAGAGGCTGCAGTCTTTAGCCTCCTTGTTAGAGCGCCTGACTCTCATGCCAGAGACCCGGGTTCGGGGCCCGCTCGGAGCGGGTCGAGTGGGACCCGGGTGGAGGGGTTACATGAACACACAGATACCCATATCTCAGTGTGCAATAGTCTGATTTGCTTGAAATTACAGGAGGTATATAGTAACAAACACATCAATTGGTTAAGACATAAAGTAGGATAAAACATTATTTTTTCTTTTTATAGTCTGAGCTGAAAGATGGTAGTGTGCTTAATGGGTACTTGGGCTTAATAGGTACATTTACCCTAGGCTTTGAATATTTCAATTCAAAACATTTCAAACACATTTTCATTAGTAAAATTTCAATTATCCATTTTCACCTTTCATATTTCACTTCCAAAATATTCAAACTGATTAAAAATACAACCTATAATATTCAACAGGTGGTTTTCGGTCCATTTTATTTTCGCTTTCAAATTCGCTTCCAGAAATTCAGTGGTTCAAATTCGACAGTAAATTCAATGTTGACATCCAGGATATGCAGAAAAAGAAAAAGTAGATTACCGAGCATAATCTCCATCTGCTGTTAGTCTACCTCACCAGCAGGGGGTGCAAGTGCGTGTTGTTGACGAAGACAAGAGCAATAGTTAGAGCAAGCCATTCATTCGGCTTGGGCCCTAAATATGAAGATTATATTTATATAGGCCTATGAGACTTTTTTCTAATTTGTTCTTTTTTACCAATTCATAAGAATCAAAAGAACTGAGACATTTGTTCACATCAGAAAAAATAGAAAAAAGGGGGTGTGTCATATTTGATTCAAGCTGCCATAGAGCCCTTTATGTACTGAACATTTTTTAGTAGTTTTATCTGAGTGTTTGTCTGGCAAATTCCAGATGTAGTTCATGTAGCGGCAGCGGCTTCCACAAGTGTGCCACCTGTGATGGAAACGGACAGCTACTCGTCTTCATCAATCTCATAGTCAAATGGTATTATATATTCACTGATAATACAAACACTAAACACTCTGTCAAAGTGAACTGTCTCATGCTGAAAGCTATACTTTTGGATCATTTCAGGAGCACTGAGAAGGATGATTACGTAGCGCAAGATTCGAGCGGTCTGAGACAGGAAAAGCTGGAGAAGGTTTCAGGGAAGGAGCTCTTCAGAGACGCACAGATTATGGTAGGAACAGATTTGCAGACAGTTAAAGATAAAAGAAAGAATAATAAAGAGGGCGAAGATGATTAACATGGTTGTATGTTTACTGTAGGTCTATCCAGTGCTGGGTTTCCCTGATGTTTCTGTTGCACAAGCGTCTGAGCGTTTAATAAGAGACCATCAGGTGAAATATACCAAGAACTCCCGCATTTTACAGCAGGTACCTGTTGTGTTTTATTCACAATTTTAACCTATGATTTGGAAATTTTCTATATTCAATAATAATAATAATGCTAAAGTTTTGCTATGTAATTATCAGTCTGTCTATGACAGTAGACTTGCACTATAATATTTAGATTTGAATAAAAATGTGGCCATGTAAACTGGTGTGCATGTCAACATGATTCCACAATACTGATGAAACCTGAATCTGGTTCTGTAATTCAATAATTCTTTGTTCCAGAAGCAGACAATCGAGCTCATTACCATAACCAGGGTGAAGTACACTTGGAAAGAGAAGCCCTATGTTTACTATGTGTATGGAAATGAGTTGAAAGTGAACGCTGAGGACTATCCCGCCAGCTGCTGCTGCTGTTCTGTGATATAATGTTCATTTCAGACCTGTACATCCATAACCACTGACTGTACATTCAACATTCATCAGCTCAAACTCAACGCATAAAATAAAACCTGTCAGAGAGGGCTATTTTTAGGAAATAATTATCAAAGCTAATTTCCTACTAGATCGGGTGCTCTAGTGTTTAGCTACAGTACACCTGCTTCAGCAAATCGCATTTTACTTTTTTTCACTTAGGAAACCTTTTAAGTGTTGAGATTCATTCACTAGCACGCGTGTGTCTCAGAAAGCTGTAGCTCTCTAATCTACGACAGAATGATGAACCTGCTTTATATCCTTTTATTGGTCCTTTGGTCAGCTTTCAGTAATTGGATCACAAATGTATTGCCTTTTAAAGCCAAGTGCATATTACGTTATAACTTTTATAATGTCGAGTGGGAAAACATTTCAAAGAAAACAAAGCATTTTGTTGATCATCGGATGCCAGGCGAATGAGAAAATACTCTTGAATACCTTTAAAACAACAGAAGGGGCGCTTTGGGGCAGTAACGTTAGTAACATTACTGTTATGTCTGTTGTTAATGTTTGATTTGCTTGACTGTGATTAACATGCTATGGTCATTAAATGGCTTTCCTGAGCTAAATGTAACGTCATGTGACATAATTGTTCTCCTGCTGTTATATTGACCTCTTTCCATGGTTTAAAAACACTAATTGGTCGATATTATGTATACTTTATAGCTGTACCTTACCCTTGCCTTTTGCAATATGAAAATGAGATCAATAATGGACACAAATGAAAAACACGAATTCGTTTATTTGATGGCATTCATTTATTTATTGTTGCCAAATGGACAGATCTTTTTATAGTTTCCTCGTTAGCTAACGTTAGCCTTGCTAGCTTGCCAAGCTATTTTCATAAATAATCTGTAAGATCGTTTGTACCTTCATCTGTGGCTGGAGGCCATTGTCTAACATCATCAACCCAACAAGTCATTCTGCCTGGCTGTAGCTGTCATCGAGGGTGCGTTATCACCATAGACTGAGGTTTGTTTACATACCGGTAACAGCTCAGTAATGGCGTCGCCACAAGATGGTAGCCTACACAGAACGCTCGTCGGATTCGTCTATAAGTTAGTGGTGGGTCGTCTCTCTATTTAATTATGCATTAATAATATCAGGTATGAGCGCGCGGTCGTCAAATCCTCTGTAAAGACTCCAGGTCCACTTTTTTATGGTACTCCATGGTACTCCATCCCTTTGCACTTTGAATAAAACTTTAACCACTGCAACAACAGGTTGTTTATTATTGTCTTCAAAACACATGGACAGATAAATGAGTTTAAACTGATTTTGGTAGCTGGCAGTGCCACAATCCAACTGTCCCGGCCCGGGGCCTGCTGTCATTTGGCCGGCTAGCTAACTACATCGGCGGGTAACGTTAGCCGTGTAAATGATAAATCAACACCAAATTCAACCTAATCTCCGGGGATGAAACGCTACACAGATCGGGCTACAATTAAATAAATAGCAGAAAAGATTATGCGTGCTTTTTTAACAAACAAACACCGATTGGGTTGAGATCATAGGTTGAGATACTTACTGTAGTCAGTTGGCGGGTGAAATGAGTGGTAATTATGGGTAAGAAGCGTGCGTGCGTGCGTTGCGTAACGTGATGTATCGTTGTCGTGGTTACGTTAACCCCTGAAAGTCTTCTGATTCATAAGAATAATTAATAATAATAATATTCGCTGCGATGACAGAAAATACATTTGAGAATAATAAAATATCGTAGAGGGTTTAATAACGTAAAGGAAACAATCTATTTAACACAGCCTCGGGCCGTTCTTTAAAACTACTCCATCCATAAATTCATAGTTATATCACAAATAATTTACTGTTATTTACGCAACAAAAATCGGAACTAATTCACTATAATATATTTAAAAGGAGGACGTTTCGTAAACTAGAAAACAACATTTACCACCGTCCACCGTGTGACCTTGTTGAACGAGGGAATTCGTGTGTCCACCACGGCAAATGAGCGAGCCTCATTGACTTTGTATGGGTGTTGTTTCCGTGATGCCGCCACGTAATTTCAACACATTTTGAACGAGGGAATCCGTGTGTCCACCACGCAAATGAGCCTCATTGACTTTGTATGGGTGTTGTTTCCGTGATGCCGCCACGTAATTTCAACACATTCCGTGCTACCACCACGCATTTCGGGGTTAAGGGGTCGTGTACATTTCACGCATTTCTGTGAGATCAGGTTGCGTTTGTCCATGGTTTAATTGACTAAATCTGTTTTGAGCAGTTTGACAAAAAATAAAGGGATTAAAACATTTGCTAAACTTTTATTTGATTACCACCGTTTTTGATAATATATTTGTATTAAATCATTAAAAAATAAATCGGAATAAACATTTCATAGAACTCAATTATTTTTTTAAACATATTAATAAGTTATTAATGATAAAAATAAGTTGTTAATCTAATTCATAATCAATTATTGAAATTAGTTGATTAGATATGTTTTATTGAACAAATGTTTAATTTATTTAACTGTCATTTTAACTGATGATAATAATAACCGTAATTTAATAATGCAGTTTATATATTTAATAATTGTTTAATACCATAAACCGTGATATTTTCTGAGACGGTTATCATACTGTGAAACTCTCATACATTACAACCCTACATGGGAGAGTCCGCTGTTAAACATATAACTCAGCAACTTTACTCACATTTTAAATTAGCTTTTACTTTTACTTGAGTAGATTTTTAGACTGGTACTTGTACTTGAGTAAAATTTTATCAAAGTAATAGTAGCCTACTTTAGGTTGAATAACATTCTTCCAGTTTCATGATATTATAACAGTTGGGTAAGTTACTCTAAAATATTTATGAATTACTAACTACAAATGACATCTTCAACAGTGTAATTAGATTAATGTAATAATTTCTGTCTTTAGAAAGTATTGGTCTACATACTGTATTACTAATTACTAAATCCTATATCGACCTCAACCACTTGAACAATACAAGGAGAGACAAGAAACTGCACTTTTAATGCTTTCAAATTAACAATATACAATTGCATGAATTGAAGGTTACATTAAAAATATACCTTTTAAAAATGTATGTTAAATCCACTATTGTTTTACACTGAATTGGTCTATAGTCTATGCAGTAGCCTATTTAATGTAATTGCATCATATTTTATTTTAAATTACAGAAGAATTAAGAGTAATTCCTTTAATTAAATTACAATATTTAGATTACTTGGTAATTAATTACACCCAACACCTCTTTTTGTCTGCCGCTGTTACCATGGTGACTCATAATATCTGGGCTCCATTGATAATGGCTTTTTATAGTTGTGGTGCATGCGCTTAATTCAGAGTCAGTCAACTCAGAGTTGATTGAACCAACTCATTTCAGCTGTTCTGTAACCGAAAAATAGTTTCCCATCTCAGGGTAAGTCAACGCAGAGTTCAAGTTTTAACTCAGAGTTGGTTGAACCTCCTTATTGAAACAGGCCCCTGGACCATATGTTTTTGCTTCAATATAACAGACTCATGCATTCCTACTGGTTTGCTTTATCCAGTAAATTATGACAGAATTTTCATTTATGGGTGAACTATCCCTTTAATGTTGACAGCCCAATTATATCCTATGATTACTTTTTTTAGAATATTTTTTTTAAGTTGTTGAGATTTTCTTTAATATTTTACGTGATGTAATTTTAAAACTGTGTATTGCAGCAATTTTATTTTCAAATTAGGATGAATTGGTTATGCTGTAACATTCTTTATTTGTATGTTTAGATAAAAATCTTCTAAATGAATTAATATACAAATAAATGCTTCACTACTGCTGTAGCTTTCATTCCTGTCTACATCAGTAGGCAGAAGCTGTATGTTATGTTTGTTACATGAAGATCATAACGATTACTTGCATAAATAACTAGAGAATGTGAATTGCAGGTGTTAATTACAATTTGTAGCGAGTAGCGAGCGACAATGACCTTCTTGTCACTAGAGGTGTTGTGGGAGTATTTCTGACGAATGAGATCCAAACAAGATGCTTCCAGTAGGCCTACTATTTTTATCCCTTTATTTGTCAGTTCCGATGCCAAAAACACATTATAATCCACAGGTTTGCATGTCCACAGTACCGCTGCTAGCCATTTTGGTGCCCTAAGCATAATTCCTTTATGATGAAACAAAAAGTTAACTTTTTAACGCGCAATCCAACGGACCATGCACTGCGGCACCATCATTACTTAGTTTCAATTAAATACTCTTGTTCCGCCTGTTTTGTTATATACATCCCTAAAAAGTCTAAATCATGACTATGATATGATGACTGATTTTTCATTAGGCTATTTTTGTTGCCCCCTCAGCACTTGCTGCCCACGCACAACCCGTGATAAGCGTGGTGGGGGCAGCGTCCCTTATACGGTCAAAAATTGTTTGCTTCCCTCATTAGTTACACCTGACTTCACTTGCTCTCTTGGCTCAAAAGAAGTTGAGTCCTCGTGCTGTGCGTGAGGAGCAGAAGAAGCTGGCTTCTAAAACGTCCTGCCAGCATTGCTTTAGAGGCTGCAGAAGTCAGTTTCAGACATCACTCACATTTTTCTTCACGGAACGGAATCTTTTCAAATGCAATTTCAAATGCATGTTTTGATTTAAGTTGTGGTGGTGTGTTGTCTTTTGGTGCCAGACCATACTGGCTAAAATAATTAAAAAGAGCTGCCAACTCTCACGCATTGAGCGTGAGACTCACGCAATTTACCCTTTTCACACGCTCTCACGCCACACATCCATTTTCTCACGCAGAGAAAAATCGCGGACAAAGAGGACACTGAGACCGACAGACAAGACAGAGAAGGTTACTTTTGATATGAAACAAATTCACAGCTGTCAGATTCTGTCAATATTTTTACGAGATTCACGCAACAAATAACGTTTTGGCGCTTTGAAATGTAACAGATCGCTGTAGCGCGTCGGTTCAAACGGCACGCAATACAGTAGCCTACATCTCCCCCCAACAAATCTTACTCGTTGAGTAAGTTTCTTTTGAAAACTCATAAGTTGGCAGCTTTGTTAAAGGTGGTGGCAGCAGCCTATTCAGAAAAAGAGTTATTACAGAACCATCGGCTGCTCCACGAAGTCCACGACACACGTTCCTTCCGCATTCCAAAGTTCAGTGGGTGCTTCTCATTTCTTATTTGTGCATCCTCGTTTCCTTTCCTCGCGTCTCAGCTCTACCCCCAGTAGGATGAGAGGGAAGGACGCAAGGAAAGAAAAAAAGGACGGAGAAATCGAACGAGGCAGTGTTTTATTGAATAAACGTGATGCATAAAGTCTCTTCCCCCTTCACATCGGTCACAATCATTTTAATTTATACTTATACTTTACCTTTGTTTATAGCCTACAAACCACACATCGCACACATTTCAACATGGTATCTTGCTTTATTATTATTTATTATGCATTTCTTAAATAAGCTGTGTCAAATAATGACGCTGTGAAGTGACGCTCGATTGATCAAGCCTATTCCAATGTATAAAAAAACTTTCATTCGATTCCTCCGTCCTCCTTTTATTTCCTGCGTCCTTCCCTCGTATCCTACAGGGGTGGAGCTGCTGAGACGCGAGGAAAGCCAAGGAAACGAGGATGCACAAATAAGAATTGAGATTGAGAAGCACCCAGTGTGTTTTAGAAAGCACAATAGTTTGAGGCACGATGAAGCTCCCTTTTCAGGTCCTTTTGCTGGTTGTAATGTTCGCTTTACGTAAGTACATTGCTTTCTCACGCGTTTTACTTCACAATGTGTAGGCCTACAGGCAATGAATCATACATTTAAAATAAACTATTGTTATTTGTTTTATCCAGAGAAATGCCAGGAATATGACGCCTATGACGAGCCAGCATATTACTCTGTGGATACTAGTAGGCTATGATCTCCATTTTATCCTAATTTTCTAGTTTTCTCCATTCTCTAACTTTATTAAAAGTCCTTGGAATACAATTTAAAACGCCTTAATCTCACAACTGTTTTATTGTTTATGTCTTTTAGTAAACTAATACACTGGAAGTAATTTAAAAACAACATAATTACTTTCATCAAAACAATTGCATCATGGCTTCCTTTTGTCACATGACATTGTACTTGATTTTGTAGATTATTATGTAAGTTTTTTTTTTTTGATAGACTGGTGATATAAATTAACAAAAATAATGTATCAAAATGTGTGCAGCTATTATTTAAATATCCAGTGCCCGCGTATTAGTTGAAGATGCACACAATTGTGTACAATTTGAGCTGCAGAAATTTGTAACATGTTCATATTTCACCAGCATGTTGATGTGTTGTGTTTCAGATATTGCAGTGTTTGACATCACAGTGTACCGACAGATGGAAGACAGAGAGCGAGTCATAGTGGTGTGCATGTTTGACCGAATATTTAAATGGGAACACAGTCGGTGGATACAGCCTTTTGAGCTGTCTGTGGAGAGTAAACTCAACTACACCAAGGAAAAAGTCGATTGCACTTCTTTAGATACTAGAATAACATGTGTGTATATGGTCACTGTGAGTCCACCTGCTTCCTTCACCTGTGAGCGTGAGGTTCATTCTAATGGAGATTTCTTAAACATGCGCACCCAGACCTACACTTACAAGCGGTCAGGTAAAACAAATGCATCTCTGCTATAGGATGTTTAGATGTTACATCCCTGCCTAGATGATACAATATTGCCACGTGTTTGCATTTTCCTATTTTGAAACATTTTATATGCCTTCTTCTCTCTACCTTTCTTTCTTCCTCATCTGGTGATGTTTGGGGTGTATAATTAGCTATTTAAAAATGTACAATAATAATACAGCTGATCTTTGCATGCGTCTGTATGAGACTGTATATTTCAAAGCATACAAGCTAAAACTTCTTTTTGCCTGTTATTCCATTTCCATGCAGTCTTGGATTATCATGAGGAAGGAGTATCTTCATTCTGCTCCAGCTTTTCCTCCTCCTTTGCTGTTGGTCTCTTCATCATGACTGTGGCAGTGATCGTGACCTGACCACCATCAGGAGTAAAGCTAAAAGTGTGTTACCAGTTTACTTATTTAAAGGGGTCATATAATGCCATTTTTGTACACGCTAATATGATTCTTTAGGGTCTAAATTAAAAGTTTGTAATATACTTTAATTAAAAATTCTCAGTAGTATTGTAAGAAAACACTTATTTTACCTGGTCAAAAACAGCTCTGTTGTCAGCACGCCGTTTAAGTGCATGTGCCTCTAATTGATAATGAGCTTTGCTCACCCCGCCCCTCTGTTCTGTGCATACACCGTTTATAACACAATAACCATAACGCATTGTTCATTATAAAGTGGGTTTATGAATTATATTGAGAACGTCGTACATAGAAAACATGCCGTAATGTACCCTGAGTGTAAACCTTAGCCGTATTCATCGTGAAGCTAGCGATATGCAAAGATTAATATTAATATAAAGGTTAATAAAACGCTACACTCACTTCAGTTCTCCTGGAGGTGCAGGAACACGAATAGTTGGTATCGATTCCTTTTTTCAGGAGCAGCTTCTTAGCAAAACCAGTTTTATACCTACTCGTTTATAAAGCAGTCTGGTGTGAAATGATTCACGCAAACATGAACGCATTGACGTTGATCGTGGGGAATATTCCCTTCGAAAACAAACTCAGCCACTGCGTCTTCAGCGGTTCGGATTTAGGAACATTAAAATGACTGCTGTGTTCCTTATTGCACCCAAGAGAACACCACTTCGCTTAGACTCCATTCTGCTCATAGACTGTGCTGCTACGGTACTTTTCGGCACAACACCGGTCAGTGCACGCATGATTGACAGCTCGCTCATGAACGAGGGCGGGTCTGTGTTGAAACGCTGCTGTCAATCAACAATCGTGGGAGGGGCGTCCGACCATGTGACGTCACATGGTCGAACGGCTCAATTTGAGGCAGGGTAAAACATATAAGGAGATTAAAACAAAATCACTGGATGGATTTTTATCATTATATGATGGTTGTGTACAGGCACTGTCAACACACATTTCAGTAATCAACTTGTAAAAGTGCATGTACCATTATATGACCCCTTTAAAGTAGCAAAGAATAATATGAAAGTTCTGATGACCACAGTCAGATAAAAGCCTAAAACTGAAAATATGTACACAATCTGCTGAGAGCATTATGCATTTCATTTCATTATTTTCTTGAGAAGCTCAAAGACTAACATGCAGGTTTTAGTTTTCTGAGCTGAAGAGGAAGTCAATGAACAGTGTTTCTCTTCCTCAATCTTATTTCTGATGACTAAATGGCATCACACATCAGGTATAGTCAGAGCTCAATATAGTTTTCTGCAAGTGTTTTTTAAAATCTCACCATTGTTGATGTGAGGTGCATTCTGACATGCAATGCTTTTGAAGACAACTCTGGTATCAATACATATTATGATCACATTTGTCCTTGATGTGGTGATGATCTCATGAGGTTTAGTGTCCTTCTGTGTTTCTGATGAGTTTGTGTTCAGGATTAGATGTGATCAGTCTTCAGCTTTAGTGGTTTTCCAGCACACACCGACTAACCCAGTGCTCTTTCTACACGTTTGTTAACACAGATTCAATCATCAACCCCACAACTGTTACAGACAATGACTATACGGATGCATACATAATCTGAAGACTTTCTGAAGAGAGGAACAGGCCCGAAGAGGAGAAACAAACTTCTACTCTACATTTTGTAGGGTTTGGACGAAATCACGATGACTTATTAATTCTAAGCTTCAAGAAACTTTTAACCAATTGAACTCATTCATGTAAATCACAGGCATATGATAGCGCTGATGAGTCGCGGTCTAATTGCCCCATCGTCACTTTAGTGGCATGGCAGAGTAAAAACAGAAACACCTCCAAACTCCTTTGTGAAGCTTCAAAAAAATCTTAACTCAACTCAACTCCCCTCCCACAGCAGACAAGAAGGCCAGGTGGCATGGATGGGCATCTGAGAGACACCCCAATACACATACACAAACATTATTTCCATTTAACTCATATGTCATTTCAAAATGTATAAGTTTCCCACCTCATATTAGCCTAGTTATGACTTGCTAGTTGTGTTAGTTGAACTATAAATGCTTATATTCAAGTGTAAGAATATCTCTATTTTTGTATCCTCCAGACATATCTTTCATACATATTAAAATAGCAATTAGGTGGGGTTTTTGTTTTAACAGAACTGGTGTGATGTAATCCACTGACACATGTCACAGTGTCTAAAATGTGCAGCTGTGAGCTTGTGGTTGTGTGTTCAGAGCTGATGGTTCAGAGCTGAATGTCCAAAAAGCCACAAAGAACAAACATGCAAGTCTAAACTGTAAAGATTTATAGGCTATAGGGATCTTCGCCGTGACGTCACGACGCGGTTACATTCGCTCTGGTTGGCAAAAGAAAAGTAATGGCCGCTTGTTGCGCAGCGCAAACACAGAATAAAAATGGTTGTATCGTGCTGTGTGATCGGTTGTGTTAAAAGATTCGATAAGAATAACCCCAAGAGATTCTACCGTGTACCTAAACAGCCTGAATCAAGAAGAAAGCTGTGGATTTCTGCAGTTAGGCGTCTAGAACCCAGCGGACCACGATCGCGTCTGCTACCTGCATTTTGCGTTAAAAATTAAAACTAATTTTGTAAATAAATGTTACTAATATGTTCAATCGCATTGATGGGTTAATGAATGAATGAATAACTGTACAAAATACCTCGGAAGACGTGTCAAAGTCAAAGTCTTTGTTTACATAACTTTTTGTGTGCATGTTAATGTGACTGAGCAATGGAGGTATTTAATAACATTGATTATACTTCCATGGTGTGAGCATGTTGTTGACAGTGCAATTTACCAGTTATCCTTAGTTAAAACAAGTAATATTCGTAATTATGACTTAAGTACATCTAAAGATTTAATACATCCCTATACATATTGAGCCTGCATATTTTAAATTAGAAGGTCTCTTTTGAATGTAATAATAATACTGCCTCATTTGGTATAGGCATAATATATCTTACAATTAGCCTGATTTTACAAACAACAATGTTTAGAAAGTAGCAATATTTAGTTTTTAAGACAAGAAATCACTATATCAGTCACTGTCACACATGTGTCTCAGAAAGCTGTAGATCTCTAATCTATGATAGCTTGAACCTGATGTATACCTTTTTATTGGTCATTTGGTCTGCTTTCAGTAAGTGGATCACATTTCAGGACAGGAGTGCACCTATTATGCCCCTTTTTACTATAGATGTTCCGATACCCCTTTTCCCTTCCCGATACCGATTCCGATACCTGGACTCAGGGTATCGGCCGATACCGAGTACCGATCCGATACTTGGGTGTGTACAGTATCTATACAGCTGCAATTCATATTAGCACTGTATGAATTGATAGAATTATTTTATGGTGTGCTTCAGACTTATCCCTTAGTTAAACATGAACAATACAGTAAACTAGAGATTGTTAGAGATTGTTGATTGAGTGTAAACCTTAGCCGCATTCATCATGAAGCTAGCGATATGCAAAGATTAATATTAATATAAAGGTTAATAAAACGCTACACTCACTTCAGTTCTTCTGGAGGTGCAGGAACACGAATAGTTGGTATCGATTCCTTTTTTCAGGAGCAGCTTCTTAGCAAAACCAGTTTTATACCTACTCGTTTATAAAGCAGTCTGGTGTGAAATGATTCACGCAAACATGAACGCATTGACGTTGATCGTGGGGAACATTCCCTTCGAAAACAAACTCAGCCACTGCGTCTTCAGCGGTTCGGATTTAGGAACATTAAAATGACTGCTGTGTTCCTTATTGCACCCAAGAGAACACCACTTCGCTTAGACTCCATTCTGCTCATAGACTGTGCTGCTACGGTACTTTTCGGCACAACACCGGTCAGTGCACGCATGATTGACAGCTCGCTCATGAACGAGGGCGGGTCTGTGTTGAAACGCTGCTGTCAATCAACAATCGTGGGAGGGGCGTCCGACCATGTGACGTCACATGGTCGAACGGCTCAATTTGAGGCAGGGTAAAACATATAAGGAGATTAAAACAAAATCACTGGATGGATTTTTATCATTATATGATGGTTGTGTACAGGCACTGTCAACACACATTTCAGTAATCAACTTGTAAAAGTGCATGTACCATTATATGACCCCTTTAAAGTAGCAAAGAATAATATGAAAGTTCTGATGACCACAGTCAGATAAAAGCCTAAAACTGAAAATATGTACACAATCTGCTGAGAGCATGCTTTATGCATTTCATTTCATTATTTTCTTAAGTAGCTCAAAGACTAACATGCAGGTTTTAGTTTTCTGAGCTGAAGAGGAAGTCAATGAACAGTGTTTCTCTTCCTCAATCCTATTTCTGATGACTAAATGGCATCACACATCAGGTATAGTCAGAGCTCAATATAGTTTTCTGCAAGTGTTTCTTAAAATCTCACCATTGTTGATGTGAGGTGCATTCTGACATGCAATGCTTTTGCCTTCCCAATACCGATTCCGATACCTGGACTCAGGGTATCGGCCGATACCGAGTACCGATCCGATACTTGGGTGTACAGTATCTATACAGCTGCAATTCATATTAGCACTGTATGAATTGATAGAATTATTTTATGGTGTGCTTCAGACTTATCCCTTAGTTAAACATGAACAAATACATACAGTGAACTAGAGTATTTTTATTATCTGACATACATTTCACAGCATTATTTATCTATTTATAAGTGAAAAAGAACTTAAAATGCAACCACCCACATCTAATACTGTAAACTGAAAAAAAGGTATTTTAGTTTTACAAAATAACAGTATACAAAAAGTGCAACAAAATTGACAAAAATCTAGGAATCTAAAAAATTACATATGAATAATATAAGAAAATAATCTCTTTATAATTTAAAGTCCATAAACAATTTTGTTAAATAAACGGTATTTCAGTTTTGACCGCGGCTGGTCATCCAGAACAATAAACTCGATAACATGTTGTCGGTTATATTTATCGCTCGTTGACTGTCTTTTGAAAACTTTTCTCTCTGTTTGAATTAAGCTTTCAGAGATTGTTGATTCTGGCGCGGCTCACTCTTCTCTGCCCTTGCCTTTGTGTAATCGTGTTCAGCGGGGTGACGCATCTTCAAATGCTTAAGTTACTCGTGTTGAAGTTGCTAATACTTGTTCCACTCCTCGAAATTGCAGTATGGCATATGAAACATGTTGCCGTTTTACTGTCTTGTTGGTCCAGTCTGAAATACTGTTAAACAGCGGACATACTGCTATCGCTCGCGCGCGTTTTCTTATTTGCTGCTCTAAACAGTGGTTGCTTGTGGCGGCAACAGCACAACTTCCTGTGTCTCCACATGCAACCACTGTATAGAGCAGCGAAGAAGAATTGATCTCCGTTTTGCACTGGATTTGCAGCGATACGCAAAGCCAACGTGCATAACTAGATATTGTTTAAGAAAATGGTATCGGATCGGTACATGGGTAGAAGTACTCGCCGATACCAGAATTTTTATTGGTATCGGTGGCATTTCCGATACTAGTATCGGAAACGGAACAACTCTACTTTTTACAAGATGTAATATTGGTCTCGGGTGTCCCCAGAATGTATTTGTGAAGTTTCAGTACAAAATACCCCACAGTTAATTTATTATAACCATTTGAAAATGTCATTTTTGGGGCCTGTTTTAAAAAGAGCTGTTTTGGTGTATACCACCTTAAATGTAAATGAGCTGCATATCCCTGCCCTGCCTTTGGATGAGGGCATAACTTGATACCTATGGCAATATACAGTCGGTAAAAGCAGCTGAGAGTGAGAGACCCGCTGTTTTGTATGGCATTCAGCCGTACATTGAACCGGAATCAGACCCAGATGATGAAGAGACTCCGGCAGAAGAAACACAAATGAGAATAGACCAGGACCTCTCGGAATGGTTAGGCAACATTTATGTACTTATAGAGTTGTAATCGCGCCCCCTTTGCAATAATGGATGTGCAACACACACACACACACACACACACACACACACACACACACACACACACACACACACACACACACACACACACACACACACACACAAACTGTGATAATGTTGGCGCAATTTTTTGAAACTACAAACACAAATACTGTGATAACGTTTGCTACGTACAAACGAAATTACATTTATGCGAGGAACCTGTTGCGTCATGTTTACATTACTTGTCGTACAGGTGCTTATGTGGCAAATGTGAGAAGATGGCTACAGAACATACACAGTTTTTAATACAATATCTTTAAAATACATATTTATAAACGTGTGGTTACACACTATATAAACAAGGTTTATATTATTTACACAGACATCCTACGACGACGACGACAACAACTTTAGACGCATTTGTTGTTGAATTGGCTGAAATCGACTGAAATGACTATTTGCTCAAAAATCATAAAATACACTTCTTCTGGAGGTGACGTTGGATCGCGAACAGTAGGCAACAATCCACACTTGAGGATTAACTTTGAAGCAAGACCTGCTTTGAATTGACCCTCGTTCCCCAAAACAGTCAGTTAGAAAATGATTTGCGCACACATAAACGTATTTTGGCGCCTTTCCTTCGTAAAAAAAATCCATCCACTGCGTTTTCAGTGGCTCTGATGTCAGAAGTAAGTGAAAACTACAGTACTATGTACATTATTACATCCCACAACAGAACACTTCTGTTTCTTAGGAGACATTACCGACTGTCGTTGAAACAATGGAGAATGGTGTACAGATCACCGAGGACGGGCTCTATGCCAAATCCACAGTGTCAATCAAACTACGTCGGTGGGGCTTGCACAATTCTACGTCACAAAGCGCAGAATCTGGGAACAGCTCGTTCTGAGACAGTGCTTATGATTTATTGAGATTGTAAAAAAAACACTGGGTGGATTTTTATTATTCAAGGGTTGTTTTGCTCCAAAAACACAAGCAGACCTGACTAAAATGTTTTATGTCGCAATTGTTACCATCTATTTGCATTAGTTTATATCCAGCTGGTCACTTTTATGCATTCATTAGCCGACGAAGTTGTATTTTTAAAGCTAGTAACGTGATTGCTTTCTCAACATTGATATGTTCAAGCCGACATCAAGTGTTCTAATCATCAAGTGTTCTAAAATTTAAGCAAATAAAGTGAAAGACTGTACATGTAATATAGGTCTACATTTATGTAATTTTAATGCTCTGGCCTTTGCAGATATTTAAATATATGGCCATTTTCTTTAACCCTCTGGGGTCCTTCGGACCAAATGGTCCCAAAAAGTTTAAATAAAAAAATGTAAAAAATCATAGCTTTTTCGGAATGGTCCGAAATTTGGTGACTTTGTTGGTACTTGGTATATGAACACCCAAAAAAATTGGCGACAGGATTTGAATAGTCTAAGTGGTTGTAAAAAAATAGTCACACTCAGGACCTTCGGGACCAAATGGTCCGCCCATAGGAAATGAATGGGAAATGGGCAAAAATGTGACAATACAGAGATTTTTTTGTGCGTACAATCTACAAATTAGCCACAATCCAGAAAAAAGCACACAACAGTGAAGGGGTGAATCTATAAAACATCAAGAGTGCAAAACAGACACATCCATCCACACACACACACACACACACACACACACACACACACACACACACACACACACACACACACACACACACACACACACACACACACACACACACACACACACACACACACACACACACACACACACATACAAACACATTTTTATACATGTAAACACTAATAAATTCAGATTACCTATGCGTTTTGAATTTTTAAAATGCTCAGTTTGTCCACCAGATGGCATCCATCTCATTTCAAAAATTGCTTTCATAAGGTCTAGGCTTGACTCTAAAATGAAATACAGCTTAAATAAATAAATAAATAAATAAATTTCTATTATATTTAATGGGGAAAAAATTGGTCAAAAATGGAATTCATAATTATTGAATAAATATTAATTATAATCATGAAATTATCTCAAAACACCAAAAAAGAAAAGAAAAAATATTATAAAAAACAAGTAAAAAAAAATTATGATTTTGTCTTCTATATATTAATCCCAGCCTCCCGGACCATTTGGTCCCCGAAGGTCCTGAGTGTGACTCTGAAATGAAGAACCCCAGAGCTAAGCTTGAATCATATAAAATGGTAACACTTTACAATAAGACTACAATTTTAGCATATGGTTAATAAATGTTGTAGAAGTATCATTCATTGTTAGTTTTTTAATTTAAATTTTTTATACATTTTAAATTGAGTTAAAATGTTTTATTGTATATGTTTTACCTTAGTTAATGTAGTTTGAACTAAGAATGATCAAGGTACAATTGTATTGCTCAAATATTCATACATGCAGTAAAAACGTACATATATACTGTCAGCTGCATGAACATATCAATGTTGAGAAAGCAATCACGTCACTAGCTTTAAAAATGCTTGTTTTGTTATTTATTTCAGAAATCCTTGTGATATATTCAGTTTGTGCTGGTCTGACTTAAATAAAATAGTGTTTAAACATTACTTTCTGTTTAAGTCAGTTTTGTGTTTGTATAGACCATAATGCATAAAAGGGTATTAATGGGAACATTAAAGAACTTTCTTTAAAAAAGGAACTAAAAAGTTACTTTTAACAGTAATGCATTACTTTTTGGTGTAAGTAATCAATTAAATAATTGAGTTACTTTTTGAATGAAGTAACTATTAACTGTAACTAGTTACTATTTCTTAGTAACTAGCACAACACTGCAAGCTTTACTTTTAAATACTTTTAATCCTGTGTGATTTCAAAGTTAATTGATCTTAAAATTACAGACTTATAAGGAGTTCTAGAAGTTTACGTTTATATTACAGTTTTTTTTTAAACAATTGTGTGGTAGGCTATATGTGATACCAGGGCAAATGTCACTGTCTAAAATAAATGTGCTCTTGTGGTTTTGTGTTCAGAGCTGCATGTCCAGATCGACACAAAGAACAAATGTAGGCCTATACGTTAGCATCTATAAACTGTGTAAAAATGAAGAGCTATATCTAAATATTGTGTATACATATTTCAATGATAAATATGATACTGTTTGCTGCCTTAATATATATCAGAAACCCAGCAGCAATGCTCTTGTTAAGACAGAGGAAGTTCAGGGTTCTCAAGTCTTGGGCATTGGCCGTGAGACACGCAATTCAACCAGTTCACACGCTCACACACCACACCGTGTATTTCTCACGCTGAAAAGGCAATGCCAACCAAGTTGTCCTGCAAGCTTTATATATAACGCTATATATGAGCACGTTCTCGGCCAGGCCAGGTTGCGTTCATTACTAGGCAACATAGATGCGTGAACACACGGAAGTTAACGTAACATTCCCGACCATCGTACGTTCGTTACTAGGTAACCAACAACAACGCGCGAACACACGCCGTGATAGAGAACATAGACTGTAGACAACATATAGATAGACCATAGAAAGTAAAAGAAATGGACACAGCGACCCCATTGATTTCAACGGAGAGAATTGAAGCCCAATAGAAGCACTACTCACTTCCTGATAGCCAAGCGTACTGCGCATGCTCAAACGAAGCGCATGCTCAAACTGCGCATGCTCAAACGAAGCGCAAGCTCAATGAGCTTGACGACGAAGATGTGACCTGAGAAACCTGTCTCACAGTTGTACGTCTTCTAGTAGCTGTGCCAAGAGGAATCTGAATCATTCCCTTCTGAAACTTGCAGAGACCGTGAGTATTAGCTGTCCATGAGCTTGCAGCAGAAGCAACTTTATGACTCTCTATGGGCTTCTCCCTTGACTTTATGCCTCCACGTCCCCCCGATTGCGCGCGAGATTCTACTTCTGTCTGTACGGTAATTTTCTCTAGTGCACGACACAGAGTCGCGTGTTATGACGCAATCGTTAGCCTATTTTTACAAAAACAGCTTCTACGGGGCCATAACGTAAGATACAAAGTAATGGAGCCTTTTATAGATTGTCGTGTTTCTTTAGAAATAAAAAATTAACAAAAGGAGTCTTTGGACGCCTCAGATGTAAAGTTATTCGCTGTCAAAGGAACGCCAAAATGAATGGGAGTCAATGGAATGCTAACAGCAGGTGATAGTCAGCTACAATGGCGGCTCCCAGAGAGGCTTCAGTTTCCGGCGGATGGATTACCCTCTTGAGATAGACGCCCTATCGACCGCTACTGCCTACTGGCGCAGACGAGCCGTGGGGCCGCCATCTTAAACCGGTCACCCGCTCGCGAATTTTTTTTTTGCAGGGTGGTAGGGGAAGACTCATTAATATTCATTCCTGATTGGTCTTAACCCCAGTCGCCTCCCGCTCCGCTCAGTGTAATCTGTTTTGCAGGTGCAATGAGCTGTCAGCGCATTTAATTAATCATATCTCACTGAATACCGAACTGATTTTCACACGGGTTTTTTTGCTGCAAAGGTCATACATGTCTACGATACAGGACACATACAAAATACAACCAATAGTACACTTGTAATTAAAGTAATAGTAATACACTAGTAATAGTACACAACCAATTAACACTTCCGGCGGCGCAGCTCTGCAGCGACACGGGCTCGTGCTACGATTGTTTGTTTGTTTGTTAAAGTGCCTTTTAAAGATTGTTTTAGTTTTAGTATTTTAGAGTTTGGGTTGTAAAGTTTAACACACTTAAATGCGACGCAAGGTGTTCTGCGATTTATACGAAATTGCTGTTTGTGGACTTAAACAATGGCCGCTTATCTATTCCTTCTACTTTTGGTTCTGATCATCGGGGGAATGTTCATTTCATGCTTTGCATTGGACATAGGCCTAGATCGAGATCAAAATCAAAGACTGGTATATTCCAGGAGTGCACTGCTGTCTTTAAAAAAACATCATTATGCAGCAATGGATTACCTGCCAGCGGCTTTACGTGTGACACATGCTCGGCTGCGGCGCAAGCGAGGAAAACGGGGAGGCGTTCGGGAGCGTCTCCGCCGGCGTACCAATAAACCACCGCTGCCCTCAGTGATCATGAGCAACGTGAGGTCGCTGGCGCCTAAGATGGATGAACTCCGTGCCATCACAAAGACCTGCTTTGAATATCGTGAGTCTAATCTTATGGTGTTTACAGAAACCTGGCTTCATGAGGGAATTCCGGACTCACTACTTGAACTTGATGGATATACATTGGTGCGTGCAGATCGTTGTATTGATTCCGGCAAAAAGAAAGGAGGAGGGGTTTGTATGTACATATGTGACAGATGGTGTAAACAACACACACTAAGATACAAGATGTGCACCCCTGATATCGAATTGCTCTGTTTGTCATTTAGACCTCACTATTTGCCGAGAGAATTCGGTTGTGTCATCATATGTGCAGTGTACATTCCACCTAGGGGCAACGCAGGCAAAGCAGCCGCATGCATCGCTGAGTGTGCACATGAGCAGCTTCAGCGCTCACCTGGAGCCCCTATTTTCTTTCTGGGCGATTTCAATCATTGTAAAGTAGAATCTGTGTTAGCGGGTTTCGAACAATTTGTGCGCTGCGATACTAGGAAAATGAAAATCTTGGACAAATGCTATGGCAATGTTAAAAATGCATATGCAGCTAAGTCAAAACCCCCTCTGTGTAATTCGGATCATAATGTTGTACATTTGATTCCTTCTTATAGGTCAGTTTTTAAGTCCCATAAACCAGAGTATAAAACGGTTAATATATGGGCAGGGGATTCCATGGAAACACTTAAGGGTTGTTTTTTGTGCACAGATTGGTCCATATTTCACAAATTAGAGCTTGATGAGGCCACTGACACAATAACTGATTATATTAACTTTTGTGTAGGTAATGTGGTAGAAAAAAAGCATGTAGTTGTTTATCCTAACAATAAGCCCTATATTACAAAGGATATCAAAAAGTGCATCAATAAAAAAAAGTTGGCATTTAGGAACAGGGATAAGTTAGGATTATTAGTGGCACAGAAAGAATTAAAATATCACTTGAAAAAAGCAAAGGAACAGCACAGGCAAGCTATGGAATACAGTTTTTATACCTCTTACACAAGAAAACTTTGGGAAACAATGAAATTAGTCACTAATATGAATCCTGCAAAGAAACATATTATAACATTAGATAATGTACAGAGAGCAAATGAGCTAAACGATTTTTATCTGAGATTTGAGGTACAAACCGAGTTAGATGAGAGTAACAGTATATTGCAATCAGTTTCTGTTAATAAAGAGGCCCCCTGGGTGGAAGTAGACCCACGTGATGTGCAGCATCTTTTTAGGGGCTTGCGCACTAACAAGGCTACAGGGCCAGACGGTTTACCAGCCTTTTTGTTAAAGAACTGTGCGGAGGAACTTGCAATAGCATGGTGCCCATTATTTCAGCGATCTCTGGATACACATACTGTACCAGCATTGTGAAAGAAGTCTTACATAATAACAATTCCGAAAAAACCTGGTGCTAAAGCAAATAATGATCTTCGCCCTGTTGCTTTAACTTCAAATGTCATGAAGTGTTTCGAAAAAATCGTAACTTCATTGCTGGAAAAAGAAGTAGAGTCAAAATTAGATACCTGTCAGTTTGCCTATAAGCAGAACAGAAGTACTGAGGATGCTGCTCTTAGCATTGTTCATCTTGTGTCTAAACATCTTGAAAATACTAAAGCCTATGCTCGCCTTTTATTCGTTGATTTTAGTTCAGCATTTAATACTGTGCAGACACATCTGCTTTTGGAGAAGCTGCATGGAATGGGTGTTAGTGCATTTTTAATTAAATGGTTTTATTCTTTTTTAAGTAACAGAACTCAGCAGGTCAGAGTTAATAAAATACTTTCTGAAGTGAGATACAGTAACACTGGAGTTCCACAAGGGTGTGTGTCATCACCTGTGCTTTTTGCTTTGTATACAAATTATTGCAGGAGCACACATAATAATAATAGTATTATAAAATATGCTGATGATACTGTTATTCTGAGTCTCCTACACAAAGATATGGACCTATCATCTTACCATAGTGAAATAGATACCTTCATTCAGTGGTGTGACAAGAACTGTCTTGTGTTAAATGTAAAAAAAACACAAGAAATTGTCCTTGACCCAAGACATGTATCTGAACATAAGCCTGTGATCATTAAAGACACGGTGATACAGCAAGTTACATCTTACAGATACCTGGGTTTTTATATGGACAATGTTCTTTGTTGGAAGACACACATTGACAGTCTGTGCACACGACTACAACAGAGGCTTTATTTTTTAAGAAGATTGAGACTGTATGGAGTGGGCAGCAACATTTTATTTGTCTTTTATCAAGCCACGCTTGAAAGTCTGATTCGCTATGGAATCGTAGTCTGGTTTGGAAATTTGTCTGTTCAATTGAAAAACAAATTGACTTATATCCACAAAACAGCTATGAAAATCATAGGAATAAAACAATATAAACCTATACAGTCTCTATACAAAGAGGCAATGATGAGAAGAGCGACGAGTATTAGTACTGACTCTGAACATCCTCTTTTTAGCGAATACCAGCTGCTGCCATCGAGAAAGAGACTGAGAATCCCAATTTGTAAAAATAATAGACTGAAGCTTTCATTTGTTCCAGTCTCAATAAAACTGTTGAATACGACCCGGAACAACGCACCTATAGCACATTAGCAGTAGCATTTTACTGTGTTAAGTACTTTACATATCTTGTATTTTATTTATTTTTATATATTGTTGTGTTGTGTATGTGTTGTGTGTTGAGTAATACGGTAGCACTTTGCCCAAGACAAATTTCCCTTCGGGGACAAATAAAGTTTATCCTCCTTAGTACGGTAATGTTAAATCTTAAATCTTACTTGTGAAAAGTAATCCCCGAGTGATGGTCCGCCGATTTGAGCAGGAATATGCTGCACAGTGCTCTGGCATCTACTGCTGCTATGCAATGCAAATATGAGTATTACCGGTTTAAGATGGCGGCCTCATTTCTTGCGCCACAGCGGCCAATAGGGTGTCTATGTCTATGTGATGTCTATGATGGAGAAGGTACATTAAGTTGGAAGAAAGCTCATCTAACATTTTTAGGCTAGAACATAATATATATTAATATATAGCCCATCGTATACATTATTGTTGATGCAGTCAAAAACTCCACAACTACTTTGCAACCAGTTTTGGCTCAGTTTGGCTAGCTTACGTTATCTGAAACTAAGGGAAATGTTAGTGGGTATGGGAAGGAATGTAACAGTTATTTCTTCATTTTATTTTAAATTATATATTAAACTGTATTATTAATAGTCTTTCTAGTTACATTAAGGCTACATGTATTAAAGCAGAGTGCTCTGGGTAATATTTTGTATCCTGTAAAAACATACATTAATCATTGCCATTGCATTTGTATTTTTCAAAGATGTCAGGGAAAAAGCAAAAATATATTTTATCATTCTGGGCACCAAAGGGTAAGCTATGGGCTGAGAATTGTTCCTTTATTCCAAATAAATAGATTAAGATCCACAAATAAATGTAAAGAGTTTCACAAAAAATTATAAAACTCACAAATAAATAAAATGAGATTTGCAAATAAAATATATAATTTATAAATGTGTTTTATGCCACAAACACAACACTGCCTGGCATTTATTTGTGAACCGCTTTCTGTAGATTTGTAAATCTCCTCACGCATTTGTGAATCGGTTCCTGTGCATTTGCATTTGCAGTGATGGGGACACTATACTGTCAAAATGGCACCGTCCTTCGGATGAGACATTAAACCGAGGCCCTGACTCTCTGTGGTCACAAAAAATCCCAGGATGTCTTTCGAAAGTGTAGGGGTGTAACCCCGGCATCCTGGCCAAATTTGCCCCTTGGCCTCTGTCCATCATGGCCTCCTAATAATCCCCATATATACTGATTGGCTTCATCACTGTCTCCTCTCCACCAGTAAGCTGGTGTGTGGTGAGCGTTCTGGCGCAATATGGCTGCCGTCGCATCATCCAGGTGGATGCTGGACATTGGTGTTGGTTAAGGAGATTCCCCCCTTCTATGTGAAGCGCTTTGAGTGTCCAGAAAAGCGCTATATAAATGTAATGAATGAATGAATGAATGAATGAATTTGCAAATCCCCTTACGCATTTGTGGATTTTGAAACACATGTAGCGTCGACTTGCAGACAAATCCACAAATAATTGGACTCCACCCACAGTTTACTCAAGCCAATCAGATAACGGCCACATTGAGCTGACCAATCGTAGCACGTTCTCGCTACAACCAATCACGTTAGGCTTTAAACTGGTGGTGAGAACTGGATCTGAATAATTTTGCAGATATTTGCACCCCTGAAAGCGTCTCCGGTTACTTTCGTAACCTCGGTTCCCTGGAAGGCAAGGAACGAGACATTACGGATGTCATATATGGGAACTCCTCCCCTTCTTCACTTCTGCTGAAATCTTATAGGCTAACGCCAGCAGAGCTGGCCAATTGATGCAAATATGCAAATACTGAATGTGCAGTATTGGTGACGCCAATTGAGTACTGGTGACTGAATACGCTTTGGTGACGCCAGCGCGAGAAGCAGAGCCGTCTTTACAGAAAGGTCCTTAATGGCGATCGAAGCCAGGGGCTCAAAAGGCGGACTTAACAATGCCTCCAGGACCAAAGCCAAATCCCACGGCGGCACCGAAGGTGGCCGTGCTGGGCATAATCTCCTGGCTCTCTTGTGGAATCCGATCACTGACGCGTGTCTGCCGATAGACTGCCCGTCAACATGAGGATGAAACGCGGCAATAGCAGCCGCATACACCTTCAGGGAGGATGGAAGGCTTCCCTCGTCCATTCTGTGCTGAAGGAAGCGCAGAATATCCGACACAGAACAACTCTCTGGGTCGATGCCGACGTCCTCACACCATTTTGAAAAAACTCCCCACTTCAGGGCATACAGGCGCCTGGTGGACGGGGCTCGTGCTTCCGCGATGGTGCACAAGGCTCGCGAGTGCAGCACGTCCAGCCCGCTCAGCGACCCAGCAACGGCCACACGTGGAGGTTCCACAGCCCGGGGCTGGGGTGCCAGATTGATCCGCTCGCCTGAGACAGTAGGTCCTTCCTGAGCGGAATCTCCCATTGCCGTCCCGCCAGTAACTCCACCAAGTCCGCGAACCATGGTTGGTTCGGCCAGTTTGGGGCTAACGGCATCACCGCCGACCTCTCCTCCCTGATTTTGCAAAACACCATGGGCAGAATTTTCACCGGAGGAAAAGCATAGAGGCGAACTTTCGGCCATCACGCGTTCACCTCCCGGGAGGAACGAGACAGCGAGAAGAACGTTTCGCTCGTTGCGAAGAGGTCGACCTCCGCTCTGCCGAAACGCTTCCATATCAGCTGAACCGTTCCAGGGTGAATCCTCCATTCCCCTTTAGGGATCCCGCTCCTCGAGAGCATATCCGCCCCGCGATTCAGAACGCCAGGGATGTGAGCCGCTCTCACCGAGAGGAAAAGGAGCTTGCCGGGTCTGAAGAGACCGAGAGTAGAGCTCAGAGTCTCCACTCGCTCGGGCGAGAGGCGCGCTCTCATTCTCACCGAACCCATGTACACTCCCAAGAATGTGGTGGTCTGGCTCGGTGAGAGCACACTTTTCTGAACGTTCACCCTCAAACCAAGGCATTGGGCGAGAACCAGCCAGTCGTCCAGATAGTTCAAGACGCGCATCTCGTTCGATCTGAGGGGTGAAAGCACCGCGTCCACACATTTCGAAAAAGTTCGGGGCGCGAGGGCTAGTCCGAATGGAAGCACTGTGTATTGGTACAACGAATTCTCGAACGTGAACCTCAGGAATCGGCTGTGACGCTTTACTAGGTGCGTGTCCGGGGGCACGATGGGGCCCGAGCACAAGTTTCAGGCAGCCGCCATCGGATGCAGAAGACAGTTCAGCGTGTCTTCGGCACACCTTCGACGACGGCGAGAAAATAATCCTTAGTAGTAGGTATTAGTATCAGCTTTCTAGCACACGATTTGAGCATGAAGAGAGAGATTCTGAAGGGAATTGATGTTGCATTTATACTGCAATGGTGTTTCAGTATTTGCATATTTGCATCAATTGGCCAGCTCCGCTGGCGTTAGCCTATAAGATTTCAGCAGAAGTGAAGAAGGGGAGGAGTTCCCATATACAACATCCATAATGTCGAAGTTCCGTAGCCTTGATAGGGAACAGCTGTAATGGGAGCTTCATTCAAATTAGCTGTTTGTGTGGTTAAAACACTCCGTTTCCAAAAGATTGTTGGAGTTTAAGGCTTCTTTATATTTATTATTCTTTATTATTAACTCAGGATTACACACAAATTATGATCATCACAGATCCCGAGCATCATAACATCCTTTCCACCGGACTCAAGCGGCGCGTCAAAAATCAAATAGCTGATTATCTTCCCTGCTGCAGTAGCAGTTTCAAATCATGTAAAACTAACACTAACATTGTTAACACATTTTGCCCATGATGTCTGTTTTCTTACTTGAAGATATATGACGTATAATCTTCTTTATTGACTATGCTGGCTACATGAAAATTCATAATTCGTGATAGTGTCTACGCGGCGCAGCGCGACATAATTCATTGATAATAAACGGATGACGGTTCTTCTTCTGAAGTAGCGGCTACTAGACGCAACTACGGAGGACACATCATTTGCACATTTGCTTTGTCAAATGTCCAATCTTTGTGACAAATAGCTAGCTATAGGACATAAATAAAATACAAAATATCAGCCCAAATGACCATCATTGAAGATGTAACAGCATGTAGGCTATGGGTTTTGAGTGGATAATGCAATGCTGAAAAAATACATATTTGCATTTATTTTGGATGCTGTAAGTAACTTTTACAATACAATATTATTAAGTCTGATTGATATGAAATATTATTTGTGTGATCAAGCGTTTTAACGGATAAATTAAAATCGCTTGTCTGCTGGGCATTTCACTTTTAAATGCATGATAATCATTATATCCACGGACCTGCTATTTAAAACTTGACTGAAGAAGTGGGAAAAGCTGTTGTGACAGTAATTTTCTCAATATTACACAAACTTTTTATCACGAGGTTGAATCCAGTTATTCATTAGTCAGCAACGTAGGCCCTATTTATGGTTTTCTGTTTTATCGAATAACGTGACGCTTCCATAATGCGTTGTTCCCATAACGTAAGCGTTGTTTCTCTGGCATTTTCAAAGGCTCGTAAAAATGTGTCTTGGCTTGATACAGTCTAATGGTCTAATCCAAAATTTTAAACATATTTTTACAATTCTCACCCCATAGTAAGCACCCTAAAAAGGTTGCCAGATTAGAGGAGGAGACAGTGGAAGAGGTGGTGGCAGAGAAAGTGGAGAAGACACGAAGTGAGACAGTAGGAGAGACAGTGGAAGAGATTATATTATTATTACAATTATTTTTTTAAATGATTATTATTATATTATATTATATTTGATGTGATGAATTGCTCTGTCATTTATCAGATTTACCAATTGTTATAATTTCAATTTGTGCTGGATTGGTTAATTATGAACAATGGGTAAAATTGGGGGGCGGGGCTCCATTAGGGCTCCTCCCCTAACCGCATGTGATCTCACTCCAAGCTTTTGATAAAACTTGAGAACCCTGGGAAGTCAGTGACAGTCTCAGTCACTGTCACACCTGTGTCTCAGAAAGCTGTAGCTCTCATGACAGCATGAACCTGCTTTATATCCTTTTATTGGTGCTTTGGTCAGCTTTCAGTAAGTGCATCACATTTCTTTGCTTCAGATTTTGTCTCTTTCTACTGTGGACAGGTGTTAATACATTTTTTGCTGTGTTTTTAAACAGCTTCATCTGATTCATGGTACCGAAATAACAATACGACAGGTGCACCATCTAATGACTTTAATCTATACATGTTTCTGTCAGAAAAATATATCAAAAAAATATTTTAAAATACAAGGCAGTCAATATGTTATTATTATTTAAAAAAAGTTGCTGTGTTTTTGTACAGAGCCGCTTCGCACAACAGCTCAACAGCTCAACATCAATCAATCAGGTGCATTATCTAAAAACCTTATAGGCTATTTGATCTACAGACTTTTCTGTCGTTATTCTTTATTCTCTATTCAGTAAGTACAATTTTATATAATCTGCATATAATTTTTATACATTTTAAAATAATAATAATTATACTGTTTTTGTTCAGTGACATCTGAAGCATTGAGTATTAGAGGTTACCCATCAACACCAGGTGCCTCATATAATGACTTTATTTTCTTATCATATAATCATCTGAGCTGATCAATAATGTAAACGTATTTTGTCTCTTTTTATATTTAGGAGCATCTTCAAAGCCCTGCGGGTGGTACAATAAACCATTTTTTTGGCCCACTAGTAAGTGTGGAGATAATAATATACATATTTTAACATATATTTGACATTCAGCTGTTCAAAACGGTTCGCATTGTTTCATTCCAGCTCAACCCAATGACACGAGCACACCGCATTACCAGACACAGAGTAAGTCCGCAGATTTGCACTCTTGCAATGATACATAATGTTGGGTATTAAAGTAAGATGACTTTATAACAAACTGTTCCAGCCAATAACCGACAAGAAGGGTTTGGGGGGTTAGTGTGCGGATGAGGAGGAGGGAGGGTCTAGCTAGCCTCCGTTTTGTTTGACAAAACTTTAAACGTCAACAAGAAGTGACCTCACCCGACATCGCTTAGATAGATAACTTTTAATGAAGCTCAAAACCCCTACAGGAGGAGACTGTATGACCAGATGCCAAGTAAACCAGCAGATGATGTATTGATGCATAATTTTGGCTATTAAAGAAAGAACTGTATTTTCTATAGGCTTTATGCCGAGCGTCACGTGACCACGCCGGAAAACAGATCGCATTGCTTCCGATTCAGGTCTTTTGTATGTGCTTCATGCAATTTTTTGCGGTTTTACTCAAGATCACTTAAAAAGAGCAAGCAAAAATGAGCATAACCAATGTCCCTCGTATGTGCAGATTGATATTTAAAAGTTTTTAAATTTTTCTTCTTCACACTAACGTTTAGATATTTAAATAGCATAAAACACCAATAACAAAGTGAACTTGTTAGGTTAGCTCAGGGGTAGGGAACGTCGGTCCTGGAGAGCCACAGCCCTGCAGAGTTTAGCTCCAACCCTGAAAAAAACTCACCTGATTGTAGCCTTAATGATCCTAAAGACATTGATTAGCTGTTTCAGGTGTGTTTGATTAGGGTTGGAACTAAACTCTGCAGGGCTATGGCTCTCCAGGACCAACGTTCCCCACCCCTGGGTTAGCTGATTACCTTAAAAATCCATAGATATCGTAGTTAGTTCTTACGGCCGTTAACACTTTCTCTGACAAGCGGATGTTATGAGACCCGTTTCCCGGTTTGGTACGTGACGCTCGGCATAAAGCCTATTGTTCTCGAAAAAACTACAAGCATTAGAAGAGTACATTTTACAATAATTAATAATAAAATAAAAAAATCTCACCAGAATTTCTTCAATGCACGATCAGTCTCGGCCTGTTGTTCCCATTTTGTTGTGACACAGCGTCTAGATTTTTTAGTTTATTAAGTTTACACAGTATGTAGTAATGTTTTGCCTTTTACAGTGTCTGATATAATTTTCCATAGATTCAGAAACCAGCTCCTTCCTTATCTACAACGAAGACCACAACAAATGTGTGACAGTCGTGAATGCTAATGTAGAGGCTGCATCATGTGATGAATCATCTAAGGCTCAGCATTTCAAATGGATTTCCTCTTCACGAATCGTCAGCCTCTCTTTAAGTCTCTGTTTGGGGGTCGAGAATATCAAAAACTGGGCCAAAGTTATCCTTCTGCCCTGCAATGAATCTAACCCCGGTCAAACCTGGGAGTGTAAAGATGAGACCTTGTTTGGATTGAAGGGACATCCACTGCACCTGAACCATGGAAATCAAGATAAGAAAAATATGATGTTGTATTAAGGAACAGGTTTTGGAGTCGCTGGCAGATTTATGGGACCGAAGAAAATTTGTGTTCTCGTGGATATCAAGGTACGACCAAAAGTCCACCTAACAGATATTTCGACAACCATTAAGTCCTTTATAATGATAAAATGTAACATTCATATTTAATGTCTATTGTGAATTTCCCTCTGTGATGTTAGCATTTGTTAAACTAGGTGACAGACTTCAGTGTCCTTTTTGTCATTTTAGTTGTTTAGATCAAATTCTTAAACCATTCTAAATTACCGGTAAACTTAAACCCTTAATTTAATTTATTTATGTTCTGCAGAGATGTCTACTATAGGTGGTAATTCATTTGGGAAACCATGCCATTTCCCTTTTAATTTGATGGCAAGTGGTACTCTGAGTGCACTGTGGACGGCAGGAGTGATGGTCTGCTGTGGTGTTTCACAGAACAATATTACAACATCTGTGGAAAGTGGGGCTTCTGCCCCCAAAAAGTAAGACAAGACATCTATATTCACTAAAGAAACATTGCCATTTTAATGACTACACTGTGGAAAATGTTATGTACTACTTACAAATATAAGGTGTAATACTGTTACTATAATGTTTTGGAGTAGTTTTTAGAAACTTGTTACTGCACTGGCATTAGTAAAGCTTGCTTGACTACACTTAGCAAAACCATAGAATATGCTATATTAACAGGCTCTCCTACATTACTACCACATTCTAAATGAAACAAATGATAAAAAAAACAAGCAAAGCACTGAGAAAACATTTTGTTCTGGTGGCTGGCAGGAAAAGTCTGTCCTAGTACGACCAGCCCAGTGTAGCAACAGCTCACTTCTGATGAGCGTAGAAGCGTTTAAAAAGACACGAGAACATCGCATTACCAGACACAGAGTAAGTCCACAGATTTGCACTCTTGCACTGATACATAATTTTGGGTATTAAAGTAAGATCATTTTTTGACAGTTTTATTTACTGTATATATATATATACAGGTCCTTCTAAAAAAATTGGCATATTGTGATAAAGTTCATTATTTTCCATAATGTAATGATAAAAATTAAACTTTCATATATTTTAGATTCATTGCACACCAACTGAAATATTTCAGGTCTTTTATTGTTTTAATACTGATGATTTTGGCATACAGCTCATGAAAACCCAAAATTCCTATCTCAAAAAATTAGCATATCATGAAAAGGTTCTCTAAACGAGCTATTAACCTAATCATCTGAATCAACTAACCAACTCTAAACACCTGCAAAAGATTCCTGAGGCTTTTAAAAACTCCCAGCCTGTTTCATTACTCAAAACCGCAATCATGCTGTCCAGAAGGCCATCATTGACACCCTCAAGCAAGAGGGTAAGACACAGAAAGAAATTTCTGAACAAATAGGCTGTTCCCAGAGTGCTGTATCAAGGCATCTCAGTGGGAAGTCTGTGGGAAGGAAAAAGTGTGGCAAAAAACGCTGCACAACGAGAAGAGGTGACCGGACCCTAAGGAAGATTGTGGAGAAGGACCGATTCCAGACCTTGGGGGACCTGCGGAAGCAGCGGAGTGAGTCTGGAGCACAGGCGTGTGCAGGACATGGGCTACAGGTGCCGCATTCCCCAGGTCAAGCCACTTTTGAACCAGAAACAGCGGCAGAAGCACCTGACCTGGGCTACAGAGAAGCAGCACTGGACTGTTGCTCAGTGGTCCAAAGTACTTTTTTCAGATGAAAGCAAATTTTGCATGTCATTCGGAAATCAAGGTGCCAGAGTCTGGAGGAAGACTGGGGAGAAGGAAATGCCAAAATGCCTGAAGTCCAGTGTCAAGTACACACAGTCAGTGATGGTCTGGGGTGCCATGTCAGCTGCTGGTGTTGGTCCACTGTGTTTTATCAAGGGCAGGGTCAATGCAGCTAGCTATCAGGAGATTTTGGAGCACTTCATGCTTCCATCTGCTGAAAAGCTTTATGGAGATGAAGATTTCATTTTTCAGCACGACCTGGCTCCTGCTCACAGTGCCAAAACCACTGGTAAATGGTTTACTGACCATGGTATTACTGTGCTCAATTGGCCTGCCAACTCTCCTGACCTGAACCCCATAGAGAATCTGTGGGATATTGTGAAGAGAAAGTTGAGACGCAAGACCCAACACTCTGGATGAGCTTAAGGCTGCTATCGAAGCATCCTGGGCCTCCATAACACCTCAGCAGTACCACAGGCTGATTGCCTCCATGCCACGCCGCATTGAAGCAGTCATTTCTGCAAAAGGATTCCCGACCAAGTATTGAGTGCATAACTGATCATAATTATTTGAAGAATTTAAAAAAAATTATGACTTTTTTTGTATTAAAAACACTTCTTTTATTGGTCGGATGAAATATGCTAATTTTTTGAGACAGGAATTTGGGGTTTTCATGAGATGTATGCCAAAATCATCAGTATTAAAACAATAAAAGACCTGAAATATTTCAGTTGGTGTGCAATGAATCTAAAATATATGAAAGTTTAATATTTATCATTACATTATGGAAAATAATGAACTTTATCACAATATGCTAATTTTTTGAGAAGGACCGTATATATACATATAGTAGGGTGACCATATTTTGTCCTGAAAAAACAGGACACTCGGCCCGGCAAACAGATAGGCCTACTCGAATGATACTCGAAGTTTACTCAAAGAAACATTATTAATTTCAATACATTTAAAGTAGGTTATGCCTCCTCTGTATGGATAGAAATTTGTTATATTGTTATATGAAAACAGGACATGTCCTGGGAAAACAGGACAGTTGGTCACCCTAACATATAGCCTATACATATATTACTCCGCGAGGGCATGTGAGAGTGTATTTTGGGACAGGCTTGATGACATCAGGCCACCGAAAGTCAAACAGCCACGAAACTCCTCCCCTCATTTATCTGATTTGGCATTCGTAATGATTCCTGGGTAGGTAACTCATGTGGAGGGTGCGAAAGTGCGAACTTCGCTGAAGTCCGCATCGAGGGCACAAGGGCACATCGAGGTGGCGCCCGCAAGAACACTTCTGAGTGCTGAAATGCTCGTACACTTGGAAAGCATGCGCAATTTAAGGCCACGAGACCAATTTTTATTTTAGGTTCTTTGCGGTCGGTATGTGCCCTCGATGCACACTTTTCCCGAGCCAGCACTGATGCAAGTTTTTAGTCTTTTGTTTCTACACCAACATTCTTAAACTTTTTCTGATATATATATTATTATTTTAAACAGTTAATCTTGGCTGTCAGTTTAGAACACAGTTTTGAATTAATACGCATGTCAATGTTATTTCTGATGCTCCAGAGCCCATCATCACAGTGTATGGACAGATGCAGGACAGAGAGCGCGTGATAGTGATGTGTTCATTTGGCAGGAGCTTCTTTGGGAGCTCTTTCCAGCTGTCAGTGGAGGGTGAACACAACTACACACTGAAGGACCCACTGTTTTATTCAGATGAAAAGTGTGTGTTTGATGTGAAAGTGAGTCCACCTGTTTCCTTCACCTGTGTGCACGAGATTAATTCTGCGGTGAACCATCGCAGTGAGACTTACACCTACAGCCCATCTGGTAAAACATACTATGAATACACTACAAATTACATTTTCAAAAGTATTGTAATCCTAATGCTGTTATGATGGCATGTTAGATTTTGACACCTCAACATATATGTCAATGTACCTAAACACTTTAAAATTATAGATTCGTTCCTGTGGAGTGTTTAATGAGGTTTCCTTCCAATGGATTAATGTCAGTAATACAGTGGCATACTAGTACTGTCGCATTATTTCATGTTCAGTAATTGTAAAAAGTAAATTTAAGCTCAGCCCAGTGACACGAGCACAACGCATTACCAGATGCAGAGTAAATCAACATTATTGATTATTGATTTTTAATTTCTATTTAAAATTATTTAAACTTGTTACTTTACTAGCCATATGGTCGCATCGTAGGTATGTAAAATTAAATTTAAAAAACATTTAGTTAAACCTAATGAAAATTAAACATTCTAAACTGTATTTGAAACTTTATAGTATACTACAAATACATTTTTATTTATGTACTTAATATCCTGCCATTGTAATTTTAGTATACTAAATTGATATACTAAAATTCTGCTTAATTGGAACTACTAATTTTGTACTAATGCACTTTAGTTATCTGGAAATAGTGCTGAGGTCCAACTGAAGCTATACTTAAAGTGTAAATTGCAGGTTAATTTTTTAAGAGATAATGCAATGTGCTTAAAGGTAAGAACCGCCCAACATTGTTTTGTATGTTTTTTATACCAAAATGCTGAATATAATAGGAAAATTTGGTATTTTTACCGTGGTTTTTAGCACTCCCCCTCCCTTCCGCTAAGCTGGGCGTGACGTCATATCAGGGACTCCAAGCGGCAAGCAACCTAGAGTTACCGTCGAACGGCAAGCTTTCTTTTTAGATTCAGCAGTGATGAATGAAATAACTCAATTGTAAACACAACACACACGTGTGTGCTGGCTTCATGAGGACCGTGATCCTGCCTGAAATGAGAGTAAGCTATTCGCAAAACAAACGGGCATGCGTCTCAGATTTGCCGGTCGCGGGTCGAGCTGCTCCACTAAACTCCCAAGTTCGCGTTCACCTCACAGCAGCACACCTCCACTGCTGATTCCATTGGGTGGCATCACACCTGTCTCTGTTTCTTTCTGACAATGAGCATCGCAAATTAGTAGCGTTTTAGCAGGCAATATATCGCGTTCTGTCAGCAGATGCCAGCAAAAGCGCCATTGTGTCTGTGCATCTCTACAGCTCTGATTAGGACGAACGTTACTAACACCATGTAAGCAAATAATGTCTTCAGTCGTTGTCCCTCCTTGCTACATGACGGCAAGATTTTGAATAGACTTTGGCTTGTTCCCTAATGTTATCCGGGTTAGCTCCAGGCTAGCTCTAGCTACTCACTAGGACACCTGGCCAACCCTCCACTCATTTTCGTCACACCAAGCATGTATTACTCTTTGAGGGCCATGATTTCTGGCAATTTCCTCCCCTCTCTCACGCCTGACTAGTTCAAAATTATAAGGCTGTGGTCCATCAAAAATTTGATGGTTTTCCACCTCCCCGTTCTCCATAGATAAGCCACAAACAGTGGTAATCTAGCAGAGTATAGGTTGCGGCTCCCTGTTATGACGTCATCACAGTTACTGTAAAAAACACGCTACCTTTGAAGAAACCCCAATAAATGTTATTTTAACGTGTTTTAAGACAGAAATGTTTAAATATATATATATTGAGCACTTTATTTACACATTAATTGATTGTGGTGGTTAACCTGCAATTTACACTTTAAGTTTATTTGATTTGTGGTAAAGTGGAACTATTGCAAGTACAGTATACTTTAGGTACACTTTAAATACTTTGCATTTAAAGAATTATATTATACAGTGATCATTCTATCCTTAATAACAGTGACATTAAAACACATTTTAGGATTACTATTAAGAAATGTGCATTGTGCAATAAAGTAGTACTCCAAATAAAGTTTAATTATAATATCTTTATCAGTAAGTATCAAGCGATATGTCATTAAATATGTTAATGGCTTCGTACTTAGTATGAAATAAATATATTTTAAAATACATTTTCGTATAGGTTTTTTTCACTAGAGAAGTCACTTATTTTTTTCTTTTAACAGTTTAATGGCAATACATAAGTTATTAAAATATTGGTTATTAAAAGTAATACCTGATTTTATTTATTTGTATATTTCTAAATGAAATGAATCAACATTACTAATATATGGGCACTAATATACCATATATGGGCACATCAACTACAGCGCTCTATACAGTCTGGTAAAACATAAATGCTACAAATGGCACTTTCATTAAAGATAAAAGTATTGTAATCATAATGCCTAATACTTGCATGTTGGATCCTGGCTCTTTAAAATTAATCTCATACTGTATGTGTCCTGTGTGTGTCTCAAGACCTGGAAGTGTAAATGTATATTTTTTCTATTACAGAAAAATCACATTAATTTCCCATGTTTTTCACATTGGGAACTGTTCCAAAACCACATGTTTCCATATGCAAAGTATGTGTTTCACATGTGACCACAAATGTTTTTGCACATGTGGAATTCATGTGGTTTTGCTGGTCCTTGTGTTTGCTTTCAGATTTTCCTGCAGTCTTGAAATATCATGAGGAAGGAGTATCTTCATTCTATATTGGCTTTTTCTCCTTCATTGTTGTTGGTCTCGTCATCATGACTGCAGCAGTGATCATGGCCACCTTTAAGAGCAATGCTAAAGGTGTGCATTTCACCCAAACAACTCACATTTCTGATATTCATTTGCACATATAAAACTACTGTATACTTTTTGTCACAAGAAAAAGTTATTAAACCTGTTATAGTACGACAATTTTTTTTGCAACTCATTTCAATATCGTGATAATTCTGTATACCGTGATAAAAGCTTCAGCAATTATCTCAACTTGAGTTTAAATTTTGATATTGTCACATAAATACCCTGGACTTGGTTCTCCCTCCACACACACACATACGTTTATGTAGCTGTGTGTTCATGCTGCTGTACAATCCTAATCTTAAACTGTTGCATCAAATCAGAAACAAAATCAGCAGAATGCATTTGTTTTTCAACAGGTTCAGAGATTACTGGGGAAGATAATGACTATACGAATGTATAAGATGACATCAGAGTTTCTGATGAGGAAAGAATTGACAACAAATCAGTTAATCAATTTAGATTAATCAAATAATTTTCTGCATGCTGTATTACTCTTTCAACATTCAAGTAAAATCCTTATTTTATATAAAGTATCTCACAAAAGTGAGTACATGTCATGCCCTCACATTTCAGCAAACATTTTAGTATATCTTCTCAAGGGATAATACGAAATGAAACTTGGATAGAGTAGTCAATGTGCTGCTTGTTTCGCCGTATACATTTACTGTCCTCTAAAAATAAATCAAAATATAGTGAGGGGTTGGGGTCAGAATCCCCTTTCTCTTCTATATATATATATATATATATATATATATATATATATATATATATATATATAATCCTTTCTTCTGTGCTTATTCCTATACAAATTAATAATCAAGTTTATATAATGATTTCTATATTCAATGATTGATTTTCATATACTTTTAACCATATGTGCTGTAAGTGTTCTCTTACGAGAGTATCTCTCGTACTGCGTAATATCTTACGCTATGGGGAAAACTCTTTTCCACAAGATATTGAAGCCAAAAATGATCCTTAATTTTTTAATCAATGTAAAACGCTTTGCAGCAGCAAGCAGACATAGGCGAGACAGCTTGCGCACCTATTGGCTGCCCTGCGGCAAAAGCAGCAGCCTATCGAGAGAGGCTCTGCGTGACGTCATGACGAATGGGGGCACTTCGCGCCCATATCGTCACTTCCCGCCAGAAAGGGCGTGGTCTCTCCCTATAAATAAGCTCGATAGGCTGTCATACGCTGATTTTTCAACTCTTCAGCGAAGCTCACGCATCGCTGGATCCGGAGTGAGAAGCCGCGCCGTCGACCTGTAGCCTTTCAGCGGGACGTGCCCTGGAGTCGCTGGCCTCGCCGCCTTCAACTGCCGTACCTGCTGCGCTTTCCGGCGTATTATATCCTTTACTCTGCCTGAGAGTGCGTGTTTACGTGACGTGCCACTTACGTGACGCAACACACACTTCTCCTCTGTTACTAAAAGAGCTGCGTCTTTTTAAAGATGCCATCCTGTGGCTCGTGCCGCGCCCAACTCAGCGACGAGGACCGTCATGTCATCTGCGTGTCCTGCCTGGGTGAGGATCACGCGGCTATCGCGCTCGTTGACGGCGGATGCCCTCATTGCGAGTTTTTGCCCATGGTGACTCTGAGGACCCGCCTGGCATCATTCTCCGAGCCCACATCCCAGCCCACTGTGGTGCCGCGCCGCAAGAAGCGCCGCGCCCAGCGCGCTCCCGAGCTCTCTCCAGCCCGCCAAAGCTCGCCGGTTCGCCCGCCTGCTTCGCCGGCTTCGCTCGAGTCGCTCCCGGACGGACAACGGCCGCCGTCTGCCGCCGCATCCGCCCCCGAGTTCGACGAACCTGCTGAGGTATGCTCTCTCGTGGCTTCTGATAGCGAGGATTGGGCGAGCTCCGTGGACCTCCCCTCCGCTAACGTTTCCAGCCAACCCTCTGGGAAGAGAGCCGGCATTGAGGCTGAGCTGATGCGTCTGCTCACTCAGGCCGTGGAAAGCATCGGCCTCGATTGGGAGGCGCCCGCGCTACCACCGCGCAACAGACTGGACGGACGCTTTCTCAGGAAAGACGAAGCTCCGTCAAAGTCCAGGGCCGCTCCGTTCCTCCCTGAACTTCACGACGAAGTCTCCAAGTCGTGGAACGCCCCCTTCTCCGCCAGGCTGCGAACCTCTACCTCCGCGGCATTCTCCACTGTCGACGGTGCGGGAGATAGAGGGTACCTCTCCATTCCTCCTGTGGAGGCAGCGGTAGCGTCGCATCTCTGCCCACCCTCCGCTGGACGGCGCGCGCAGACGACGCTCCCATCTAAAGCCTGTCGGGTGACGTCATCTCTGCACGGGCGCGCTTACACCGCCGCCGGGCAAGCAGTTTCAGCGCTGCACACGATGGCTGTCTTGCAGATCTTCCAGGCTGACCTTCTCCATAAACTGGACGAGGAAGGACCCGGACTTAAGAAGCGCTACAGACCTCGCTCTACGCGCCGATAAAGCCGCTGCACAGGCCATGGGGCGGAATATGGCCTCTCTCGCCGTTGCAGAGAGACATCTGTGGTTGACGCTGTCAGAGATGACGGAAGCCGAGCGCTCTGTATTCCTCGACGCGCCCATTTCTCCGGCGGGCCTCTTTGGATCTGCCGTCAAGGACTTCGCGGACAGATACACAGAGGCGCAGAAGACTTCGCAGGCCATGAAGCACTTCTTACCGAATCGCTCGAGCTCCGCTACAGGTCGCCCTAAACAGCCGCCTGCTCGCAGCTCTCAGCCGCAGCCTGCACCACCGGCCGCCACCGCTTCACTGCGCAGCCAGGCCCGGGACCAGAGACCGCTCTCTCGCTCTGCCGGACGCCGCCCCCCTCAGCGCGGGCCCCGGCCGAGGATTGAGATCAAGCCCGAGGCCTCAAAGCTTTCCTAGCCACGCTAGGAAAGCGACGGTGTTCAGATCCTGCTGCGGACGGATCAGCGCGCCCCCCGCCTCGAACGCTGTAAACACGCCGTCGTGTTCCCAGAGCACCGGGGCTCTCGAGCTGCCGTCTTGTCGTGGCCAGAGCCCGGTTTGCATTCTACCTCTAGCTATGCACGCAGACGCGTGGTCAAAGCTTCCCGGGGTATCAGAATGGGTGCTGAACACTATAAAGAGAGGCTATTCGCTACAATTCGCTCGATATCCCCGCCGTTATACGGCGCGTGCCGAAACTACGGTGAAAGACGAAGTATCTCATCTACTTCGAGCCGAGATAGCGAAACTACTGAGCAAAGGGGCTATAGAACCCTTATCTCAGGCTCAGAGCGAAGGGGGCTTATACAGCAGATATTTTCTGGTACCGAAAAAAGATGGGGGTTTCAGACACATTCTAGATCTGCGACAGCTGAACAGAGCACTTGTGAAGCACCAGTTCAGGATGCTTACGACTAGGAAAATCCTCGCGCAAGTGCGCCACGGGGACTGGTTTATGTCAATAGATCTGAAAGACGCCTATTTCCAAATACAAATAGCGTCCCATCACAGGCGATTCTTGAGATTCGCCTTCGAGGGCCAGGCGTAACAATACACAGTCCTGCCGTTCGGCCTGTCCTTAGCACCCCGTACATTCACGAAGTGCATGGACTTGGCTCTCGCACCCCTGAGACTTCGGGGCATGCGAGTTATGAACTACTTGGACGATTGGCTGATTCTAGCTCGATCACGATCAGAGGTCATAGAACACAGGGCCGCTTTACTCGAGCACCTCGAGAAACTGGGCCTTACAGTCAATTGGGCAAAGAGCTCGCTGTTTCCCAGCCAGAGAATCTCTTTTCTGGGAACAGTGTTGGACTCACTGTCTATGACGGCGCGCCTGTCACTGGAGCGCGGACTAAACATTCAGCGCGTCGCAAAATCCTTCCACCACGGCTCTATAGTCCCGCTCAAAAGGTTTCAGAAAATGCTGGGCCTGATGGCCTCAGCAGCCTCGGTACTCCAGCTGGGCCTGCTCCGCATGCGCCCACTGCAGATGTGGCTGAGAGCGCCGGTCCCGCCCCGGGCATGGACCATGGGTCTATTTCGCCTCAGGGTCGACCTACAGTGCGTGTCAGCTCTGAAACCTTGGAAAGTGACCGACTGGTATCAGTCAGGTGTGAGTCTGGGGACCGCCCTGAGTGTGAAGGTGGTGTCTACGGACGCCTCCACCTCGGGATGGGGGGCGCTGCTCGACGGCAGTCCGCTAGCTGGCCTGTGGTCGGAGTGGGAGAAGCTCCTTCACATAAACTGCTTGGAAATGATAGCAGTCGACAAAGCGCTATGGCGCTTCGGTCCCCAGATAAGTGGCCACCACGTGGTGGCGTACATAAATCGCCAGGGCGGCGTTACAGGCTAACGGAACGCCTCCTGGTCTGGGCTCAGCACAACCTGCTCTCACTGAAAGCAGCGCATGTGCCTGGTCACCTAAATGTGGGACCAGACAGTTTGTCCAGAAACAACGTCCCAGCAGGAGAATGGTCGCTGCACCCGCAGACGATCCAGCTGCTGTGGGAAACGTTCGGCGTAGCGCAGGTGGACCTATTCGCATCCCACGAAAACGCTCACTGCCCGATATTTTTCTCGAAAAGCAAGGACGCGCTGGCCCATGTCTGGCCCCGCTGTCCCCTCTATGCTTTTCCCCCTGTCTCGCTCCTGCCTCAAGTGTTGGAGCAAATCAGGGAGAACGGATGCCCAGTGCTGCTCGTAGCTCCGCTCTGGACGAACCAGACTTGGTTCCCTGTCCTGATGCAGCTGACCAGCGCTGCCCCGTGGCCTGTACCATTGAGGAGAGACCTCCTCTCTCAGGCAGAGGGCTCGATTTGGCATCCTCGCCCGGATCTGTGGTCCCTGCACGCATGGGCCATCAACGGGTACCCGCTAACCTCCCAGAGGGAGTGCTAAACACGATCGCGCAGGCTAGAGCTCCGTCTACTAGACGGCTCTACTCCTCGAAATGGTCGGTGTTCTCTGCTTGGTGTCAAGCACAGGGCTTTTCACCCGTAGACTGCGGGGTTACGGAAGTGCTTTCCTTCCTTCAAGAGCTGCTGGATAGGGGCAGGACCCCATCCACGCTCAAAGTATATGTGGCGGCCATAGCAACGTTTGCAAAACCGGTGTCTGGCCAGTCACTGGGGAAGAACGACTTAGTCGTGCGTTTCCTTAGGGGAGCTCGGAGGTTAAACCCTTCCAGGCCCCCTTCAGTCCCGACATGGGACCTTTCCACGGTCTTGGAGGCCATGAAAGGTGCCCCATTCGAGCCGATCCAGTTGTCGGACATGAAACACCTGTCTTTCAAGACGGTGTTTCTCATGGCTCTCGCTTCAGTGAAGCGTATTGGGGACTTACAAGCGCTTTCTGTAAGCGCGTCATGTATGGAGTTTGGGCCTAATGACTCGAAGGTCATACTCAAACCTAAACACGGCTACGTGCCGAAATCCCTCAATACACCGTTTAGGGCCCAGGTAATTTCCCTGTCTGCCCTTCCGGTTCTCAATGAGGAGAAGGACGCGAGTCTCCTTTGCCCCGCCAGGGCGCTAAGAGCCTATGTGTCCCGCTCGTCTGGTTTCAGACAGACTGAGCAGCTTTTCGTTTTGTTTGGCGGGCGTTCCAAGGGACTTGCCGCTTCAAAACAGAGCCTGTCCAGATGGATAGTCGATGCCATAGCACTAGCTTACACTTCTAAGGGCCTGCAGTGCCCCTTGGGTGTCAGAGCGCACTCCACGAGAGGTGTGGCCTCGTCGTGGGCATGGTCTAGCGGGGTCACCCTGCAAGATATCTGTACGGCCGCGGGCTAGGCCTCGCCGTCTACATTTATAAAATACTATAACCTGGAGGTGCCCGCCTTACAAGCTAAGCTTTTGGCGATCTGACTTCAGTGCTATCTGCCCGCTGTGCGGCTCGGATACTGAGTCTTGGCTTGCGCATCGTTCAGACCGATGCAACAGCTCCATGAGTGTTGACACATGTATGGCCACCTAGTTTAGGCTGAAAGCTTCACCCTAGCTGCGTGGTTTAATGGTCATATGATTAGCTCCCCTGGATGCTATTTTATATGGAAAGACGCTTTTTAGCCTCTATTCCTCCACTCCCTGTGGGTCTATCTATAGACGGTTTCATCGGACGCACGCGCGTAACCAGAGTTACGAGCTGGCCCGAAGTTAACTTCCGGTCTGTATTTGTAATGTGGCGCCGACTACAACACAGTTAAACTTCATTGCAATGATCCAGGCGGAGTGAAAGCATCTGACCCGCCTCGATTTCCCCATAAACGACACAGGTATTTCCATTCGTGTGTGTTAGATTTTTTTTTACTTTTCCGGTATGAAAATAGTTATAGGCATCCAAGCTGCGATTTGCCTTGAACGCCTCCCCCTTGTGTACACACATTAGTGTGTCAAATTTAGGTTTGGCCAAGTAACGTCTGTTTTCTTCTATTAGTCCCAAATAATACTGACTAGACATACTTGCTAACTAATGTAATTTGCGTGTTTCTACAGATGAACTCTGTTGTTATTGATTCAACCGGAAGTTAAGTTTGGGCCACAAACGTTTGTTTATGTTGTTGCCGTTAAAACCGTCTATAAGGAGTGATGCTTCTAGCCTCTCCTCCTCTACTCTCTGTGAGTATATGGTGATTATGCACTATATGCGCCCCGGGCTTCGGCCCCTGGGACTTTGGTGTCGGATCCCTGTCCGCACGGCGTGTTACACTGTATTCCCCATAGCGTAAGATATTACGCAGTACGAGAGATACTCTCGTAAGAGAACGTACTCGGTTACTAATGTAACCTCGGTTCTCTCTAGAGAGGGAACGAGTACTGTGTATCTTGCCGTGCTTGGAATACGCTCTGGTTCGCTTCGGCGATGAAAAATCAGCGTATGACAGCCTATCGAGCTTATTTATAGGGTGAGACCACGCCCTTTCTGGCGGGACGTGACGATATGGGCGCGAAGTGCCCCCATTCGTCATGACGTCACGCAGAGCCTCTCTCGATAGGCTGCTGCTTTTGCCGCAGGGCAGCCAATAGGCGCGCAAGCTGTCTCGCCTATGTCTGCTTGCTGCTGCAAAGCGTTTTACATTGATTAAAAAATTAAGGATAATTTTTGGCTTCAATATCTCGTGGAAAAGAGTTTTCCCCATAGCGCAAGATATTACGCAGTACTCGTTCCCTCTCTAGAGAGAACCGAGGTTACGTTAGTAACCGAGTACGTTTTACCAGTATTTTCCTAGGTGCATTCTGATGTCTGGGAGTAATCTTTGTTGACCTAAAAGAGGGCATTGAACGAACGGGTTCTTTGTAGTGGGAAATAGTTACCAGAAGAGGTCGGGTCTGACGAAGACCCTTGTCAGGGGTAGACTGGATATATGTTCTAGCTGACTAGTTAAGGTTACAGACATCAAACTCTATGTGTCTTATGTGATCTGATTCATATGTGTATTTCTCTAATGAATAAAATGGATATTATCTGTACTTCTTCCTGAGGAGGGAATGTTTTATCAGTCTGTTTTGGTAGACTTTCTGATTATAGTGAGCTCAGGACCTCTCCAACCTTGAGGATACTGTGACTTCCTAGGGTTTTTTGTATGTGCATTGGATCTTTTGTGCAGGTCATGTATAGGAGTTATGAACACTTTGGTATGCAACAACAGACCCCGAGACGTTCTCCAGGACCTCCAAGGTCACCACAGGACTAAATCTGGGAATCAGACGACCACTATCTTGATTGATGTCGACTTACCCTCCTATCTATCCATATATGTAGACTTGTTTAGACTTTATGTTCTCTTAGCCAACCAGAAGTAGCCAACATGTATGTACTGTGGTCATTATGTGCCCTTGTAAAGGGTATAACTGGTATGAGATTGTGTCAGTGGCGGCTGCTGGTCTTTCAAAGAGGGGAAGCTCATTTTTTTAAACTCGACTGTCAGGTGTGGGGATGGTGAAAAGAGCGAGGACTCGGGTGCAGAGTTGATGGGCTTTATTTTAATAATAAAATAAAATAAAAAATACAAACAAAAGCTACGAACCAGCACAGGACTGCAAACACAAGGAGAATAAATAGGGAGCAAACAAGGCAGGTAACAAGGGAGGACAGGTGGGGCAAAATAACTAATAATCAGGAAACAAGATGGGAGTCGACACAATCGACAGGAGAGCACATGGCAAAGGAAACACATGACAAGCCATGTGCTCACACCAAACATGACAAAAAAAACACAAGCACATGGCCAGTAAAATAAATTACAAGCAATGTGCTCACACAAAACGAGACATGGAGAACACTCATAAGCCACGTGTTCACACAGAACATGACAACATGAAAGCACACAGCTAGTGTAAAACACAAGCTGTGCGCTATGCACAGCACAAGACAAAACATGACATGAAAGCACGCGGCCGATGTAAACACGAACCGCATGCTACACAAAACACAACACACTGAACAGAGCGAACACAAACCGCACGCGAACACGACAAGACAGAACGTTATGCACGAAGGAGTGAAAGCTCATCCTGTGCGCTCACAACAGAAAACAAACACGAGGAGCATGAATGTCCAAATCCCGACACAAAACCGAAACCAAACTAGACAGATGTGCCCTGATTCAAACACCACCAAACCCCATGTAAACAAGGCACCTGACATCGACGGAGGAAATGCGGGAATTAGGTTAAACTGTGAAATGTATGATGAAAATTGCAAATACCAAGAAATATGTTACAGCAGCCAGTTTGTCTTTCGAGTACACTTTCAAAATCCGCGATGGGACTGAGCTCGAAATCTCGAATAGCTTCCTAACTTTTTATTGTATGAAATCGCTGTCAATCAAAAGGAGATGTAGTCCTCCAATCATCACGCAGACGCCCGGACTCCAGGCCCGCCCACTTCTCTATTCACCCCAGAGACGCTGAGCGTCCATGGGTGGGACATAATCGCAGCATTTATCCAATGACCGTCTAGTTTCGAAGCACTAAAAAAAACTGTTCAAAGCAGCCCCATTGAAGTCAATGGACGCTCGGCTTCAACGGGGAAATGCACTGTGACGCTCTGGGAATGTATGAGAAGGAAAACGAGTCAGCCGATCTACGAAGCTGATTCTGAACTAACTCCTCTAAGAGATGAACATGTTCTAACGCATTTTTAGTCAATAAAATGTTAACACAATAGTACACATTTGACCATTCATTTTTTGACATTATAGGGGAAGCTGAGCTTCCCTTGCAGTCTTAAAGAAATCGCCACTGGATTGTGTGTACTTAAGGTAGAGTCTCTGGCCGCGAACTCCTCGTGAGACTGGCTCTACCGATGAAACTGCAAACTATTCTTCAGTAAATTTTTATGTATTTGATTGAACCTCACGACTCCTGGTCTTCTTTCATCATACTGAAGAATTACAAATTTAAGAATATGTTTCCAATACTATAGTATATAAAAGTTTATTAGTGTGAATGCTAGAGCCTGAGCTTCATGTCTCAGCATGTGAAGGGACCTGCTGAGAGGGTCTCCCCCCCTTACCTTTTGTCAGTATGGGAAGCTCTGCTATATCTCCTGGCTCAGGACATTTACATGATTTGTTTTGATGTATTCTTAGAGTGTAACCCCTTGCTTTTTTGTCCTGTCTCAGTACGAGAAGGCCATGCCTTTCCTGTTCTCGGGTCACACCAGGTGAAGACTCATGCTGAGCAAGTTTTAACACCTGCTATTTTATTACTCATGCTTTTGTTTCAGTGTCTCCCCATATGTGTAACTCCTCCCCCTGGAAAGGTATATGAATTCAAGTGTATTGTGTTTTAGTGAGATGAGTTTGAGATGCCTACAGTGACGAAATAAAGAACATCTGCTTTACCTCTCCATCTCCTGGTCTGCTCTTCTGACTTTTCTAGACTTCAATTAGAAAAAGTTCACAACAATTTGGTGCCCTGTGACCCAGATAGAATTAACTTCACCTGAATCCAGAACTTCAAGCCAAGATCTCAACTGAATTCCAGACTGAATCTTGAAACTTCAAGTAGGGCTGTCAACGAATATTCTAAATTCGAATATATATTCGAATAGTTTTTAAAAAACAGAAATTCGAAGGTGAAAATTAATATTCGAATCATGTGGAAAAACACGCCCGCGATAGCAGAGGCGCGGCTGTCTGCTTTGCGAGTGGCAAAATCCTGAAGCTTAAAATGTTTTCCAGCTGCACAGATAGCACAGTGAGTGTCTGGCTCACTCATTGGCTGTGCTGCGGCAACTGCACATCCAATGACGCGGGCGCTTCCGACGTGTGCGCCAATGAGCTAGCATTACATCATACAGAACCCGCCAAGGGGGCGTGGCCAGACGTCCCCGAAATAGCCATAGTAGCAGCAGTTAACCACAGCACGAGCTGCTCAGAGAGTTCAATGTCGGTTCTACTGTAAAACTTCAATTAATGTTAATGATATTTGTTTCAATCACTGAATGAAGCCTGCTATATTTAGGACAAGAGTCGCGACCTTAAATTGCTTGCACAAAACTCTTGATCAGCACTCAACATTTGTGTATTGTTGTTCATTTAAACCGTTATGCGCAGAGAGCGTGAGGGCGAGAGAGCGAGCGAGAGAGAAAGAGTGCCTGCGAGTGCGGGCGAGAGAGAGAGAAAGAGTGCCTGCGAGTGCGAGCGAGAGTAAGGTCTGCGGTCTTGGCCATTGATTTACTTGTTTTTGTGTAAGTTAATACGTTGTCAAATATGTTTAAACTTAGATAAACTACCTATATAAATAGTTGTGTCTCTTTGCATTCATTTGTCCTGATATTGACGTAATGCGCGTCATTGACAAAATGCGCAACCAGATATTCGAATAGTTCGAATATATGTGGTTTTTTTAGAGGGAATATTCGAACGTCATTTTTTAGCAATTTTGACAGCCCTAACTTCAAGCAACAAAGATTTCAACAGAGAATGAACCTTTCCTGAACTGAATCTTGAAAACGTTGAGTTATGCATATAACTACTGTTCCCAGAAGGAGGGAAACGAGGTACAACACATTACTATGGGATATCGCGCTCTAGCGCCATCTGCTGAAGACACCTTTATTCACGCCTGAAAGGCCAATGACGCATGACGACGTGGGCGGGGCTACCTGCCCACAGCATATAAATGCAGTCGTATGCGTCATTCCCTTTGTTCAGTCCAGCTCTTCACCGGGATCCCGACTGCGCGGGGCCCAGAGGTGTTGTACCTCGTTTCCCTCCTTCTGGGAACAGTAGTTATATGCATAACTCAACGTTCCCATTCAGTCGGTCAACTCGGTACAACACATTACTATGGGACCTATATTCACGCCCCGCCAAGTCGCTGAACTAAACGTAAGGGACCAGCACCGCCACATTACCCTTTTTCAAAAGAGCGACGGCCCCTGGTTAAAGAATCCCTGCGGTGAGCATGGCCTGAGTTACCATCGCCGCAGTGAGATCTTGCCGGTACACCGGACAAACGTGCGCAGTGATGCCTAACTGGCATCCGCACAAAATCTTAACCCAAACCCCAGACATTTCCATGCCCTAGAGTGCTCACACACCCCTCCAGGCTGAACCAACTCTTTATCTGCTATAGACAGCTTTCTACAATTCCATGTGAAAGACATCGCTTAGATAGCGGCTTCTTACTAGCCGAGTTGGAAAACATGACAAAAGGCTGGTCAGACAAGCATTTAGCCTGTATCTGCTCAATGTACATGCGTATAACTCGCACAGGGCACAAAGCAACTCTTCCTCTGAGTCAGAGATTTTACAAGACAGGCAGCTCGAACGAGAGCGGACTCCCGACATGACTTTAGGCATACACGCCGCGTTCGGACACAACATCACCAAACGCAAATCGGGTGCAAAAGGAATGCCCCAATAGCGCATGAAGATTACCAATGACAGGGCAGCATTCAAGGATTCTAAAGGCTCAAACCGAGGTTAACATATAGCCTCCAGATCTCTAAATTTTGTAACAAGCCTAAAACGCAGACCATAAAGCCCAACGTATACTTCGGCTATCCGTGTTACGCACACCGTCTGCATGACATAATTTACGCTAGGAGGGTCTACTGTGCGCATACAACACTGCACAAGTGACTTGCTCGCTCGGCAACAAAGTTCACTAGCAAGTGTGCACGCCGGATTTGCTTTTCCGCGCTCACTGCCGCCAAAGTAGTATACTTCGAAAAGCTTGCCCCCTCAACTGTGCACAAGATGTGGTAAATATGGAGAATGGAAACAAATTTCCATCGCAAGTGCATGAGCAAAACATGCCTTTCTGTCCTCTGAAAAGCTTGCGCTCCAAACTGTGCGTGAGAGGGAGCGAAACTCTGGAGAACTCATGAACGTCCATGCGCTGCCCATGTGATGTAATTATCCATTACCATATGACTCACCATCAGGAGAGTCTGCGGATGTCTGCGCACGCCGTCCATGTGCAGCCCAATTCCTGTGACAGAGGAGGGTGTACGCACAACAGCGCATGTGTGAGTGACACAAATGAAGAATTTATATAGTGCGTTTCTTATGTACTGCCATACAACCAAAGCACTTCACAATCATGTCAGGGGTCTCTCTTCAACCAACGCCAGTATGCAGCATCTACTTAGATGATGCGGCGGGAGCCGCAGTAAAACAGCGCCAGTGTGCTTACCACACACCAGCTATAGGTCGGAGAGAGAGTACTTGAAACCCAAAGTACTTGAAAACCAAATACACTAGATAGTGCACATGCGCAGAAAATGTTCTCCTACCCACACGGCCAAAGGAGTATACTTTGAAAAGCTCATGCTCTCAAAATGTAGTATACCTGGGTCCTTTAAAGAACCAAAGATGCGTGCTTTGGCGTGGAACCATTAATGTGCTCATGACAAGCCGCAATGGCTGTTCAATATAGTTCCAGCATGGAATGGGAGTGTTTCTCCTTCAGAGAAGAAATCAGTATCCCCTCAATGGAGCACTGATATGGCGATACAGGTCTTCGCCTGCACTAAGATTTAAATACGCGCTACTTCAACACAATGCACTTAAAAATGCAAGCACTCTGTTTTGTAGCTTCAATCAGATTCTCCCTCTCTCAACTGGTTGGCCCCTAGAGACCACAGTGCTGGCCTGCTGGCCGAGGGTGCAGAATCTGCCTCCTGCCTGGGACGCCAGGTCCCTGCATAGGGAAAGACACCACAGTGTCTTTAACAGCAGCATCATTGATGCTTGTGTGCCATGTCTTTGCTGGCCAGCAAGAAGTCACCAAAATCAGTGACAGACCCTTCTGCGTACACCAGAGTCTTGGGCTATGTATGTGACAGGGCATTCACCCCCAGCGGGGCACTTCTGTCTATAATCACGAAAACAGCGGGTGGCCCGTGTTTTCTGCAAATGTTAAAAGATCCACATCGGCCTTGCCAAAACCGATCCCGGATCTGCGCCACAATTCAAGTGTGCATGCACACGCCACTCCAGGGGAGACTCTGGTCTGCCCCGTATCAAGAGCATCCGTGCCGCTTGCAGCAGGGACAGTGAGGGAGTACCCCCTTCAGGGTGGGAAATTAACTTTTTTGCCCACCAGCCACAGTGGCTGGTGGATGCCCAATTTTACCAGCCACTTATATTTTTTACCAGCCACTTTTCCCGGAATTCAAATTTACAAAGTATTATTATACACAGTAAGTACAGTGCATGGACTGTTCGACGGGAAGGTAGGCTAACCATTCCCTCTTTTCCCTTCGTCATTAATGTGCCACTTTTTCGAAAAGTACCTTCTCTTTTTATTTACTTCGCCCTCAACAGTTTGTACATTCATAGCTACTGCTGACTCCACGGCGGGCCTCTTAAAGGGATAGTTCACCCAAAAATGAAAATTCTGTCAGTAATTACTCACCCCAGTGTTTCCCCTACCATTGTTTTGGGGGGGCGGCCCGCCCCCTCAAAACTGCCCCCCGCCCCCCCAGAATGAAAAATTCCCCGAGAAAAAAAAAAAAACTGGACGCAAGAGCTCCATGTAGTAACTTTAGCGGCTATGCTTTTCGCGATAGAGCAGTTTAGTACACTTGAAATCAAATCACGATAGACTAGTGTGTGAATATTAAACGGCTAAAATACTATTTAAATATGAATCACTGTGTGAATGAATGAACTGCAGAAGACGCGCAGTTTCATTTCACACACACACACACACACACACACGCTCGAGCTGGTGCAGACGACGCGCAGCTTCATTTCACACACACATACACACACGCACGCGTGACGATCGACCTGTTGTTTTCATTGACAGTAAAAGGTTGTTTTGCCTATATGAGGACACAAATGCATAAACTTCCTCTCCAGACTCTAGATCCGCTCTTAAAGTAACTCCGTGAGCATTTAACCGCTTCATTTGAGAAATCTATCGTCACGTCATAAACAGAAACTCAAAGGTCTTCACGGCAACCCGTCAAAATAAAAGTTCGGTTTAACTTGACAGAAATATATTACTGTTGTACAGTAGAATTTAGATGCATCTCAATGTAATAATAATACTAAAACTAATACAAATAAATTATGATCTCAACTTTATTTTTTAAGGAATAATAAATTTTTCTTCCATGTTTTAATTTTAACAGTAAAGCTCATTGTGCAGCTCGTTGTTTGACAAAAAAAGTTTTTTCAATTTCATATGATTAAAAGAAATGTAATTAATGTTTTGTCTTCATTTGGTTACCAGAAAAAACAACAGAATTTGTGTGGGAAAAAAAAAAACATTTAATAGATTTTTAAAAAAAAAGTATTGTATTGTAAAAGATTGTATAAGTTTAATAATCGTTTATAATAAAAGTTTTATGATTTCAATTAATTAGACATGATTTTTGATTACTAAAAAATGTACACCAAGTATCCGTAACACGCCCGCTCCGCGACACTAGTTTCCTAAAAAAATCCTAGGGGAAACACTGCACCCTCATGTCGTTCCAACCCCTAAGACCTTCGTTCATCTTCGGAACACAAATTAAGATATTTTTGATTAAATCTGAGAGCTGGATCACTCCTCCATAGGCTTCTAAATGATTGAAACTTGACAGCCCCGAAAAGTTCTTAAAGAAATCGTCAAAATAGTCCACGTGACTACAGTGGCGAGATCTTAAGTTTATAAAACGACGAGAATACTTTTTGCGTGCAAAAAAAACACAAAAATAACGACTTTATTGAACCATCTCTTCTCTTCCATGTTTTTCTCCTAAGCTGTTGACGTAGTGTAACTGCGCAGCGCTTCTGTGTTATACGTCACACGTAGGCTCACTATTGGCCGACGCTGGTCATGTGTGATTCAACCAGAAGTGTTGCGCAATAACACTCCGTGAAATCTCCAGGCCCAAAGAGAATTCTTGAATAAAGTCGCTATTTTTTTTTTTTTTTTTTTTTGCGCTCAAAAAGTATTCTCATAGCTCGATAAACTTAAGATCTAGCCACTGTAGTCACTTCGACTCTTTTAACGATTTCTTTAATAACTTTTCGGGGCAAGTTTCAATCCCTTAGAAGCCTATGGAGGAGTGATCCAGCTCTCAGATTTAATCACAAATATCTTAATTTGTGTTCCGAAGATGAACGAAGGTCTTACGGGGTTGGAACGACATGAGGGTGAGTAATTACTGACAGAATTTTCATTTTTGGGTGAACTATCCCTTTAACACCGGGTATATGTCGCCACATTTTTAAAATTTTCCTTTCGTCTGTACCTCAGCTCAGCTATATGTGTCACGGTCCATTGAAAAACCAATCAAATTAGTTACTCGACAAAAGTGCATTATTGTTACTTAGCAACAGCATTCTTTGACAAAAGACGTCCAATCTGTTACAAGGAATGTTTTAAAGGATTATTCCGGTATTTAACACTTTGAGTCTATTTTCTAGTTTGTTTTGGATGAACTAGAGTGGTGGACTTAGAAATTTTGACGATGGGTCCTGTCTCGAGTTTTTGACTATTTTAGGATCGCCTCTGAGCGCTTCAGAGTGGCTGTCTACGAGCATACTTAAACATGTGCTTAAAACAACACTTAACATTAGCTCTCAAAACTGTGCAACTCACCGAGTGGTTAGTGGTGTTCGTTGATGATTAAAAACAAATATATATCGGCGCAATGTATGCTTTCAATCCGTGTTATTTACTATAGTAGAACTATATTTTCAGATACCTCACAACCGCGTATAAACCGCGTATAAAACTTCCGCTCGATATTTGAGTCTGAAGCGTTAGCACACTCCCGACCACTTGATGGTGATCAGTTGCTCTGCTCACGCTAGCCTTCTGAGAGACGGAGAACCGAGCGAAAAGACTACAACCAGAGAATGTCTAATAAAGAGACTTATGCCATAGTCAAAAACTCGAGACAGGACCCATCGTCAAAATTTCTAAGTCCACCACTCTAGTTCATCCAAAACAAACTAGAAAATAGACTCAAAGTGTTAAATACCGGAGTTATCCTTTAAGTAGTAACCAATAAAAATATGTTTTACAATCTACCAGCCACTGTGGCTGGTATACAAGGCAAAGTCACCAGCCACTTTGAAAAAGTACCAGCCATTGGCTGGTGGCTGGTGCTAATTTCCCACCCTGACCCCCTTGCCTGCTTATATACTGTACGACCACTGTCGTATTTTTCATTCCGAATAACACGTTTGCCCTGTTGGGCCAAGTGTTTCATTATCAGGAGAACTACTCCAAAAAGTTTATGTGACGCTCTTACAGCACAGGTCTCACCACTCTCTTGCAGAGTTCCTTGTTTGTGTCGTGACACATTTGTCATCACTACTACACATGACGTAACTCTGCCCAGGGAAATTCCTACTGTCAACAGATTCAGGTTTCCCAGGGTGGTAGGTATTGGAGCCTGAACGCACAAAGGCGCTACCGACATATGCTTAAATGTCGCATGGCCTACAGCAAACTACCGAGCGGCCAGCGCCGGCATTGCACATACAAAAAGGAGAATCCAGCTGTACGAAGCCATGAGCCCCAGCAGTCTTAATTCTGTAAGAAGAAGAAAACGTGCTTGCCTCCCCAGCCAAAACTGAGCCAGACAGCGAAAATCATCTGCCCTCTGTTCGGTTCTGCATCTATCTCCAGACCGAGATTTAACAGGCCGAGATATAATAGCCCCTTTTGAGATTATCTGGAATCCCAGAGCTTGTAAATGTAAAACAAGTGTACGTGTTTGTAACATTGCTTGTTATATGCAGTCTTAAGCCAGGAGCAGTTTGTCCAAATAGGTGAACGATATTATGCTCTGTTGGCACAGCAGGACAACCACCGCTTCTGCACATCTTCCAGATATGCACGGTGCTATAGGGGCCTAAAACTTGTAGGCAATCCCCTCAGCGGAGGCCTCAGAAAATGTTCTGCGCTCCGGGTGGATTGTGGTAATATGCATCAGCAAATACACCAATGTAAGCCATACCTGAGGATGCAGAGGGCATAACAGGTGACATGCTGCAAGCATTTCTGAACTTGTAACACATTAAAGTGTGTTCATCTGCTGTAAGTCTAAGATAGGGTGCAAAACCCGGGTTTATTTATTTATTTATTTATTTTTTTTGAGGAGAGAACACTGATTTCCCTTAGTAATGGGGAAGCCCTCTCGAACACCGAAGTTGCAGTTACTCCACCGAAACAGAGGGGGGCGCGAGAGAGACCGCAGCCGACAGCCCTACTGGAATCGTGCGAAGAAGCCAAGGTGTTCGTGCGCGCGCGCCCACCGCGGCCCCACGTCAAACATCGCTGTAACGCTATACTGCATTTCACAACATTTTCCTTCTCTGTCGGCACACACACGGCCAGACTACGAGGTTAGCGATTCCAATGCATTATTATTGTTTTGACAAGCACATGAGGCTTTGTATGCTGAACACACATTTATTTTATTGACAACATAAAAATAAATGAACCCGCTATCTTGCAGGCTTATTTTTACCCAATCTGTATAGATCTACAGGCGAGTTCTCATCCACTGTTTCTCTGTATCAGGCCAGGTCACTCGAGCGACAGTTGCCGCTCTCGAATACAGATCAATGATCTCTCCTCTCCCCTATATGCCCTGCTTATAGTAATATAACTTATACAGTATATATCGTCAGAGCTTTCCTCGCCCGCATCCAGTGAGACAGAATTCAGACTTAAGGCAGCCAGAGGAACCTAGTCGTGAACACTACACCGACACTCCTCGGCCAACTTTCCGTGGCCTCCAAAAACGGCGATCGCCGCATCTGGATTCGTATCCCGCCGAGCACGCGCTACACGCCGCTCGAGTGCGCATTGCGCAACGATAGAGCTGCCGGTAGTGCATAGCACACATGCATTGGGGTTGGAGAGATTCCAAACACACCGGTGTGAGGTACATTATATCCTAATAAAAACCCACATGACTTGTGTTTAGATATGTCTCATGAAAAAGTGTATTAGCCATTTGTTAGTCGTGCTAAACTCGAGCTAAAGACTTTTCTTTTATGCCTTTTCCTTCAACAATAGTAACCACCGTGGGTTTTCTTGTGAATGTGGCATGTTTGAACATTTTGTTTGAGAAAAACTTATTAGCCATTTGCCAGCAAAGCTGAACTTGTGCTAAAGTTTTCTCATTCTGCCTTAGTTTCGACAAGAATCACCACCGTGGGCTTTTATTCTTGCGAAAATGTGGCGTGATGGTGTTCCAACAGCACGGTGAAGAGCTGAAGAACAAAGGGAATGACGCATACGACTGCATTTATATGCTGTGGGCAGGTAGCCCCGCCCACGTCGTCATGCGTCATTGGCCTTTCAGGCGTGAATAAAGGTGTCTTCAGCAGATGGCGCTAGAGCGCGATATCCCATAGTAATGTGTTGTACCGAGTTGACCGACTGAATGGGAACTTCAAGCAAACAAGATCTCAACAAAGCGAACTGAGTTCCAGAACTGAATCTCAACAAGAATTCACCTTTCTGACTGAAGTTCCAGACGGAATCTTTTCCATACAAACAATGATTCAGGGAGATTTAGCATCTTATGCTACTGATTACCCTCTGTGCAAACAGGGAAGACTTAGCCAAAGTTAAGTGTGAAATGTTGGTCATTTGGAAGGTTAACAAGAATTGATCTGTGTTAACAAGTGTACCCTCTTTTGATCAGAGAAGTTTTAGTGTTTGATTGTGCGATAACAAAGAACATCACAAAATGGTTAGAAGGAATGCTAGGCTAGTTCCATCAACTGAGAAAAATGGACTAGCTACTCCTTTATGGACAGACAGTGAGTTCAAGTTATTACTAGGAGAGCACATGAATTCCATAGTGACTGAGTCAGTTAGATTGGATTTGACAAAGAAATTTGATATTGACCCAGAAAAATTTGGTCTATTGAAGAATGCAAGAAGGTGTTAGGTGCATGTATCAGAAAGAAAAATATGAAAGGCATAATTTGTTGCTATAGAGAATATAGCTTATCCATTGCACAAGAACAAGCTAGGTGTATTGATAAGTTAAATGAACAGAACAAACAATTGCAGACTCAGGTGTCTTGTTTCAAGACAAATGTTAGCCATAACCAGGCATCAACCAAATGTGACTCTGAAGACCAACAGTCAGATGAAACCTATCCTGATTTACAGTCTTTCTGTAGACTAGAAACCACTAGAAATTCTAGTTTGATAGATAAACATGTAAATGCATTTGAAGTGTGTGGAGCAAGACAAAAGGCTCAGACTAGGGCAAAAGGGATTGACTCTGTTCAATCTGTAACCCCCACACTGCAGCTACGAACAGTCAAATTATCTTTAGGTCCTAAAGAAATCGAGAGAATCGCTGAAAATTTGCCATCAGTGCAAATAAATTTTTCTGAGTTTAGGAGAGAATTGTCCAGAAAGATGCGGCTCTACGATATGTCTCTAGCTGAAGTCACTCAGCTAATATCACAGAGTCAGAATTCAATGATTTTGAAAATGCCGTAAACAATTCTGAGTTTCAAAATGCCAATAAAGATGAATTGAGAGAGGGAGTTTTGAAAATCCTAAAGAACATTGTTGGACTAAAAGTAGACTGGTCAAAGATCACTAGTTGTGTACAGAAGAATGATGAAACTGTTAGTGAGTACACAGGAAGATTTAGTCAGACAGCTGCAGCTTACAGTGGAATATCAGACACATCAGAGAAGGTGTTAAAGCTGCTGTAGGTAACAATATTTTTTTTACATATTTGTTAAAACTGTCATTATGTCCTGACAGTAGAATATGAGACAGATAATCTGTGTAAAAATCAAGCTCATCTGGCTCTTCCCAGTGGTCCTATTGCCATTTGCAGAAACACACGCTCCCGGTCAGAAACAACCAATCAGAGCCAGGAGGAATGTCTTAGCAGTGTCAATCACGCTCTTGTACGCGCTGATCACACCCCTCTCTTGCACAGCGCGAGCGCGTACCGTCGTTCAAACTCAAGATTGCCGGCGAGCTGCAGCTGTGCTTATGACAGAGAAACAGCCTAAACTGCCGATTCTCGAGTGACACCTGCTCATAAAACAAAGAGGTAAAAGGAAAAAGACAAATGACGATAAACAAGCGAAAAAGAAAGAATTAGACAGAGACCGTTGATTCGATGTCAAAACTCTAGCCGCATAACATGTAGATAAAATGTCACGCACTCTGCTAAGCAACAATTGAAACCTGCTAATTCACCGGCTTGTCATGTTGCTGAAATAATGTACAAGCAAACTTTATCTAGCATTATATATCGCTAGAATAATTACTTACATACTGTAACTGTCACAGTCCTCGTCTGCACCTGTCTGTCCTTGTCTCTGCACTACACTTCCCAGGATCCTCTTGTCTCCTCACCTGAACTCACTCCCTCATTATCCACCTGTCCCTCATCATCATCTTTGTCACCTGTCTTCACCTCGTTAGTGTTCATTTGGACTTGTATTTAGTTTGCTTGTGTTCAGTCTGTCTTTGTCGGTTCTCGTCTATATTACATGGTGTTAACGTTACAGAGTTTTGTGAGGTTCCAGCCTGTCTTCTTGCCTGTACCTGTTTCTAGTGATGGGTAGTGATGGGCAGATCGAGGCTTCGTGAAGCAATGAAACAGTTGAAGCAAATGTGCCATTTTGTTTCGAGGCTTCGAATCAATCCGAAACCCGTCTCCACGGTGACACCTAGTGGTCACTTGCAGGTGTTGATCTGAAACAACCTTTACAAAGAGCTAATAAAAAATGTGTTGTGTTTTTTTATTATTATTGTATTTTTGTAATATATGAAGCTTGTAACCTGTAGTCTCTTCACATTCCATAATGTGATTTTGGTCATGAAAAATGAATATTAATAAAAATAAATCAAGCCACAATGTCTCACTTTCTTATAGATTTTAATTCAAAAATATTAATTTCTCTTCTGTTGAAGGACTCAGCCTACTTCTTTTTTTTTTACAGATAATTTCTCCAGCCTTTGAAAAAATTCTCTCACAAGGGACACTTGTTGCTGGCATACAAAGATATTTTTTTAGCTAGGACATACAAATGAGGAAAGATTACTGCTCTCTCTTTCCAGTAAGTTAGAGGATCATGAGTTCTGGGCAAAAACTGAGGTATTTTTTCACTTCCACTGTGGCATCAGCTGTAGGATTGTGTATCATCTGGGTCTCACGGATACGATTGTCAAAATGTTCCCATACACTGTCCTGTGTTTCAACTGGTGTTGATGATTATGATGATGATGGGCCTGATGTTGACATTTGTGGTTCTGAATTAAAAGAAAACGGCAATTTATTATCCTAATCCTAAGTCCTAAGACTTATCCTAAGTCAAAATAAAGAGTTATTATATTTCACTTAAAATTAGCCTATATTTCAAACAATGCATATTACCTTGCTTAGATGGCCCAGCAGTGTCAGTAGCAGGCCTTGGTACAGGGGGAACACTACCATCCTCTGCACCCTGCAGAATGGCAGGATGAGTGCTCCTCAAATGGCGCATCATGGATGATGTATTGTTGCAGTAGGTTAGCTGCCGATCACAATACACACATCTCACTTTATTTGGGGTTTCCAAATGGAAATGCTCCCACACCACAGATCTACGGCATCTCTTCTGTGGAGCCTCCATTTCTATCTATCTATCTATCTATCTATCTATCTATCTATCTATCTATCTATCTATCTATCTATCTATCTATCTATCTATCTATCTATCTATCTATCTATCTATCTATCTATCTATCTATCTATCTATCTATCTATCTATCTATCTATCTATCTATCTATCTATCTATCTATCTATCTATATGTATCTATATATTAATTATATATTATATATCTATATGTATCTATATATTAGCCTAGCTATCTAATAATCTATATGTATCTGTAATATGTATCTATCTATTAATATATATATATATATATATATATATATATATATATATATATATATATATATATATATATATATATATATATATATATATATATATATATATATATATATGTGTGTGTGATTGTGTGATTTGTTCCCGAATCGACCAATCAATGAAACCCCGATTCGGCGGAGCACGCCACCTGATGAAACACTTAGAAGCTTCATTTAGCCTTTGTCACGTGACGTGGGTGTTTTGAATCACGCTTCGGATCAGTGTTTCGAATCATCTTTGCTTCGGGATCTCGCAAAGCTTCGAAACGTCTGTTTCGCGCCAGCCATCCTTACCTGTTTCTTGTTTTATTTAAAGTAAATCGTGTATATTGGAGCGTTTTGCCTCTGCCTGTTTTCTGCCCGCACCACACCCGTGACAGTAACGTTAGTTGCCGTTGTATTAACGTTATCTTACTAGCTATTTATAACTTATAGAAAGAGTTCAACATTATAAAGTTACATCTATTGCAAAATACTGATTTGAGGACCAAGTTTGTAGTCAAAGTATGGGCAGGCCATAGTCAATGTAAAGCATATTGTTGACGTTTAGTCCCTATCAGTGAATGTGCCATAAAACTGTTTATCCACCGTCATCGGTGGCCCTGTTTACTTGCCTGCACGTTCACGACAGGCTCCGCTGTGGGGGACGAGCTGTGGAGGGAGGGCTGTAGCACAGCAGAGAGTAAGGGGGTGGGACCTGTAAGTTGTACTTGTTCAAATTTTCAGGCTAAGTCAACGTTTTCTCAAAACTCCCTACTGCAGCTTTAAATGATAAAGGTCCTTTAGCTCGTACATGGTTTCATGGTCTTTTGTCAGAGAATAAAAATGCATTGCCTTTCTTAGACTTCACATGGTCCACTAGATCTCTGCAAAATAACCTAGACAGGTTAGATATTTGGGAAAGAGATTTTGATGTCAGATCAAGAGTGAAAATTGCAGCAGCATCCTTTAAGGTCAACGCAGAGAAACAACAGAAACGCAAATGTCCTAAGAGAGAGGGCAGCAGTTGTTATTATTGTGGTAAACATGGACATTGGGGAAAAGAATGAAGAAAAAACAAAAAACATGTTAGAGAAATTAACAATGTAACTCATCTTCTGCTGAATCTCCTGGCTGCTCTGAAGCAGCCCCTCCCCTCATCATTCAACCTGCACAGTAAAATCGGCAGTGTAAAAATTCCAGTGTTAAAAGTGATCAATTCCTACAGAGTTAAATTAACAATCTACAATGTTAAAAAGTACTCCTCTTCAGTGTAGTTTCAGGGTGCTATGTAGTGTAATTTTATTTTTACACTGAAAGAGCAAAAAAACGCGCTGAATTGTATTGACTCCGCCCCTCGATGACTGCTGCTACGACGACGCCATTTTATCTTCAAGTGACCGACACGGTAGGTTGAATTGCTTTTCTCTTTCTAAAATCAAATAGTAAATGCATTTTTTAACATTTTTAGTAAACTATGGTGGTGAACACATTTAGAAATGATTTAACTGCGTGTTTTTATATGGATTAAGGAAGCTCGTCAAGTTCATGAGGTGCAGAGAACAGTTAACGTTACAGAAGAAAAAGTTTCTCATGCCTATTTAATTTAAAAATAAAATAAATGTGTTGAAATGTGCTTAGGATTTGTTGTGTAACGTTATTAATGTTTAGCTTATTTCATTTTGGTTTGTTGACACTGACAGCCTTCATGAAAGTAACTTAAGCATTCCCGCCTCCAGTCGCGCCGAGCCCTGGGTTTACAACGAGCCTGGCGCTGAAGCTGAGGAGGTCTGAAGCAGTAACGTTACCATTTGGCCTTTTTTTCTGTGCAGATGAGAGAATTCTTCAAATGGTAATTTTATATTTGTTTTGTGTGTATAAAAGTAGCTGTGTTATACATTATTTAAAACGTTAATAATTCAGTTTTCGTGAGTGACGCATTATTATTAACAGTGTGTTTAACTATCTTGTAATGCACACTGCAAACAACAGTCTTTTGTAGCGTTAGACTGAGGTGGGGAAGCGTTTAAAAACTATTTATTCGCTCTATGTTTAACGTTAAATGTGAATTATAATCTGTAACGTTACGTTGCTTGTTCTTAGCACTGAATATCATGTCGTCATATCTGCGTCAAGACACAATCTTCCTACTATCAAGGTTTTTTTTTATGACAGTTAAGTTAAGTTCAAACATTGTGAAAGTGAGTTAAAGCTAATCTATAAATCCGTCTGTCTTCCAGGTCAGTTACAGGTATTTGCGTGAGCACTGGCAGAGCATACAGGTACTTTAGCTTGAAATCAGTCTTTATCAATTTATAGGCCCTACTGCATGTTATTATAAATATGTACTAACTATTTATCTGTCTGTATTTTATTAATATGAATATGTATTTTCTGTTCACATTATAAATACCATTATTAAATTATAGTTAAAATAAATTCTAAACATGTCTTAAAATTGAATGTAGTACACCAAGTTCAATTTAAGATGCCTAAAATTTCCTTTTTCTCATTTAAATTATATAAATGTATTTAATAATCAGTTTCATCTAAATTATGTTTTACTATATTTACAGCCCTAATTTAAATTGTATTGCATTACTTAATTTTGGAAATATTAGCCTCAACTGACTCAACTGACTTTTTTTTTTTTTTATAATCTTTTTTCATTCGATTTGGTCCAGACCCATGCAGTGTCAAGTGAAGGAAGCTCCTCATGAGATTGCAACAGAATGCTGAAGATTGATCCAGAATTGTGAGTGTCATTATATTTTATTCTATGTGCAGTACAAATTTTAGTACATGATGAATGAACATGAAACATTTAAACCTAACTGGGCAACCACAGAATGCCTTTGTTCAGACCTGGGATTTACATGTGTCGTTAGTAGGGCTGTCACATTTTATTCGATATTTGAATATGTATTCGAACATGACGTGAAATATCCGTAATCGAACTATAAATAAACTATCTGGTTTAAAGTGGCATGTGTTGCGCATTTTTTACAGTCTATGATTAGACCATTTGTATTTTATTGTTTGCCATCTCATCCAGGAGTGGCGCTCTACACGTATTGTAGCGTCGGCCCATGACCAAATCAAGCAAATAATAGCCAATAGCCTCCCTGTTTTGAAAATGGAAGATAACGCACAGAACGGCCAGCCTGAGCACACAATTACCACCCCAACTCATCTAAAAAGTAGTGTCTGGAAATATTTTGGGTATTACACATCTACACACCGTAGATACCATTTCTCTCAACATTGACACACCACTCATGCTTGCAGTGTGAAACGGGCAGGGCTCGTAGATATTCAAATATATTCGAATACATTGCTTGATATTTGATATCTGTTCGAATTTGATTTTTCTCAAAAGTGACAGCCCTAGTTGTTGGCAATTGATGTCTTCTTGATTGTCATAATTGCATAGTGATTGATGTGTCATCATGTATTGTGTAAATTCAAGATATTAAACTGCAAAAAGTTAAAGGGTTAATTGACCCAAAAGTGTAAAATTGTCTTTTCTCACCCTCATGTCATTCCAAATCCGGAAAGACTTTCGTTCATCTTCGAAGCTCAAATGAATTTATTTTAAATCCGAGTGATTTCTGTCCCTCCATTGACAGTCCACGCAACCACCATTTTGACGTTTCAAAAAGGTCATAAAGTGTTCATATTGGTGTTGGGTTGGAGAACTAACCTATATGAATTGAGCGGTTTAGTCCAAATTTTATTTTTCTTCCGTTTATGTTTGTTGATTAATGTTTATATGTGAATAAAATTCTAAATTCAATCTATTCATCACAAAGCGATCGAGTCTCTTCAGAAAATTTGGACTGAACCGCTCAATTCATATAAGTTAGTTTTATGAACTTTTTGAAGCGTCAAAGTGGCGGTTGCGTAGCTGTCAGTGGAGGGACAGAAAGCTCTCAGATTTCATACAAAATATCTTCATTTGTGTTTCAAAGACGAAAGAAAGTCTTGCGGGTTTGGAACGACATGAGGGTTAATAAATTAAATTTTTGGGTGAACTATTTCTTAAATAAAAGAATGTGGCCTAGACCTCATCAGAACAATCGAATCTCAATGCGTCTTTGGGGGCGTTTACACCTGTACTTCGAGTTGTTCACTTGTGCGTCACCCAAGACTAATGTTAATGCCAGGTGTGATTGTGCAATGCCAGAGATATTCATTATGTCATTATGCTATGTAACTGTTGATGTTTTTTTGTTTTTGATCTTTGGTTCGAAGACCTGAGCTAAGTTCCTGGAAAGGCTTCTCCAAAGAGCTTCAAGGACCTTATTGACTCTGCTGTGAAAGGTGATGAAACTGATGATTTAGGTTAGACTATAGTTCAGAATAAGATTATCTATACGCGTTCATGCATTTTTTGCTGAAGTTGTCACATCTGTAATTTAGAATGGGGCAGCGATCTTGCATCAATTTGTCTCCTCCTTGATTTGATGCCACCATCACCACAAGGCTGCAAGAGACCTGGAAAGATGTGCTCATATCAAGCTGAACAACACCTTTTTGTCTTCAAAAAGGTAAATTTGGGCATTTCTGTCACTATCTATTGGCTGCCTCAAATATTGCCATTTGGGTTGACTGTATTGTGGAAAACTATAAAGACGGCCAATTGGAGAGCTGAGTTTGATTTGTTATTTTTGTCTTTGGCAGAGACCAGCTTACAAGAACACCTTGATTGCACTGAACCGACCACACAGCATTCCTGCTCGCTGCCGGTGGGAATAAACTCAAATACTTCTACTACCTGCTCGCTGATCGGACGAAGAGGAACTGCCTTCATGGATGCTACACAACTGTTGACAAGTAGTTTTCTGCAATCTTGTTTAAATCTACCGGTCATATTTGTTCATGTCAAGGCAATGATGATTGGATGATTTTATGCATTTTTGCTTTTTCTGTGCAACTCCTCATGAATGTGATAATTTGACCTGTTCACATCTGGCATATGTTTTAAAGGATTAGTTCACTTTTAAAAAAACTTTTGCTGATAATTTACTCACCCCCATGTCATCCAAGATGTCCACGTCTTTCTTTCTTCAGTCGAAAAGAAATTAATGATTTTGATGAAAACATTCCAGGATTTTTCTCCATATAATGGACTTCAATGGGAACCAAACGGTTCAAGGTCCAAATGACAGTTTCAGTGCAGCTTCAAAGGGCTTTAAACGACACCAGACGATGAATAAGGGTCTTATCTAGCGAAACCATCGTCATTTCAAAAATAATAAAGTTTAAGTTTTATAAGCACAAATGCTTACCTTGCACTGTGACGCGCGTTCGTGACTCACGTAATACGCAATTACGTTGAAAAGGTTACGGCACGCGTAGGCGGAAGTACCGAGTCAGTGTTTACAAATGTGCTGCAGGAGGACCATATACACATATTTAAATGTCTTTGTGTCAGTTTATTGTTTAAAATGTGCATTTCGTGTGCGTATCCTGGGTGTTTTTAATATTAAAAAGGCTAAAAGAAAATTTCCGTCAGTACAGAAGCGTGACCTTTTCAACGTAATTGCTTATTATGTGAGTCACAAATGCGCATCACAGAACAGCAAGGCGAGCATTTGTGCTTATAAACAAACTTTTTTTTATTTATTTTGAAATGACCGATCGTTTCGCTAGATAAGACCTTTATTTATCGTCTGGTGTCGTTTAAAGCCCTTTGAAGCTGCATTGAAACTGTCTTTTGGTCCTTGAACCGTTTGGGTCCCATTGAAGTCCATTATATGGAGAAAAATCCTGGAATGTTTTCATAAAAAACCTTAATTTCTTTTCGACTGAAGAAAGAAAGACATGGACATCTTGGATGACATGGGGGTGAGTAAATTATTAGCAAAAGTTTTTTTTTAAAGTGAACTACTCCTTTAAAGGAGCCAGTTTGCCCATTTGTTGAATAAACTTTGGATTGTATACATCTGTCTGAAGACTCTTGATTTTATGTCTGATCTTGTACATTAACACTAAATAATAGTGTAAATTGTTTTTTGCACTGAACAGAATACTTATAAATGACACTAATAGTGTAATCCAATGGAATTGAAATCAACACCAGGGGTGTTAAAACACCATAGTGTAAAAAATGTAAGTGTAACACTTAAAACTCGCAGTGTAATTTTTCTACACTGTAAGGTGCTATATTAACACTGTAAATTCAACACTATGAACAGTGTACTTTTTACACTAGATAGAGTGGGACCATATATGATCCGGAGTAGTGTTAAAATTAACACTTTAAGTGTTAATTTGACACTGCGTTTTTCACTGTGTGCTAGGCAGCTGTTTTAGTTGTTAACCATCGGGGCTGTGAGTGCTTATTTTCCCCACTAACTTACAACAGAGATAAAAGACTTATTTTTGTTTAATAGAACAAACGGAAAGTGATATGTCTCAGTTTTTCCTTTGGGGGACACTAATTAAAATAAACTCACAGCCTTAAATGTTATTTTACAGCACAGGCCTTTCATCATTAATAGTGTTAGGTCAGACTGTAAACGTAAAATGCCCTCATGCAGTGTCCACAATAATGCCAAACATTGTTCCATCCTCATGTATGATGTCTGCTATGACTGAAGTTGTTAGAGGATGAAGAAATAACTAATCTCTAGAATGTTGCAAGCCATTAGAGCAGCTGCAGTATTGTGTCAGGGAAAGAAAACCAGGACTCATGTGTCACACTGTAAAGTTGTTCCTGCACCTACAGGGATATTATAGGACACAAACCAGTGGAGAGCCAAGGGAAGAACCGATTGTAACATGCATCGGGGTCCAACCCTTCGGTGAAGAATTCCTCATAGGCCTCCCCCCTCCATTAGTCCATTCCTCACCTCACTGCGTTCTTTAGGTGTCATAATTAAGAATTAGGGAAAGAAGGAACAACAATATCAGACTCGGAAAATTTACCACCCTAGTGTTTGAACCAATACAGCAGACTCAGAAAAGTTACCACCCTAGAACAAATACGGCTCTCCTGTCTTTTGTTTTCTCTCTTCCTCTGTGCAGGTACCACTTGCTGACCTGAGACCCATATGCACCGACCTCCTCGTCTGCGTATGAAGACATAACCTCAAGAATCAACTAGACCTAATGCCCGAGCCAACTATCACAAAAGGATAAAGAAAAGAAAAAAAAAAAAATATATATATATATATATATATATACACAACGCAGAGACGACGAAACCTTCAGTCATCCATCGACATGATCAAGATTGTCCTACTACTACACATCATGAAGATCGCACAAAGTTCGGACTTCAGAAACAACATATTCTTAGAGCTGATGAATATGTCAAAAACGCCTTGTTTGCTGGAAAGAACGTTTGCATGTCACATCCGAAGATGACTGCATTCCAGGACTCACTTGTGCACAAACATGATGGTCCAACAAGACATTCTTGATCTTTTCAGCAAATTGACACCAAGATGACTGAAGATAATTCTTCATGGTTCAGAAACTTGATGTGATCATGAGAAAAAATCACAGTTTCAACCAGAAAAGACTCACGGAATTGCATGTTTTGTTTCTGTGTCAGCATGCAATTGCAGAAACACCAACACAGAACATGCTCAATGCGCCTGTAATGATCACACGTTACAAGAATGAATTTTGAAGTGTCTAAATTTGTATTTTGTGAGAGTTTTTAAGAACTCTCAAAACGGGGGACTGAAGGATTACAAATTTAAGAATATGTTTCCAATACTATAGTATACAAAAGATTATTAGTGTGAATGCTAGAGCCTGAGCTTCATGTCTCAGCATGTGAAGGGACCTGCTGAGAGGGTCTCCCCCCCTCACCTTTTGTCAGTATGGGAAGCTCTGCTACATCCTGTTCTCCTGGCTCAGGACATTTACATGATTTGTTTTGATGTATTCTTAGAGTGTATCCCCCTTGCTTTTTTGTCCTGTCTCAGTACGAGAAGGCCATGCCTTTCCTGTTCTCGGGTCACACCAGGTGAAGACTCATGCTGAGCAAGTTTTAACACCTGCTATTTTATTACTCATGCTTTTGTTTCAGTGTCTCCCCATATGTGTAACTCCTCCCCCTGGAAAGGTATATGAACTCAAGTGTATTGTGTTTTAGTGAGATGAGTTTGAGATGCCTACAGCGACGAAATAAAGAACATCTGCTTTAAAAGATACCTCTCCATCTCCTGGTCTGCTCTTCTGACTTTTCTACACTTCAATTAGAAAAAGTTCACAACAATACCTGGTCCTGGGTCTTAAACTGTTACCCTCCTAACAACAGCCATTGATGTCAAAATTTTGACATTAATATTTAGCTGGCAACAAAAATGAGCACACAAAGTGAACATGTCAAAACTGTGTCCAAAGTGTCAATATTTTGTGTGTGCACCATTATTATCTAGCACTGCCTCCTAGGCATTGAGAGTTCACCAGAGCCGCACATGTTGTTGCTGGGATCCTCTTCCACTCCTCCATAATGACATCACGGAGCTGCTGGATGTCAGACACACTGCACTTCTCCACCTTCCGCTTGAGGACGCCCCACAGGTGCTCAATAGGGTTCAGGTCTGGAGACATACTTGGCCACTCCATAACCAGCTTCCTCAGCAAGGCAGTTGTCATCTTAACAGTGTGTTTGGGGTTGTAATCATGCCATTCGGTCCAGTTTCTGAAGGGAGGGCATCATGTTCTACTTCAGAATGTCACAGTACTTGTTGGAATCCATGTTTCCCTCAATGAAGCGCAGCTCCCCAGACTATGACGCTACCACCGCCATGCTCGACTAGGCTAGGCACAATGTTCTTGTCACTAAGGGCATCACCACACATGCTGGACACCGTCTGAGCCAAACAAGTCTATCTTAGTCTCATCAGACCACAGGACATGGTTCCAGTAATTCATGATCTTGGACAAGTTTCTTTCAGCAAACTGTTTGTGGGCTTTCTTGTGAGCCAGCTTCAGAAGAGGCTTCCTTTTGGGACGACGGCCATGCAAACCAACTTGTTGCAGTGTGTGGCGTATGGTCTGAGCACCGACAAGCTGACCTTCTGCTTCTGCAACCTCTAAAGCAATGCTGGCAGCACTCATGCACATGGCCGTGGGAAGTGGGGGTGCTGCCGCACCCCCTATTGGCGAGAGGGAGATTTTAAAAAAAAAATTATAAAAAATATTTTTCACAATTTATAAATTCCTTATGAATATTTTAGGAAATGATTTTCACACACATAGGCTATTATGTGTATTTTGGATTTTAATTTAATTAAGAAAGAGAAGAGCTCTCTTTCGCGTCTGAATGGACATACGTCCATATTTTACAGTAACTGTGGTCGATACGCGTTCTTCCGATCATTAATTAAAGAATGACCAAGTCGCGTTTTATATTGACAGATGAATAGGCTACGTAGTGAACTATATGAGCTGTGGCAATAATTCAAAAAAAAAAAAAAAGCTCGCAGCAACATATGGGAAAAAAATAACTATGAACTAGGATAGTTAATTTTTTGAAGTATGAACTATGAACTGAACTAGTTCGTTTTAAAATTTGTGAACTGAACTTTGAACTAGTTCATGTAGAAAATGAACTTTCCCAACACTAAGGCTACGCTCAGTTTATTAAATAGCCTACGTCTCAGTTTATTAAATACGCTCAGTTTATTATTAAATGTATCTTGCAAACTATGAAGGGAAAATGAATCAATACACTCATAATCATACATAATCAGATAGCCTTTTTACCCGTTATCAATAATTAATCTCGTTTTTAATTTAACTTAATTTCGTTTTTCTTTATTTAAATTTCGTTTTTCTTTATTTAAATTTCGTTTTTTTTCTTTATTCAATTTTCTTTATTTTTTTATTTAAATGTAATTTTTCTTTATTTAAATTTCGTTTTTTCTTTATTTAAATTTCATTTTTCTTTATTTAAATTTATTTTTTTCTTTATTTAAATTTAATTTTTCTTTATTTAAAATTCGTTATTCTTTATTTAAATCTACCCTTTACTGTGTCAGTAATTTATTAGTCAGAAAAATATTAGACTACAAAAGTAGGCTATTGTTAACAGTGCCGTGCGTTAACATCTCCACAAACAACTAAATTAGTATAATTTTCTTCTCAAAACTGCCGTGCGTCCATTGACGATAATGCAGGCGGAAACTCCTTTACGCTACTAATCGGAGCAGGATGTGACGACACGCAGACTGTGATAAAGGCCTATTACTTCCTCTAGAGTCTAGACCATTTACCGGTAAATAACAGTTGTGAATATATTGCGAATATATAATAAACTTGAACAGTGTTGTCAAAAACAAACATTTGCTTATACTTTACCTCACAGAGTTATTCGGCTATACAATCCTGAGCTTCCAGAGACGCTTAGACCTGCGAGATGCCTCCACAGGGCGGGAGATACGCGGCGTGATTGACAGCTTTGACACCAAATGGATATACGTCTCTGAGAAAGTTTTAAAGCATATTTTAGTGCCGCTTTCAGAGCGCTCACGTCCGTAAGTTTGTTTTTTCCTCATAAATGCGAACACGAAAAATAAAATAAAATGAATATTTTATGTAGCCTATTTACTGAGACTCTATAGGCATAACTAACAAGATGTTTGAGCTCTCTTTACTGTAGGTACAAGTCAATGCTTTTTCTTTGTTCAATGTGCACAGTTCATGGGTTGAAGCCCTTAATTTTGAGCTCTCAAAGTGCACCAGATTGATGCATTTAAACTTAAAATGTACAAAATTTTCTAGAGGGACAGAGGTCCACACAACATGTCCAAATTTAAATGTCGCATCCATAGGCTCATAGGTTTTGGGTAAAAATAATAATAATAACTCACAGCACCCCCTGGTCACAATTACTTCCAGCGGCCCTGCTCATGCATCTGTTTTTTGAAGCCAGCTTCTGCACCTGACACACAGCACGAGGACTCAACTTCTTTGATTGACCCTTGCGAGGCCTTTTCCAAGTGGAACCCGTTTAGTAAAACCTCTGAATGACCCTGGCCTGTACAGTAACTCAGTTTCAGGGTTTTACCAATCTTTTTATAGCCTTGGCCATCTTTGTGGAGAGCAACAATACTAATTCTCAAATCCTTAGAGAGTTTTTTGCCATGAGGTGCCATGTTGAACATCCAGTGGTCAGTATGACAGAATTGCACTCAAAGCACAAATTTTAACTGCTCTAATACAAGATACACAAATTTGTATGGTACTGTCAAGCAGACAAAAACATAAACATGATGAAAATGACATGTGGCTGTATGGTTAAACGAAGGTGTACTCACTTTTGTTGCCAGCTATTTTGACAATAATGGCTGTTTGTTGAGTTATTTTCAGAGATATAAACTGCTATAACAAGCAGCACATTGACTGCTCTAAAATATATCCAAGTTTCATTTCTATAGTATTGTCCCTTGCGAACATATACTAAAATGTTTGCTGAAATGCTTTTGTGAGACAAAGGGATAGGGTTTATGCAGTCTGCAAAAGTATGGAATGAGTAATATCCATGTGTGAATGAGTAATTTCCATGTGTGGATAAGTAGGAAAAAAAATTTTTTAGTGACCCGTTTTAGTGACGGACCTATTGTTTGAGCCGAGCAACAGCGCTGAAATCACTCACGAGTCTGCGTCATTACAGAGCTTGGTTAAATCTTTGTCTGTAAGTAATTTTTCGTCAGAATTGTGGTTTCTGTATGATGTTTACTTTCAGTTGTGTATTATATTGTTAGTGATTGTTTGGGTTATTTCGAGTTTCGCTCTGTCTAATCTCTCGTTAGGGCGGAAGCTCTGATAGGCGCCTCGGCGCTTCGCGGGTTTATTTACATTCTGTTTTATATGGACATTGCGAGTAACAGTGTTTTGGTAATGCTGTTGACGTTTGTTTAATCTCTCGTTGTGTAAAAGTGTTGATATGGGATTACTATGTAACTTTACTGAGCTGCTGAGTAACGTTATATTTCACTGTGTAAAGTCAACAGACGTCACACTTTTGTTTATTTTCTGTTTATTCTTTCAGTCTTACAAAGATGTGAATGGAGGAAACTTAAGAAATAAAACTGAGGAAGAAAAGAGTACAAAAGATATAACATCCTTAACAAGACTTCCGGAGTTTCTCTTATTCACTGCTGTTAACTATCTGTCTAGCTATTACAAAGCAGACATCTTATAAGCGAGGGCAGAATACCCCTATTCAGTTTTATACACGTATGCAGGTTTTAAAGCATCTCATCATGTAAGCGCATGTTAACACTTTAATAAAACAAAAACAGAAAATAAAAATATTTAGAGATGACTGTTGTCACGGGTGATACAGGAGACAGACAGGTGATAAGTGAAATCAGAGTTTATTAACAGAACAGTAGAAGCAGACGGAGTTATGGTGAGTATTGTAACAGATGATAATGGGATGAGGACTTAGCCATTGGAATAACAAGAGTCTCTCTTTCAGATGCAGGTGAGTCCGTCACTGGAAAGGGTTTGCAGAAGGATGGCTGGGAACTGAAGACGGCCTGCGGTGATGAAGAGAATCCAATAGGAGTCAGGAAGGTAGCAGGTAAGTAGCGGGTAAGTCTCAGGTTGAGCATAGGTGAGTCTGTGTGTCATGTAGCGACAACGATGTAATGACGAGATCAGACCGTGACTGCAGGGAGAGTGAGTGTTATATAGTCCGTGCTGGTGATGAGATGATGACGTGATAGAGATCAGGTGTGGTGATGAGGGAATCGAGTGCAGGTGAGGATCCAGAGGAATGCTGGGAAATGTAGTGAATACAGATGATGAGGTGAACGTGAATGTGACATAACTCCCCCCTCCCGCTAGGCGCGACCCGCGCCGTACAAGGCAGAACACGGGAGGGAGGGTGGGCATCCTGGAGTCCGTGACGGGAAGGTGGACCGGGTGCAGTTGGACGGACTCCAGGATGGTCCAGGCGGAGCAGGCTGAGGGTATGGCCAGGGCGGAGCAGGCTGAGGGCGTGGCCAGGGCAGAGCAGATGACCCCTCGGGCGTCCAGGGCGGAGCAGGCTGTGGGCGTGGCCAGGGCGGAGCAGGATGAGGGCGTGGCCAGGGCGGTGAGACCCCTTCGGGTGGCCATGGCGGTGAGACCCCTTCGGGTGGCCATGGCGGTGAGACCCCTTCGGGTGGCCATGGCGGTGAAGCCCCTTCGGGTGGCCATGGCGGTGAAGCCCCTTCGGGTGGCCATGGCAGAGAGGCCCCTTCGGGTGGCCATGGCGGAGAGGCCCCTTCGGGTGGCCATGGCGGTGAGGCCCCTTGGGGTGGCCGTGGGTCCTTCGGCGCCCACGGCGAGGGCCTATGGCCCCCCCCCAAAAAATTAATGGTGAGAGTGACTGCATGAGGGACTAGTGGTGAGGGCTCGGTAGGGCTGGACGGGACCAGCAGGGAAGAAGCCTCTGGCTGGACGGCGGTCTCTGGCAGGACGGCGGTCTCTGGCTGGACGGCGGTCTCTGGCTGGCAGGCAACCGGCTCAGGCTCTGGCGGGCAGGCGACGGGCTCTGGCTCTGGCACTGGGTCAACGGGCTCTGGCTCTGGCGCTGGGTCAACGGGCTCTGGCGCTGGGTCAACGGGCTCTGGCTCTGGCGCTGGGTCAACGGGCTCTGGCTCTGGCGCTGGGTCAACGGGCTCTGGCTCTGGCGCTGGGTCAACGGGCTCTGGCGCTGGGTCAACGGGCTCTGGCTCTGGCGCTGGGTCAACAGGCTCTGGCTCTGGCGCTGGGTCAACGGGCTCTGGCGCTGGGTCAACGGGCTCTGGCTCTGGCGCTGGGTCAACGGGCTCTGGCTCTGGCGCTGGGTCAACGGGCTCTGGCTCTGGGTCAACGGGCTCTGGCTCTGGGTCAACGGGCTCTGGCTCTGGCGTTGGGTCAACGGGCTCTGGCTCTGGCGCTGGGTTAACAGGCTCTGGCGCTGGGTTAACGGGCTCTGGCTCTGTGAAAAAGTCTATTAGATCAGTGCTGGCAAAGGCCAGCGGTGGGGGCTCTGTGCTGGATGGGACCAGCGGCAAAGGCTCAACTGGGCTGGACGGGACCAGCGGTGAGGGCTCTGTGCTGGATGGGACCAGCGGCGAAGGTTCAAAAGGGCTGGACGGGACCAGCGGCGAAGGCTCTGTGCTGGATGGGACCAGCGGTGAAGGCTCTGTGCTGGATGGGACCAGCGGCGAAGTGGGCTTGGTGCTGGTAGGTTGTGTCCCGGGTCGGGAACCGATTCTCTCCAGACACCGGATCACGGTCTCCCTCCAGCTGAGTCCAGTGGTGTCTGGAAGGTCGAATCGGTGGTGAAAGGTGGCCCCGAGCCAGAATAAGGTACTCAACCGCTCGTCATCCACATTACTGACGAGTGCGATGCGGATAAAGCCTGCAACAAATGAATACAAATTTTGGCTCTCCTGAGCCAGGACGATAATTTTTACCCCATCGTCCATCTTGGGGCGGTCTGATCTTCTGTCACGGGTGATACAGGAGACAGACAGGTGATAAGTGAAATCAGAGTTTATTAACAGAACAGTAGAAGCAGACGGAGTTATGGTGAGTATTGTAACAGATGATAATGGGATGAGGACTTAGCCATTGGAATAACAAGAGTCTCTCTTTCAGATGCAGGTGAGTCCGTCACTGGAAAGGGTTTGCAGAAGGATGGCTGGGAACTGAAGACGGCCTGCGGTGATGAAGAGAATCCAATAGGAGTCAGGAAGGTAGCAGGTAAGTAGCGGGTAAGTCTCAGGTTGAGCATAGGTGAGTCTGTGTGTCATGTAGCGACAACGATGTAATGACGAGATCAGACCGTGACTGCAGGGAGAGTGAGTGTTATATAGTCCGTGCTGGTGATGAGATGATGACGTGATAGAGATCAGGTGTGGTGATGAGGGAATCGAGTGCAGGTGAGGATCCAGAGGAATGCTGGGAAATGTAGTGAATACAGATGATGAGGTGAACGTGAATGTGACAACTGTATTACTTACTAAATATAATGCTGAAAATAATGTTGGATGAACCGCAAAATATGGTCTGAAAAATTTAGAGAGGTTTGAAAATTTGAGTATGAAATGGAAAATGTAGGAACCCTGAAGAGAGGGTACAGAGCAAATAGTTGTTTGCTGATTCTTTATAGAACATATACCTTCATGTGAATAAGAAAGGACACCCTTTAGAATTTGATGGTTTTACGTAGGCTATCACAACATAATAAAAATCATCTGGTCATTAGCAGGTCTTAAAATTAGGTAAATACAACCTCAGATGAACTACAACACATGACATTGTAACAACATTAGGTATTACATTAAATTAGCTCAAATTATATATAGGGAATTTGAATAATTAATCATGAATATGATTCATATATTGCATATTACCGTTAAATTATCGAAGTTGAAAATAGGTCGATTGTTCATATGAATGATCAATCATAACGAATTATAATTCCTCCTTCATATATCAATGGTCCCCTTCCAAATCGATTATATGAGATAACCTTTAATGGAATTAATTTAGCTATCGAACTGTTTGTCCAGCAAACGGCCGTAAGATTAACTCATCAATTTTCCAACAAAAATGATCTCTTTCTTAATAATTCCAAGAAAGCTATTTTCTGGCCATGAAAAATCACCTTCTTGTTATAGAGATCGCTAAGACATGTGACCAACTGGGCGGAAACGTCATCAGAACGCAAAGAATTATGGGTATGTTTGGCCAGTTTACACAGAGTTTAGATGGGCTGGCATAGCAGGCTTGCTTTCTGGCATGAAAAAAATAAAACAGTAGTGTGAAAAAACATATTATAATCCTACAAAATGCAGCGGGCTAAAGATAACATTGTCGGACCATACCGCCTAAAACTAAATCCTAATGCAAAGGGGTGGTTGACGTGAACTCAAATCCAAAGTGGAAAAAAATATATTTCTAAAATGTATGTCAAATGACATATAATTATATTGCCTAATATGTGAAAAACTCAAAACTGAATGTGTCCCTTTCTAATTCCTTATTTATTTAGCATTTTATTAACTTTTTTGTGTGATAGTCCCACATATTGTCCACCGGTGTGACAACATTTTTAATGTTAATATTTAATTCAGAGATTGTGTGACAGATAAGACAAGTATGCACAATCCTTATCAGTTTGTCCTAACTATATTCCCACATCAAAAGTAACCAATAAAAATTCACAATCATGTTATTATCCTACTATAAGATGTACACATAGGGACTTTACCCAAACGTCTGGATTATATTCATTATAATTAGTATAAAACCTAATGAAGCTTCATTTCATCCTTATATGTGCATAGTGGTGATATCATTATTATACTATTCAACACTTTTTACATGAATTTCTGCATTAAAATGCCTTTTCCCCGTATAATTCAGTTTGTCACACCACAGGACATTCCGTCACACCATTGGACAACTAGAATTGTTTCTTTCTTTTTTTTAAATGTATATACATAAAAAGGCAGGGAAAATGGTCTGTGCTACTTTTATAGTCTTTATTCTAAAATATTAAAACCACTTTACAGTCTAAAAACATTAAATTATAAGATTAAATGGCTCTGAAGGAAAGTAATGTTGGATAAGTTTTGAAGTAACACCACAGACGTAATATAACACCACAGATGTAATATTGCATAAAAGGTTTAATAATTAAAAGTTTGAGCAAAAAAATGAAATTCATCATGAGTAGGATTACAGGAAGTAATTGCTCTGATAAAAGAACATTTAGACAAAAACTGCATTAATAAATACACTCACCTAAAGCATTATTATGAACACCTTAATTCTACGTGGCATTGATTTAACAAGGTGCTGAAAGCATTCTTTAGAAATGTTGGCCCATATTGATAGGATAGCATCTTGCAGTTGATGGAGATTTGTGGGATGCACATCCAGGGCACGAAGCTCCCGTTCCACCACATCCCAAAGATGCTCTATTGGGTTGAGATCTGGTGACTGTGGGGGCCATTTTAGTACAGTGAACTCATTGTCATGTTCAAGAAACCAATTTGAAATGATTCGAGCTTTGTGACATGGTGCATTATCCTGCTGGAAGTAGCCATCAGAGGATGAGTACATGGTGGCCATAAAGGGATGGACATGGTCAGAAACAATGCTCAGGTAGGCAGTGGCATTTAAACGATGCCCAATTGGCACCAAGGGGCCTAAAGTGTGCCAAGAAAACATCCCCCACACCATTACACCACCACCACCAGCCTGCACAGTGGTAACAAGGCATGATGGATCCATGTTCTCATTCTTTTAAACGCCAAATTCTGACTCTACCATCTGAATATCTCAACAGAAATCGAGACTCATCAGTGAGTATATTCTCCCGTTCTTCCTTGCTGCTCTCTTTCCCCTCTCTGGAAGATCTCCTATTCTCAGTCTTGTTTCGCACTGAATGTTTTTTAAATATGTCTGCTGTTTCTTTTGAAGGAACTCTGCTCTTCGAACAGGGTCTGCATCTCTGCGCTGTCTATAAAGACACAAGAGATATACAATTATATGATTGATTACTGATGTCCTATGCGTTTTATTAAAAATACAACATTACTGGTATATTGTCTGTGGAGTTAGAGTCTGTGGTGTTACCATGAAAGACAGTAACACCACAGACAGTAACACCACAGACAAATTAGCCTAAATCCAGACTTTTCTAAAATGGAGGCTGCCATCATGATGATTTCAAGATCAGGGGATATTCTGGAAATATTAATAATTATGTTGTAAAGTAGAGGGACACCACTTGCCATCACAAATGCAGAATGACCAACCCCTTGATAGAGCCTACATCCACTGGTGTGACAGCCATTTCCACCAGTGTGACGCTGATTTCATGTCACACTATAGGACAGTGCTGTCACACCAGTGGACGTTTTCAAGATCAAGGCCAGTTTGCGGCCTAGCTATATGAGAGACAGTCTTCAGTCCTGACTAACAGTGTTAAGGTTTACATTATGTTCAATAGTCAATCAATATAAATTGATGAAAATTTTCAGATCAATACTTAAATTACGTCACACCAAAGGACTGCATAATGGATCCCATTTCCAGCAGTGCACAGAAATAGCAATATTATCAAAATATTTGAGACAGAACTCACCTTGTGTGCAGTCCATGTGCTCCAGTGAGGTCTACTGTACTTCCTGGATGAAGAATGGCCCCTCTCAGTAATAGGGTGCCCAAATTAATGCCCGTTTTATATCTACAGAATGGCGTCACACCAGGTGGACACCAGTTTTGCGGGCAAAATGTAATGTGTCATAATTATTCTAAATGGGGACATTAAGACTTATAACCTTTAGTTTCTTTAAAGGTGCTATGTGGAACTTTTCTACTAAAATGAATCCTTTTTTTATTGCATGTGTGTGAAGGGGTTGTAATCACACATTACAATGATCCACTTGTCGAGTTTTGCTATTACCTCTAAATGCCAATATTTATATTTATATGTGAAGTCTCCGGGTCGGATTTACCGCGAAATCCAACGGATGTGACGTGCATGCGCGCTCCCGAGCCTCTCTCCTTGTTTACAGTCTATGCGACCGACGGCACTTCAGCTAACGACATGGAGTCTTATAACACCCCAAAACGACCTGCCTCCAGCACAACACAGACTCCACAAATATATAAAAAACAAAAAAAAGTTTTATCTGCCGAAGCTCGTCAGGCCAAACGTGAATCTGATCGACTCAAGGACGAAAACACGGATCAACATCGGCAGAGCTTTTGAATCATTAGTAAACTCTAATGAAATAGCAAGGTAAACTACATGAGACATGACATGAATACAAAAGACTGTTCCAGGGTAACAAAAAGTAGCTAGGTGTAACTTATTTTATGTACTAGATCTACTGTCTACCGTTACTCATCCCACTACTATCATATTGTGTATATAATAAACATTTCCAGACACGTTCAGGACAGTAATGCTACTTCCTACTGTCTTACTGTTACACTGACATTGTTCAATCTAGTTCAACGTTTTCGTTATATTATACACTCACCTATGTTGACATTGCTGATTGTGAAAGATACACGAATAGTTAGTGAAATGCCTTATGCTAGATAACATCACATGTCGGCTAAATGCAGTCAATGTAACGTTATCATGGTACGAGCATGGAGCATTAGTTCAACGTCAAGCTGATAAAAGTAGCCTATTATTGTAACGTTGCAGTGGGAGTTTACATGAGTTTCCAGCATGTCAGTGTTGCCAGGTCCGTATATGCCTGCACTGTTTCCGCGGGTTGTTTGTGTAGTGCACGGGTTGACGCGATTGTTTTACCCACTGGAACATGATTGTTATCGGGGAAACACCCGGGAACGCTATTTGACTATTTTTGGCCGTGATTGGGTTAGTTTTGATGAGCAATTGGGCTGGTTTTGTTGTGCAGACCTGGCAACCCTGTGTGTGACGCTTTCGCTGTTGCGTTGAAAGTCTCCGTGTGGCCGGTAGTGAATGCTCGCTCTTGAGATCGCACACGCACACACACACGAGCACGAGCGCTCTTGTTGCAATCTGAAACATCACCGCTAGAGGCCGCTAATCTTTACACAGAGCACCTTTAAGTTAACACTTCTATAATATATATTCAAGTATTTTAATGTATTTAGACTTATTTTTCATTTAATTAAAGTAGTTTTAAGATAAGGAATGCTACCCCGGACAGTCACGCCAGAGGACAAATGTCATGTTTAAAACAAAATATTTACATATTTGAATTATAATGCTCATAAATTACATATGTAGTAGTTCTGGAAGATTAAACTGTATATAAAAAACAGATATTTTAATGAAATATTATACATTTTTATTTATATTTGTCACTATGAACACAAAAATGAAGCGTCATGTCAACCACCCATATGAGGAGAAAATAAAGGAAATCAAGGGACTGGATCCTTATGAGTGACTGGTCAGGAGACGTCAACCTGTTACCCAACTTCCAGCACCCATATTCAACTACATGATATGAGATATATATATAAATCAGACTCGACAATATATTCTCAATTACAAAAAAATAAATAAAATGCACAAACGTATGACAAATCTACACACGCGAAGTTTTCAGTAACTTCAAGTCGCAAGTTTAAGCACCACACTCCTCGCGCTCTCTCTCATCTATCTGCATGCAGTCAGAATTCATGTCAAGATTGCAATCCTGGAGTGTGTGTGTGTGTGTGTGTGTGTGTTATTGTGTCCGCGAGAGGGCGCGGGCGCGAGCAGAGAGAGAGAGAGAGAGAGAGAGCCCTGCTTATGAGTGACGACGGACGGAGGACAGAACCACTAAACATTCAAACGTAGCCTATATGGTTACACTTTAGATCTGTGATATTAGTCTGATTTTATTTTAGATTTCGGCTTCCAAAGATTATAGAATATATTTGAGGTATTTGAGAGAGAGAGACGCGATCGACTGGTGGAAAGAACATACTCCGTCATTTTGTTCATAACAGGACATCATTCAAACAGAACTGCAAAGTGTTTAATTATATTTGTGTACACTAGCAATAAAACACAACATTGTGCTTTTGTCACACTCTAAACTCTGCTGCTATCCATGCCAGGCATTCGTCGCCTTTTTGTCACCTCTGAAACATGGCTTGTAGTTATTATTTTTCCACGCTGGAAAACAATAAAAGGATTTTCCGTTATAAAGCTTTATGCCACTTCTATCGTGAGAACGACTACTGCAGTTTACAACACAGCAGGTAGACGGAATCTTGTACACTGCGTTCTTCCCTCCATGCAATCAATACTGGCGCCTTCTGTTTGTGCCGCGGATCCCCAAAATGCTTTGCGTTCACCACTGGTAATACGTCACTGGTGACGTCACATTAGCAATCTCTATTATAAAAGTTAGGTTACTGAAATAGTAACAAATTGTACAGCTTTGTAGCTAAAGATCAAACATTTCATTGACTTGTAAAATGAGCATTTTTCCCATAAACAATTAAGAGTATAATGATTTTAATAAAATGAAACTACGGATACAGAATTCTACATTTAAACACGGGATACATGTATGTACAGTAAACAGTAAAACTAATGAGACAGACGAATAACAAAGAGAGTGAGAGAGAGAGAGAGAGAGAGAGAGAGAGAGAGAGAGAGAGAGAGGAGAGAGAGAGAGAGAGAGAGAGAGAGAGAGAGAGAGAGAGATTGATCGAGAGAGAGAGAGATTGAGCAGTGTTGGGGGTAACTCATTACAAGTAACTTGAGTTACGTAATCAGATTACTTTTGCAAGTAACTAGTAAAGTAATGCATTACTTTTTCAATTTGCAACAAAATATCTGAGTTACTTTTTCAAATAAGTAACGCTAGTTACTTTTTCACATGTATTGAGTGACAACTCTTCTGTCCTCATATTGATAGAAACAAAGTGAGGAGGTGGTGTGTGTGTGTGTGTGTGTGTGTGTGTGTGTGTGTGTGTGTGTGTGTGTGTGTGTGTGTGTGTGTGTGTGTGTGTGTGTGTGTGTGTGTGTGTGTGTGTGTGTGTGTGTGTGTGTGTGTTTGTGTAGAGTAAACATGATGCTTATTGTAGTTCTAGACTAAATATGAACATGCATTTACTCATCTCACTTGCACGAAAACATTCAGCATTCCTCAAAATGAATAAAAACGGTAAAATGCAATCTCAGAATTTTATGCAAAACTTTTAGAATTAACTATATTAAGTTACACAAATATATTTGACGTATTTAATCTCAATTTATTAACCAATGCTGCTAACCTTCAATGATCTAATTCAACTATACTAATAGGCAAAAATTACTCAAGATTAGATGTAGAAATAAGCGTGTTGAACTTCCTTCTCCTGTATCCTATTGTTCTGTAATGAAGAATGGCTGAACAGTTTGTTTGAGCGGCGCCCTCTACTGTACAGGATTAAACATGCATTTCCTTGCATTTATCACTTTTGGTGTGAAAGGGCCTTAACATTTGCCAAAAATAGAACTTTTTTTGTTGTTATTAAAAAACAAACAAGCAAGCCCAGCCCAGATGAGAAAAAGTAATGCAAAAGTAATTTAACGCATTACTTTTCATAAAAAGTAACTAAGTAACGCAATTAGTTACTTTTTTTGGGAGTAACGCAATATTGTAATGCATTAATTTTAAAAGTAACTTTCCCCAACACTGAGATTGAGTGAGGGAGGGAGAGAGAGAGTAAGAGGATGAGAGAGAGAGAGAGAGAGATTGATCACCGGGGTGATCGCAGCATGGCAAAATTCACAGACAACGTAACCCTTAGAGAGACAACAAGAAATCACATCAATCAAATCAAATCAATAACCTATACTTGCATATGGTTCTCTTGTGTTGCTGAGGAACGCAGAGTCGTGTGCGTGTTTGTCCTTCGGTGCTATAGGCGTGTTCTCTCGTGTCTTCCGGGGCGAGCAGACTCGCGGGAAGTTTAAAGGTTCACCGAACGTGAAGTTGCCAAGGAAATAATTCAGAGTTCAAGAGGCAAATATGAAAATAAAACTTAGTAAAGAAAAGAAAAGAAGAATGGAGAACGCTCCCTAAAAGGGAGCCATGGATCTTCTCACTGACGAAGTGGGTTCGTCAGAATGTTCTCCAACCGAGTGCTCGGCGAGCAAGTGTTCTCACAAGTTCTCAGAAGTGCCCAAGTGCTCTGAAGTGCCCAGAGAAACTTCTGTGTCAGTCCCTTATGGAGAGGAGGGGTTCACGCCTGCTTCGCATACGTGACCAATAATCTTAAGAGTATCTCGAGCGGGAAAAGTTCTTCTTTGTCTTGTCAGGATAATTTATGATGCTATGAAATTTTGTCATTTCTACCCAGAAAGATTGTACACACAGAACAATACATTTTACTGTAATATCCTATGTATGACTGGCTCAGTCACATCACGACGGTCACACAGATACCAAGAACAAGCCGGTAAATGTAGAAGAATCAAAGTTACATTCATATGCAGAATTACAAGCATTTAACGTTCACTCACACGACTATAAAGCCATAATACCGGCTACCATGACCTAGGAAAGATCAAATTCATGTTTATACATTTCTTAAGTGGTTATACTTATATAAAATATAAGATTGCAGAGTCTATTCCTCTTTCTCTATCAGAATTCAAGTGGGAGCTGTGATTCCCTTGGAATTCCTTTTGGGGGTCATAAAGTTTTATGACCTAGCAAGAGGGAGTTACAGAAGGTGATCTTTCTTTGAAAGAATTTTCTTTGGAAGTATACTTAAGATTCAAAGTTACAAACCAGTCTCAAATTACATCTATAGAATAAGACCAAACTAATTAGATATGCATGCATACAGGAAGGTCAGATACAATTCTATGTTATCTACATTAAAAAGACATTTCTATCCTAAGTTACCCACAAAGGACGTTTGTGTGTGTGTGTGTGAGTGTGTGTGAGTGTGTGTGCATGGGTATCCTTATGATCAGCATCTGTCCATCCGTGGTGTGTACCACGTGAGGGTTTAGTTCGCAAATGGTTGTCTTCAAGACAAAAGGGTAGTTGTGTATGTAAATTCACTTATCAGCCTAGCGGCGTTAGAAGACAATAATTGATGAGAGGGGGAAAATTTTAGCTTGAGACTGAATGGTGGCAGTCTTAAGGCTCGTACACACCGGGACGAATATCGGCTCGCGTTATTCGTCAGCGTTTTTCAACGCGTTTTTTGTGTTCACACCCAAGCGTTTTTCGCTGACGATGAGCCGAGTGAACATGCAAATTCATTCCCTGACATTAGATGGCGCTTAATGTACAGAAATACCCCGGTCCACAAAGTGCTTCTGACACTCGCTTGTCACTCAGAAGAAGAGAGCAAGTTTGTCGCGTTTGTCATACAGTTCTTTATTCTCATTTGTGTCTCTTTATATTGACAACAACAAGACCAGCAGCTCTACATTCATCTGGCCTTGCATCTTCCTCGTCTTATTTCTTCCCGGCAGAGTGTAGTAGACGGACGCTGTGTATCTTCTTTGCCATTACGTATGTGTGCTCGCCAAGACTGTTTTGTGTTTGAGCGCCCCCAAGTTGTGTTTTACTGTAACTTCAGAAGCTCCAGACACGTGAGCAAAAGCGCCAATCTCATTGGTCGGATAGTTTTTGACGCGGCGCGTCAAACTAAAAAAAACGAACCCGAGGCGTTTTTTTTAAAAATGACGCTTTTACGCGTGGCGTTTTACGCGTCGGTGTGAACACTCACATTGGCGCCCTTTGTTTAGTCACGAGGCGTTAAACGTCGGCGAATAACGCGCGCGAAATTCGTCCCGGTGTGAACAGGCCTTTATGCTGGTGACTGGACAAGGGTTCGAGAACAACAGGGACCTGTTTCTTGACTGCTCAAAGCGTCATAAACTAAGTTAATTAATGACCTGATGGCGGTCACCAAATCACATGATTCAAGGTTTTGTGAATTAAATATGTGTTCATATTTGTTCAGTAGTGAAAGGAAAACAGGATTCGCTCAGTCGCTACAACATATTACACCATAATGTAACAAAAACTAAGCCAAAATGGAGAAGCCATGGTTGACAAACTAAGTAGCTTACACCCTATGATTCAATTGCTTGTAGAGCCACCCTTAACAGCAATAACTTGAGGGAATCGTTTTCTATATGATTTCATCAGTCTCTCGCATTGTTGTGAAGGAATTTTGGCTCGCTCTTCTTTACAACGTTGCTTCAGTTCATTGAGTTTTGCAGGCATTTCTCTCTCAAGGTCCCGATGCAACATTCAGTCGGGTTGAGGACTGGACTTTGAGTGGGCCAGTACAACCTACAGTACAATACAGCTTGTTTCAAATAAGTTTTACAGTGATAATATGGAAATAATGCAACAAAGTTTTTTTCTGCTGTACAGCAGCTCTAGAAGAAAATAGTGTCATTGTCCAGCTTAATTAATTTCCGTGTTGATTAATTTCCTTTATAAAAATCATTAGTTATTGATTAATTTTGTTTATTTAGTCAGCAGCTCTGGAGAAAACAGTGATGTCATCACCCAGCTCAGTTCAGTTCTTATATATAATGTTATAAATGCAGGCAGATCAATAATATTGTTGAATATTAAGTGTCCCTAACTAAGCAAGCAAAAAACCAAAGGTGACAGTGGCAAGGAACCCAAACTCCATCAGGTGACCATATAGAGGAAAAAAACCTTGGGAGAAACCCGGCTCAGTCCGGGGCCGGTTCTCCTCTGGCCAACGAACGAACAGTGTATGATTATGATTCAGGCAGCATTACAGATCAGAAGTCAGATTGGATCGGAACATTCAGAATATTTATCCAGTTCCATCTGATTGAAGATCGGAGTCATTACGACGGTACGGAGACGGGTTTGTTAAGGATCAGTGTCGATGGCTGTCGTGTTGTTTCAATCATCTCATTTAACGGCATTTGTATTACAAATTTAATTGACCTTTTCAACGTAACTGCATATTATGTGATGTCACGAACAGACATCACAGAACAGAGCAAGGTGAGCAAACTTTTTTATTTACTTTTTAAATGACCGATCGTTTCGCTAGATAAGACCCTTATTCATCATTTGGTATCGTTTAAAGCCATTTGAAGCTGCACTGAAACTGTCATTTGGACCTTGAACCTTTTGGGTCCCATTGAAATCCATTATATGGAGAAAAATCCTGGAATGTTTTCATCAAAAACCTTAATTTCTTTTCGACTGAAGAAAGAAAGTCATGGACATCTTGGATGACATGGGGGTGAGTAAATTATCAGCAAAAGTTTTTTTAAAAGTGAACTAATCCTTTAAGTCCTTTATAACGATAAAATGTAACATTTATATTTATTGTCTATTGTGAATTTCCCTCTGTGATGTTAGCATTTGTTAAACTAGGTGACAGACTTCAGTGTCCTTATTGTCATTTTAGTTGTTTAGATCAAATTCTTAAACCATTCTAAATTAAACTTAAACCCTTACTTTTATTTATTTATGTTCTGCAGAGATGTCTACTATAGGTGGTAATTCATTTGGGAAACCATGCCATTTCCCTTTTAAGTTTGATGGCAAGTGGTATGCTGAGTGCACTGTGGACGGCAGGAGTGATGGTCTGCTGTGGTGTTCCACAGAAAAATATTACAACATCCGTGGAAAGTGGGGCTTCTGCCCCCCAAAAAGTAAGACAAGACATCTATATTCACTAAAGAAACATTGCCATTTTAATGACTACACTGTGAAAAATGCTATGTCCTATTTACTTCAAAAAATTATAGTATCAGTATTAAAGGGTACCTATTATGGATTTTTGAAAATTGCCCTTCATGTAGTGTGTAACATAGATCTAAGTGAATGAAAACATCCTGCAAAGTTTTAAACATGAAAGTTCACCGTATACAAAGTTATTGTCTCTCAAAAGTAAGAGTCGACTCTGAGTTGCTGATATGAATCGTTCGACGAACGATGCTTTTCCTTTGTCTAGTTGACGTCAACTTGACAAGTTATTTGAATAAGATACGCCCACTTATTGCGTTCCGAGACCAGTGTTGCCAGGTCCGTATATGCCTGCACTGTTTCCGCAGGTTGTTTGTGTAGTGCACGGGTTGACGCGATTGTTTTACCCACTGGAACATGATTGTTATTGGGGAAACACCCGGGAATGCTATTTGACTATTTTTGGCCGTGATTGGGTTAGTTTTGATGAGCAATTGGGCTGGTTTTGTTGTGCAGACCTGGCAACCCTGTCGGAGACGCCAGGGAAAACTAAGATCATGTCGAGACGCTGTTTTGAAGTGCGACGCAAAAGCAAACTTTTTTCATCTGCCCAGTGAGGAGCATTTGAAGACTAACGTTAAGTGGCTACAGTTCATATATTCAACTATACCACAGAAGTATAGCCGAACCTTGTTCTGTGTTCGCGTCATTTTGAAGATGATTGCTTCACAAACCTAAATGCTATAAAGTATGGATTCGCGAGCCGGCTGATACTGAAGGAAGAAGGTTCAGTAACGTTACCGAGTTTATTTGGATCAGCTTCCTTCTCCGAATCACAAACTGTAAGTCTTATTAATATTAATTGTTGCTTTTATGTTTTATGTATCATGCTCAATAAGTGTGTGTTGTGTACGCACAGCGCATAGGTCGTCAGTTGTATTGAAATATGTGAAGTGTTTGTCGTTGTTAATGGAGTTGTCATAAAGAATATAGCTATAACGTTACCTCTTAGTACTGCATTATCAATATGTTTATGCGTTGGGCTAACGCAAACAAAGACTGAATGTGCTTTAACCACTAAACTTTGGGCTATAACATATCACCACAGATTAGCGTCACACAAAGGCGGGGTTTGGAAAAATGACTCGCTAAACGATTCATATGGGAGTCGGTGAGCAAATCAAGTAAAAATAAATGCATATTATAAGACAACAAAAGTGTTTTTTGTCATGGCATGCTCGTAAAACTGTTGTTGGGGACTCCCAGAACAATATTAGGAACATTTTAAATGCCATAATAGGTACCCTTTAAACGTGATATTGTTGAGTAGTTTTTAGAAACAAACTTGTTACTGCACTGGCATTAGCTAAGCTTACTTGACTACACTTAGCAAAACCATAGAATATGCTATATTAGTTAGGCTATATAATAAATTAGGCTCCTACATTACTACCACATTCTAAATGAAACAAATGATAAAAAAATATTTAAAAAACATTCAAAGCACTGAAAAAACATTTTGTTCTGGTGGCTGGCAGGAAGTCTGACCCAGTGCGACCAGCCCAGTGTAGCAACAGCTCACTTCTGATGAGCGGAAGAGGCGTTTAAAAAAGCTGGTTGGTGGCAGCACACTTGACAAATCAGCAGTGATCTGAAGCTGTTGTGGAAAAATTTATATTTTAGTTTTCATTTTCACATTGTGTGGGTTTTCCTTTAATTCAATCATGTATTTTCTCTCCTGGAATATTTGCATATACCTGGCAGGAACAAAGACACACACACACATAGCAAATGGTCAGGAAGAGCCTCTGAACTCGTTAGCATGGGTGATCAGTTGAGACAAAGGGGTTATTCAGCCTTTTGACCTCACAGGTGTGAGCTAGATCTGTTTTTTATTGGGGTTCCTATGAAATTTATAGGAGAAGGGATTCTGAAGAAGGAGGTATAAAGGCTGTATGCTTGCTGTGTGATTCAGGGTTTTTTTTCGTTCCTGCCACGAGGTAGCTGTCGTGGTATCCTTTGTGAACAACCTCCTTTAAAAGAATAAACTTTCTTTTAAAGTACAATTGGAATCTTGATGTTTCTTACGCTGTGATTGCTTTTTGTTTGATTATTGTTTTTGCCACAACAATTGGTGTCAGAAGTAGGATCTTACTGCGTTTCCTTTCTGGTCCTGAAGACGTATTTGACGACTGATCATTCCAAAGCACCAGGCTCTGATCTTACCTCGAAAATTGAGAGAGAAGAGCCAAAATGCTTTCAGGGCCAGGAGAGACTCGACTGAGATCTGAAAGAATCCGGTGGCAGTAAAATCTCGGGTAAGAGACAGTAAAGTTATTTTTATTTATTTTTGTTTTGTTTTGTGCGAAATCATTTGATATGAATGTGAATGAACCATAGTGGCTGGAACTATCTCTTTGGTACGAGCAGGGAACGTTTTCGAGGGGTAAATTGTAACCTGAGGAAGTCAAGTCAATTTTTATGCCGAAAACTAGCTCGTAAAGCGGACGGAAGAGCCGCAGCGGACGGAAGAGTCACGACTGATTTATTGGTTTACACAAAATCTTTAATTGTAACCTGATTAATTCTAGTAAAAGTGGAAGGAAGAAACACGCTTGAATTAATTCTAATAAAAGTGGACGGAAGAAACACGCTTGATTGATTAGGTGCGCGGAAAGATTGAGTAAACCGTAATTACAGAGCAAATTTGCTACCCTCGCTGAATCGTGGTGACAGAATAGGATCTGTTGAAGACGTTTGACAGATTGTTAGACGCGCGTCGAAGGAAAATCCAGGAGAGATAGCGTTCAGCCAACATGGGGTCATATATGTCACGTTTTGATGTGTTTAGTTCTGTTTTGTGATCTTGTTTTCCCCTGTCTTTTGTGATTTTGGTTCAGTCCTGTTAGTTCATTATCCCTGTTTTCAGTTAATTATCTCGTTTGGTTCAGTTCCTTTAAGCCCTGTGTTTTCCCTCAGTGTTTGTTGGTCGTCGTCAATGTATGGTTGTGTTTCCCCTGAAGTCCTGGAGTTTTGTTCTTTTGTTTCTGTTTGTTTTTTGGAAGTTTAAGTTTGTAAAATAAATCTACTCTACTGCAGAACCTTCTGTCCTCGTCTTCGGCATCCTGCACACACCCTGACAGAACGACCAACCATACAATATAAAAACGAAGATGAGCCAGAGGAGATGTCACCGGAGGAAAAAGGTGAAACCAATTAACACACCTATCCTCTTTCAAGATGAGCGCTCTCTTGAGGAGTATGCAGGGCTTTACCTGGAGCTGTAGGATGACATGTCGTTGGAGGAGGAAGAATTAACACAAAGTTTCTGGGGTGGATTAAAGGACCCGCTTGCCCAGCTGATTCTGACAAAAGATCTTGACTTGTCATTTCTGGAGTTCGTGGATCACACACTCTGGGCATGTGGATCCAGATACATGGTGGAAGATCTCCCACTCCAGCCCGCTCCCAGTCCAGAATCAGAGCCCATCACCTGCACGCCAGAGCCAGCGCCTTAGCCCGTCGCGCCTGCCCGTCAGCGCCTGAGCCCATCACCTGCACGCCAACGCCTGAGCCCATAACCTGCACGCCAGAGCCTGAGCCTGAGCCTGAGCCCGTCGCCTGCCCGCCAGAGCCTGAGCCGTCGCCTGCCCGCCAGAGCTGAGCCCGTCGCATGCCCGCCAGAGCCTGAGCCTAGCCCCAAGCTCCCTGAAATGCTGGTTCCGTCCAGTTCCGAGTCCCATGATGTGCTGGTCCCGTCCAGTTCTGAGTCCCATGATGTGCTGGTCCCGTCCAGTTCCGAGTCCCATGATGAGCTGGTCCCATCCAGTTCCGAGTCCCAGGAGGTGCTGGTCCCGTCCAGTCCTGCGTTGCCAGCGCCGTTGACCCAGCGCCAGAGCCCGTTGACCAGCGCCAGAGCCCGCTGATCCTGCGCCAGAGCCCGCTGACATCAAGTCTGTTCCCGTTCCTGAGCCTGTCCTTCTCCCCAAGAAAATTTGGGGGGGGGGGGGGGGGGGGGGGGGGCTATACGCCTTCGCCGTGGGCGGCCAAGGACCCATGGAGGCCTGAAAAAATAACACCACCACGGCCGCCCGATGGGTCCTCACCACCACGGCCGCCCGAAGGGTCTTCACCGCCGTGGCCACCTGAAGGGTCTTCACCGCCGTGGCCACCTGAAGGGTCTTCACCGCCGTGGCCACCTGAAGGGTCTTCACCGCCGTGGCCACCTGAAGAGCCTGCACCGCCTTGGCCACCCGAAGGGTCCTCACCGCCATGGCCACCCGAAGGGTCCTCACCGCCATGGCCACCCGAAGGGTCAGCTCCGCCCTGGACGCCCGAGGGTCCCACAGCTCCGCCCTGGATGCCCGAGGGTCCCACAGCTCCGCCCTGGACGCCCGAGGGTCCCACAGCTCCGCCCTGGACGCCCGAGGGTCCCACAGCTCCGCCCTGGACGCCCGAGGGTCCCACAGCTCCGCCCTGGACGCCCGAGGGTCCCACAGCTCCGCCCTGGACGCCCGAGGGTCCCACAGCTCCGCCCTGGACGCCCGAGGGTCCCACAGCTACGCCCTGGACGCCCGAGGGTCCCACAGCTCCACCGTGGCCACGCCCACAGCCTGCTCTGCCCTGGCCACAGCCTGCTCTGCCCTGGCCACGCCCACAGCCTGCTCTGCCCTGGCCACGCCCACAGCCTGCTCTGCCCTGGCCACGCCCACAGCCCGCTCTGCCCTGGCCACGCCCACAGCCCGCTCCGCCGTGGTCACGCCCACAGCCCGCTCCGCCGTGGTCACGCCAACAGCCCGCTCCGCCGTGGTCACGCCCACAGCCCGCTACGCCGTGGTCACGCCCACAGCCCGCTCCGCCGTGGTCAGGCCCACAGCCTGCTCCGCCGTGGTCACGCCCACAGCCCGCTCCGCCCTGGAGGCTTCCCGGACCTGCACCATGCCCTCGTAAGCCTTCAGGGCGCCCACCCTCCCACCCCTTTGGATGTTATACGGCGCGAGGACGCGCCTTCGGGGAAGGGGGAGGTACTGTCATGTTTTGATGTGTTTAGTTCTGTTTTGTGATCTTGTTTTCCCCTGTCTTTTGTGATTTTGGTTCAGTCCTGTTAGTTTTCCCTCTCTGTCTGATTACCAATTCTCTTCACCTGTTTTCAGTTAATTATCTCGTTTGGTTCAGTTCCTTTAAGCCCTGTGTTTTCCCTCAGTGTTTGTTGGTCGTCGTCAATGTATGGTTGTGTTTCCCCTGAAGTCCTGGAGTTTTGTTCTTTTGTTTCTGTTTGTTTATTGGAAGTTTAAGTTTGTAAAATAAATCTACTCTACTGCAGAACCTTCTGTCCTCGTCTTCGGCATCCTGCACACACCCTGACAATATAACAGTAAGCTAGCTAATAATTATTATTATATTTTTTTTATTACACACCAGTTTTCGGTCAAATGCTGAAAGAATTACGGAGAGAAAATGCATGCAGGGTATTTGTCGCGGGGTCCTCATCCAACCTCCCCACAATAGGGAAAAACACAGGCGTAGTCGATGAATAGTGAGGTGTTTTATTATGCCGGCCTCCAAAGTACAAAGGGTGAAGAGAAATAATAATAACAAAAGAATAACTATTTGGAAAAAAAATTACTTACTATAATAAAATTATACACAAAACAAACAAACAAACAAAACAAAAAAAAAAGAAATCCTCAATAACTCTATTTCTCTTTCCACAGAAAAATTACCAGCCACTAGTTACCCTCTCTGTAACCAGAACAAGACTGACTTCACAGGCCCAAAGCTGCAACTCTTAAAGCCATTAGCCCCTCCCACCGGGCTCAACCATCATTTACCTAATACAATCAACACATTGTATTAACTACAGAAGAGGACTTATATCCATTATACTTCAGCATTTTCCACAATACTTATATCCATCTTCACAAACATTTTCCCTTCCCCATACACAATTACTTGCATCACAAATTCTTATTGCAACCCAAAACCCATAATTATGCAGTTCACGTGACCATGAAAGCGCGTGACAATCGCGCTATTTAACAACCGGAAATGTTATGCTTTGGGTCCGCCAAACTGGATGGGAAGCAGAGCAAACCCGCGACGCCTCCACACACGGTAAGTGTTTATCATGTTCGTTTAAATATATGTTTATAAAAGAGTAGAACTATCAAGTGTGCACCCTTGACCGCGCTACTTAACAGTAGGGGAAAAGTTTATGACCAGCTTAATTGAGACTGTAAGGGAACGGGGATGAGTATGTTGTGTGTGTGTGTGTGTGTGTGTGTGTGTGTGTGTGTGTGTGTGTGTGTGTGTGTGTGTGTGTGTGTGTGTGTGTGTGTGTGTGCGTGTGCCACACTCAGTGACGGAGCCGCTCCGTCACATCATCCCCCTCCTCCGCGAGGTTGGCGATGTGCGGCAACCGTGAAAGGTAATCCGCTACCACATTGGCCTGACCTGGTCGGTGTCGAATGGTAAACCTGAATGGCTGGAGTGAAAGATACCATCGAGTAAGGCGGCTATTGTGGTCCTTCATTGAATTAATCCAAGTGAGAGCTCGGTGGTCAGTTTCCAGATCAAACTCCCGTCCTAGCAAGTAGTACCGTAGGCTCTCCAGTGCCCACTTAATGGCCAATCCTTCTTTTTCCACCGTAGAATACCGAGTCTCACGTGGCTGCAGTTTCCGGCTTAGGTACAGTATGGGATGTTCATTACCAGGGTCTCCTTGGGCCAAAACTGCTCCAAGGCCGACTGCAGATGCATCAACTTGTACCAAAAATCGTTTCTTGAAATCTGGACTCTTGAGGACAGGGGAGGAGCACAGACAGGTTTTCAATGTGCTGAAGGCAGTTTCACAGTCATCTGTCCAGGTTACTGGGTTCCTCTGGTCCTTCCTGGTAAGGGCTGTGAGGGGTACAGCAATAGTTGCAAACTGGGGCACAAATCGCCTATACCAGCCAGCCAAACCCAGGAAGGACCGGACTTCCTTCTTAGTGCGGGGACGAGGACAGTTCTGGATAGCTTCCACCTTATCCACCTGCGGACGCACTTCTCCTCGCCCTAGTTGGTAACCTAGGTACCGTGTCTCCTGTCGTGCCCACTCACATTTGGAGGGGTTGAGCGTCAACCCTGCCTTCTTGATCCTTTCCAGTACCAGTGACAGATGTTGGATATGCTCCTCCCAGGTGTTGCTAAAAATCACCACATCATCGAGGTAAGCTGCGCTACAGTAGTCACAACCCTGAAGGACCCTGTCCATCAACCTCTGGAAGGTGGCTGGTGCTCCGTGCAGCCCAAATGGCATCACAGTGAAGTGGAAAAGTCCAGCCGGTGTTTGGAACGCGGTATATGGCCGGCACGACTTCTCCAATGGCACCTGCCAGTAACCCTTACACAGATCCAGGGTGGTAATGTATTTGGCAGCTCCAATTTTCTCCAGTAAGTCATTGATTCTTGGCATTGGATAGGCGTCAAACTCAGAGATGGCATTGAGTTTTCTGAAATCAATGCAAATGCGGAGAGAGCCATCCTTCTTATAGACGATGACCACTGGGCTGCAAAACTCTGAGTTAGAAGGCTCGATCACTCCAAGCTTCAACATCTCTTCTACCTCCCGCTGCAGTTTTCCCACTAGATGTTGTGGCACACGGTAGGGACGTTGGCGGATGGGTCGTCCCTCCTTTAGACGCACAACATGCTCAACTAAGGTGGTTCGCCCAGGACTGGCTGCAAAGAGCGAAGGAGTCTTTTGGAAGACTTGAAGGAGCTGTGCCGCTTGCTCTGGAGCCAGATGAGTGAGAAGGGGAGGAGCAGTTTCAGTGACAGGTTCCAGTCCAACCTCCTCCTCCTCACCTTCCTCTGATGACGACGCCAATGAAGGTACTGTCTCCCAAGCCGGGTCTACATTGCCGGTTGCAATCCCTTCCAGCTGTCCCTGGCGCTGGGATCGCAGCCCTGTGCGCTGCCTTGGAGGGCGAGATACCTTTCTCCGACTAGCCATCCCACTTCTGACACCATATGTCACGGGGTCCTCATCCAACCTCCCCACAATAGGGAAAAACACAGGCGTAGTCGATGAATAGTGAGGTGTTTTATTATGCCGGCCTCCAAAGTACAAAGGGTGAAGAGAAATAATAATAACAAAAGAATAACTATTTGGAAAAAAAATTACTTACTATAATAAAATTATACACAAAACAAACAAACAAACAAAACAAAAAAAAAAAGAAATCCTCAATAACTAAATTTCTCTTTCCACAGAAAAATTACCAGCCACTAGTTACCCTCTCTGTAACCAGAACAAGACTGACTTCACAGGCCCAAAGCTGCAACTCTTAAAGCCATTAGCCCCTCCCACCAGGCTCAACCATCATTTACCTAATACAATCAACACATTGTATTAACTACAGAAGAGGACTTATATCCATTATACTTCAGCATTTTCCACAATACTTATATCCATCTTCACAAACATTTTCCCTTCCCCATACACAATTACTTGCATCACAAATTCTTATTGCAACCCAAAACCCATAATTATGCAGTTCACGTGACCATGAAAGCGCGTGACAATCGCGCTATTTAACAACCGGAAATGTTATGCTTCGGGTCCGCCAAACTGGATGGGAAGCAGAGCAAACCCGCGACGCCTCCACACACGGTAAGTGTTTATCATGTTCGTTTAAATATATGTTTATAAAAGAGTAGAACTATCAAGTGTGCACCCTTGACCGCGCTACTTAACAGTAGGGGAAAAGTTTATGACCAGCTTAATTGAGACTGTAAGGGAACGGGGAATGAGTATGTGTGTGTGTGTGTGTGTGTGTGTGTGTGTGTGTGTGTGTGTGTGTGTGTGTGTGTGTGTGTGTGTGTGTGTGTGTGTGTGTGTGTGTGTGTGTGTGTGTGTGTGTGTGTGTGTGTGTGTGCTTGTGCCACACTCAGTGACGGAGCCGCTCCGTCACAGTATTAAAAAAGTTTAATCAAATATCATGATTTTCCAAGGTGAGGGAACATTGAACGCTACGAGATTAAAAGTAGTGCGGGAATCAGTTGAACAGGGCAGTGAGAAACAAAAGGTTGTTATGGGTGCGTTCAACATGTGTGAAATAGATGGAACTGTAAGTGAGAGACTTGATGGAAGAGGGAAATAAAAAACAAAAAGGTTGGTGTGGGGATTGTAAGCAAACAATGTACTGGTTAGATAATGAAGGAACTGGCACGTAGAGAAAGATTTAGAAGAAATATAGTAGAAAACTATATGTAAGGAAAATAAAATGTCTGATAGATTTTATGGAACTATTTATGAGCGTCTGTTAAATCAAATTAAGTTGAAATGGTATGAAAAGTGACTATTTTTACAACTATTTTTATAGTTGAAGGTGCAAGCAGCTATCTGTCTGTGTAATTTAGGGACTGAGAAATGACGATGGTGTTGAGTTGAATCTGCAGACATACCATTTGATAGAAGATTAGGCTTTCAAACTAGTGTTAATGAAATTAATGACATGCTAAATTTCTTTATACTATATTAAGAATAACTGAGCAGTCATGATACAAAGTATGAGACAGAAGAGAGCAAATGCTGTAAGCAGCTCTGCTCTGAAGCTCTCACTTTAAAGAGATTTGCAGATGATGTTTTGTAAAAGTTTGATTCTGATTGGAAAGATAAACAATAACCTGAATGGCTCTAAACAAAGAAAGTGCCAAAATAGTACAAATTTGAAGAAAAGTATGTGTCAATATGGGTTAGAAAGCAGATTAATGTTAATATGATGAAATTAAAGGTTTCTTTTAAGAAAGAACAAGATATAAAATTAGGTCATAAGATTGAAGACAGTGAAGCCCAGGGGGGTCAGAAGACCACTATATTATGTATTGTTTTGACCTCACAAAGGTGAGAACAGAACAAAATAGTCAGTAACATACGTGACGGGTTATAATAATCCGACAGAGAAGAGGAGAAAGAGATAGCCTAGCTAGAAATAGAGAGACTAATGACAAGAGATTGAGAGCAGGTGTGGGGATGAGAGAATGAGGAACAGCTGAAGGAGATGAGTGAGTGATAACGGGTGTGTGTGTGTGAGAGAGCGGATGAGAGCAAGAGAAATAGGAGCAGAGAGAAACCAGCAGATGGAGACAGAGAGAAAAAAGAGAAAAAAGAACCAGGATCATGACAGTCTTTCAGTAAACCGTCTTTCTATATCTATACTGTAGTTTTTGGGTTAACTCCCTCCTCATTGTTTGCTACAGACTTAAATGAGTTTGTTGAGTAGAGCTGTGCTGTTATTTTTCTATCGATCATGCTCATGATTTTTAAAAAAGGCATAAAAAACCCCCAAAGATTTACATTCAAGTCATTTCTTTGCAATGAAAATGAAGTCAATGTTATTGATTATTTAATGATATTCAGAAGTCTTTCAAACTCAACCGTCTCATTCTGAAATCTATTTTTTGGATCATTTCAGGAACCCTGAGAAGGATGATTTCTTAGCACAAGATGTGAGTGGTCTACGAGTGGAAAAGCTGGAGAAGGTTTCAGGGAAGGAGCTCTTCAAAGACGCCCAGTATATGGTAAGCACAGACTGTACATATAGTGAGCAGTAAAAAGAAAGAGCCAAAAAAAAAGAGTTGATCAGATGTATGTATGTTTACTGTAGGTCTATCCTGTGATGGGCTTCCCAGACTTTTCTGTTGCACAAGCTTCTGAGCGCTTAGTAAGAGAACATCAGGTGAAATACGCCCAAACCTCCCGCATATTACAGGTACAGGTACAGTTGTATTTGTGTGTTTGTTTTTTTATTAATAATTTCTGTTTTAGTACTAAAAATGTAATGCACAAACTTTACTGTATAATTACATATGTTTGTAAATAGAGACATGCTTAATCTTGAATCTGTCATTCTGTAATTTCATTTGTCCTGTTCCAGAGGCAGACCATTGAGCTCATTCCCATAACCAAAGTGAGCTACATGTGGAAAGGAAAAACACATGTTTACTATGTGTATGGAAATGAGTTTGAAGTGAACGCTGATGACTATCCCGCCACCTGCTGCTGTTCTGTGATGTAACATCAAACATCAACCTGACATACAGTAGAAGTGCAATATAAATACTGTATCCATTAAGATGAACAAATGTAATGATTCTGGGACGTATAGGCAAAATATACATCAATACTTGACAGACACAAAACCATGGGTAGATACGCAGCTTCTGTCCATGCAGATATTTGTAACATTTTATACAGTAAGTCATCATCATGTGATTTAATATGTGAATTACTAAACCTCTTTTATATGAATACACTTTTTTATATATCATTATAAATAATAACAATATAATAAACTGTGAGTTGAGAAAGAATCATGTCACCAAAAATGTTTGTTTTTTTACTGTCATAATTGATCTGTGTCAAAGTAAGACTGGACATTGATGATTAAATAATTGTGTTTATTGCAATTTTGATATGTAAATATCATATCTTACATTTTTGGTTCACCTAAAAAAATGTAAAATGTGACTCCATGAAATTCATAATCACACGTTTTCATCTTAATTCTCTGTTGTAGTAGACATGCACTCACACTTGCTGTGTGTAGGCTAAGAAGTGACAGTTAAAAAGATGTTACACTATGATTGATCTGTTATTTTTTAATGGTTCCAAACATACTAAAATCAAACTCGAGAACTAATAATGTCCATGATTTAAGAAAAAAAAATTGCAGACATTCCCACTATGGTTTCAGAAACCTTTTTGCAGGTATTGTTTGCATGTAGTATGTTGGTCATACTGTTTAATGGAAAATATGTTTAAAGGTGCATTGTGTAATATTTAGGAGGATCTGTTGCCAGAAATGCAATATTATACATAAATAGTCATTTTCAATGGTGTATAAAGACATGAACCGTTGTGTTTTTATTACCCTAGAATGAGCCATTTCTATCTACATACGCTGTGGAAAGCCTGTGGTTATGTGGTCATAAAGACCTCCTCATTGGTGATCTTGTACTAAATTTCCATATAAATGACCACAAACCAAAGGTGACGATGTACTGAAAACTTTTTTTTTTTTTAGAAACTAAAGAGCAACAAAAAATTACAGCTCTATTGCTCAAATCTTTTCTATTATGTATAAATATTACACTGACTTAACACACTTTATTAAAAAAATAAAATTTTGTAAATTTATTTTCTTTTTTTAATTGTTTGGCTGTTTTATTAACTACCAATACATCCATCACCATCCATTTCACTGCCATCATATATTTTGTGGTATATGCGACTTCTGTGCTCCAGTGTCTCAAATGTGTCAAAACGAAAGCTGCGGTTGTGGTCTCAAAATGACCAGGAACAAAACAAAGCTAACAGGCATTTAATTAAAGATGATTTTTTTTTTTTTTACAATGAGTTGTCTCAATAGCATATTTCCTTTCAACTTTCATGCATCAATTATTCAGAATTATTCAGTTTCACTTCTTTTATCACTGCTTGCATTAGTTGCATACTGTAGATTTGTTTAAAGGGGCCATGAACTGGCTTTTTAAATCTTATTATATTGTTGTCTGAGGTAAACTTATGACGTTCGCTTGGTTTTTGCATTCAAAAACATCTAAATGAATAAGTAATGCGCTATTTTCTAACCTAGTTTTGAGCCTAGCTAAAAACGCTCGGTTTTCATGGGCGTCTCGCATTGAAGACTTGGAAGTAAACGCCCACTGCTGTGAGTGGATAACAGTTTTGCATATTATAAAGAGTTTCAACTCACCCGTCGATGCACTTGGGGGAAATTGTTTTGAAAACGTCCAATGTTGTAAAACGGCAACCGGAATGATTCGCCCATACATGTTCGACCCAGAGTCCGTGTGTTGCACAATTCCTGTCAGATCCAATATAGACGGCACTGCACCGTTCTTTACTCTTAATCGGTCTGCAAATCCAGTCTTGTTTACAAAAAGTGAAATGAAGGGAACAGACAATGTTTTACCTCATCAGCTGGAGTGGAACGTCATTAAAAATAAAGTTTATCATGCACTCCTACTGGAATCCAGAGGAAGCTTATGCAGCGACTGTCTTCTTCCACAACCAGGCACTGCACAATATTTTGTATTGCTCGGTAGCTTGATCCAGTTTGTCATCACGAGGTAGGCCTATGTTATTTAGCTATGCGTGTAATGCGCGAATCGGTGGGCGGGGCTAAACCGGCTGTGTTGAAGTAGGCGTTGATCTTCTTCTGTGGTGGGGGGGGGGGGGGGGGGGGGGGGGGGGTTATCCTCTTTGACGTCATAATTCCCCACTTTGAAAAACGAGTTGTTTGCTGAGCCTGGTGTCAATAAAAGCATTTATTGGACTAACAAGGACGTTTTCAGTTCTGAAACTTACAGGATATTCTTATAATATGATGACCTCTTAGATGTCAAAAGCTCAAGGAAAATTTGATTTCTCAGTTCATCACCCCTTTAATGTAAATCAAAGAAATTAAAAATCTATATTGAGACCTTACACTACATATACAGACCTTAATTTTATATTTGTGGTGTATTAACTGTAAATAGTTGTTTTATTTGAAATTACCATCATGGTGATCAGTTTTTCCATTTGGTTGTATTTACTTTTCATAATAAAATTCATAATAAAGTTGTTCTGAAACAATCTGTTAATGTTGCTGAAGGGAACAGTGGTCATATTGAGGTGGGCTTTAAACCACCAACTTGTGTTCTCAATGTTTTAACCATCCGACTACACCACCCAGAAGCATCTTTCTCCTCCAATCATAACTCATAAGCGTCAGATTATGTGCTTCCGTACAGCTATATAATCTGTATCCATCATGCTGCAGATCTGACAAGTAAAAAGGTAAGTCTTTGATTATTTCTATGTTTTGAAAAAAAACTTATTTGGCTTATTATAATATATAAATAAATTATAGTATGTAATGAATAATGTATTAATGAATTGCTATATAAATAATTATATTTAGCTTATGCAAAAAGTATCCTATTTCTGAATGTGTTTGTTTTCAGCAGTTGAAGATCTAATTTAATGAGGGAACTTTCAAATCATTAAAATTAAACTTGTCCAATGTTTGCTATTGATTAGCTAATTCATGATGAGTTAAGCAAGTTGCCTTAATTTGTTGTAATTGATTTGTTGCAAGCATGTTTGACAGCTTCCCGGGATATGAAGGAACTTCGGGCGGCGGAGGTGGTAAGAAGCACAAAATTAGTCTTTTCTGCTCATCAAGGCTGCATTTATTTGATCAAAAATTGTGAAATATTATTACAATTCCAAACAACTGTTTCCTTTGAACGTATTTTCAAATGTAATTTATTCCTGTGATGCAAAGCTTTATTAAGATGCAAAGATGTAAAATATCAGCATGTCACATGATCCTTCAGAAATTATTCTAATATGCTGATTTGCTGCTCAAGAAACATTTTTTTATTATTATAAATGTTAAAAACAGTTATGCCGCTTCATATTTTTGTTATCATATTCTTTGGTGAACAGAAGAACAGCATTTATTTCAGATTGAAATCTTTTGTAACAATGTAAAACTCTTTACTATTACTCTTGATCCATTTAATACATTTATGCTGAATAAATATATTACTTTATTTAAAAAAGATTATAATGACCCAAATGTTTGAAAGGTATTGTAGGCCTATATGCTATTTTAATAAATTATTAAATCATTAGCTATGGATCCAATTAGATGCAAACTTTGTTTTTCATGCTTTTATGGGTGAAACAATCGGAAATGGAAGAAAAACATTTACAAAGCGGATGATGTGCTGACTTTCATGGTTCCAGTTGTACAGCTTTGAGATTTCTGCATTAAGAAACAGAATTTGGATGTTGAATGTGTTGCTAAAGTTATAACCACTGATGTCTTATGAATGTACCGATGTGTGTCTCTTGTAACAGGAGCGTATCTTCCACCTCCAATCCCCGCTGTGCCGATGCCTGTGCCCGAAGCCTCCAGCCATCCAGAATGGCAGTACGTTTGTTCTCTGTATAGATTACTGAAGTCACATTCATAAACATATTGCTTTCAATGCAGCTTCATATTAATAAACAGAAAAATAACATTGGGGCTGTTCACACAGAACGTGTTTTTACATTAGGCTACACTGCGCTACTTTTCCATTGGTTTCCGCACTTGTGTCTAGTGCATGATGTGGCATTCTAAAAAATGGGCACTCAAGTTAAAAGTAGGTCAATGTGTCTCTAGACCTTTTGCTTTTTTCCTTCCACTGACCTGCTTCTCGCTTTTTTTTTAACATCAAAAAATGTGTTCTTTGTAAACCAGCCCTAATGTTGCAAAATTTATCAATTATGAAGGAAATTTATTTCAGCTATAAGTAGCTCTACAGAATGTTGTTCTCATCTGAAAGTGCCAGTGCAGTTAAAATTGATAATATTACTGAATATGAGTTAAAGTACTTTTTATAGATTCAAAAGTAGGTTACTCATGCAAAGAAACTAATCATAACCAGAGTTATCTGCGTTTCAGATGTCTTCATTTCTTAAACTGACTCCTGTTGCATGTTCATAATGCACGTAATTCAACATTCATGTCTATTAATATTTTCTTGTTAGCAACAACATTCCTTCCATCTCAGAGGAGAGAGCACATGAAGCTTTTGAAGATTACGTCTCCAGCAAGTGCTGCTATAGTTCTGGCCCCGTCAGAGATGGAGTTATTACCAACATGGAGTCCTTTAACACCTACAGGGTGAGACGTGAATCATTTCCATTTTGAGCTTCGTGATTACCATCATTCTGTGTATTAGTAGATATACATAAATCTGTTGTTGTTTTGGCTTTATAGAGCCGGATGTGGTTAGTCATATCAATCTGAGGTCTGTCTTTTTGTTCTGCTTCTGTTCTCAGTATCGTTTGAAGACGTTCACAGAGTCCAGATCTACTAAATTGAGTCAGGAGCCTTACACAGGTACCAAAAGTCAATCGAGTCTATCATTGGTGGTGCAAGCATCACCATCACTATTGTTACTTGGAATTAGAGATTTAAACAGACCTATATTATCTTTTGTGATATTCAGATATGAATGATATCTCAAATTGTGCAGCTTATTTAGTAGATATGTGCTATTAGAAGAAGGAAAAAAAAATCTCTTGTTGAAAAAACCCTTGGATTTACAGGAGGGACTATAGGGACAGAATATCATAAGCTTTTTCCATTAACCTATTTTTATGCAAAATTTTGGTTATCACGTTAAAAAATGCTGGATGGTAACACCAAGATGCGGATAAATTCTAAAAATGTGCAAAAAAACCTTACATGGGGAGACATGCACATGAACTAAGATGAAACCATGAAAATGATGAATAAAGCCCTTGATGCACAACAAAAACTCATGTGACTTTGCCGCAACAGAGGATGTGATTGGATCACTGGACTAGCCAGCAGACCAATCTCATCGCACAGCATCTCAAATGTTGGTTTGATCATTCCGAAATGCCTGAAATAAAGTCTGTCATCAAAATGATTTGGTATAATTACCTTCCAGAACAGTCTCACACGATAGAACAAAACCTGATTTCACCAAGTGCAACTTTCCTAGATCAACATCTTTGTTCATCCTGGAACAACATTCCAATCAACCAATCAGATTTTGTCAAGTTTACCGTTTGTCACATCTAGCCCTACAACCAGGGTTAAGTGCTTCTACATCAGTGTTTAGTAAGAATTTACTATTTACTAAGAAGTTATGGGTAGGGTTTAGGGGTAGGGATATGTTAAGGATTACATTTTCGAACTGGAATGTTGTTCCTAGGATCAACAAAATATGTTAAACCAGGATGGAGTTAACACATCTAACTCTGCAAAATCAGGACGTGCCGTGATTGCTTTCCCAAACACCAGGCATCTGCCTCCGAATGCAAGACAGCGTTTATTGCGTTTCGTCTGTCAGTCCATTTTTTTTTACAGACATTTTGCACCACTTTTCAAGGAGACTATAGAGACTCGGGGATGTAAATTTTTGACTTGGGCCAGTAAGCAACCACCCATAACACCCTAGTAATGAGCTAAAACACTAAAGCAACAGATTTTGTGCAGTTCAAATGTGCTGAAATTAAATCTAAACCTTGTTACCTGGCTAAATCATTGCCTAAACTCTTTTGCAGGGCAGCGTGCCGATGCTGGGATTCAGCGTGCTCCTGAACCGTGGGAGATTGCAGCTCAACCTCCGTCCTACTTCACTGAGCACAAGGAGACCATTAGAGTGCCCTACACTTCCTCAGTCCAGGTTTGATCCTCAAACTACAGAATGTGCAGCAACTACTATATCAGAACATTTTTATATGAACCTCAATCTATGGGAGCTTTGTTAGCAGTTAATTTTAAAGTGCCCCTATTATGCTAGTTAAATGCATCCAAGGTCAAAAAACACTTTCATTTTTGCATAATATACATTGCAACGTCACCTCCTTTCGTGCCTGAAATGGTTCAATCAAGGACAGCATCTTCTCGACATGTTGACATCACAAACCAAACTCTTCCAGTCTCAGCGACAACTACAATGTTTGATGATCAAAGTAGGCGTTGTTCTCCAACAGCCAGTGAGGACCATAGACTGGTATTATGCAAATTTGTTACAAACATACATAGGTTCGTGCAGGAAGTAATACTGGAATTACTGACGACTTGTTTCAGTCAGTTCAGAATCGGTTCTTAAGTTTGAGAGACAATAACTTAATTTATCATGACCTTTGAAACTTTGCAGACCTTTTACATTCACAAACATCTACATTACACATTACATGAAAGGTAATATCCGAAAAAGCATAATAGGGGAACATTAAGATCTAATTTACATAGTCCAGTTACTAGAAAGAAAACAATAGTTTTTTTGTTTACCCTAGAAATGTGACTCATGCGGTGGAATGGGAATGAACCCCTGTGCTTTTTGCACTGGAACTGGAAGCGTAAGTGACGATTGACTGGCAAACATCAGGCCAGTTTCACCAGGCTTTTTATTATTTAGTTGTTTTTGGTATACATGGTTATTACAGGTCATACTGTATAATGGGAAGTAAATCTAGAGGCACTTTTATTTGTGTCTTTATGCAGAAAGTGTGCTCTTGCTGTAACGGTTCTGGTCAAAGTCCTGATAACGAGTCCTGCAATAGATGTGACTCTAGTGGACGTGAACAGTAAGTCTGCCATTCTCAGTGTACTGTAGGAACTGATTGTACTATTCTAGCTTTTGAGAAAGGAACACATCAATTTATATTTTTAATAAATAAAAAAAACATAAAATATCAATATGAAATTTAAATATGAGACTTACTTTTTCCACTCTTCAGCCTTTGCCTTAATTTGGTCTTTTTGACCAATTCATAAGAATCAAAAGAACTGAGACATTTGTTCACATCTCAGAATGGCTGCTGTTAGAAAAAAAAAGAAAAAAAAAGTGTTTGTGTATTATTTTGCATCAACCTTTTACTCTTATCATATTTGATTCAAGCTGCCATGGAGCCCTTTATGTTCTGAACATGTTTTACTACTTTTATCTGAGTGTTTGTCTGGCAAATTCCAGATGTAGTTCATGTAGCGGCAGCGGCTTCCACAAGTGTGCCACCTGTGATGGAAACGGACTGCTACTCGTCTTCATCAATCTCATAGTCAAATGGTATTATATATTCACTGATAATACAAACCCTAAACACTGTCAAAGTGAACTGTCTCATGCTGAAAGCTATACTTTTGGATCATGTCAGGAGCACTGAGAAGGATGATTACGTAGCGCAAGATTCGAGCGGTCTGAGACAGGAAAAGCTGGAGAAGGTTTCAGGGAAGGAGCTCTTCAGAGACGCACAGATTATGGTAGGAACAGATTTGCAGACAGTTAAAGATAAAAGAAAGAATAATAAAGAGGGCGAAGATGATTAACATGGTTGTATGTTTACTGTAGGTCTATCCAGTGCTGGGTTTCCCTGATGTTTCTGTTGCACAAGCGTCTGAGCGTTTAATAAGAGACCATCAGGTGAAATATACCAAGAACTCCCGCATTTTACAGCAGGTACCTGTTGTGTTTTATTCACAATTTTAACCTATAATTTGAAAATTTTCCATAATAATAATAATGCTAAAGTTTTGCTATGTAATTATCATTATGCTATGTAAATGTCTATGACAGTAGACTTGGTCATGTTTACATGCACTATAATATTTAGATTTGAATAAAATAATTATATATAAAAAAATAATTTGGTCATGTAAACTGGTGTGCATGCATGTCAACATGATTCCACAATACTGATGAAACCTGAATCTGGTTCTGTAATTCAATAATTCTTTGTTCCAGAAGCAGACAATCGAGCTCATTACCATAACCAGGGTGAAGTACACTTGGAAAGAGAAGCCCTATGTTTACTATGTGTATGGAAATGAGTTGAAAGTGAACGCTGAGGACTATCCTGCCAGCTGCTGCTGCTGTTCTGTGATATAATGTTCATTTCAGACCTGTACATCCAGACATCATCACCACTGACTGTGGAATGGATTAAATTGATTAATAATAAGAAAGTTCAATATGCATAAATACAAACTATTTCTATTATAAATAAGTTCTGAGTATTATTAAATACATCAATCTACAATTATTTGTGGACTGAGGTCTTTTATATATGTGTGTGGAATGGAATGTATATATGTGAATGTATTATGCTCTATAAGCTATACTTTTCACTTTTCATGTATGTGTAGCAGGGTGAAGTGTACCCTGGTTGTTCATTGGCCAGTATCATGTAAAAACGTTGAACCTATAGGTGATATATCAGTGGTCTGGTGTCGTGGTATAAATTGGGGGGACTTTTGTCACCTGGGATGCGTTGTCATCCATACTGCCCCTTCACAGAAGTTCCCCATTTATGAATGGTATAGATTTGGAGTGCAGTTGTGGTGAAGAGATGGGTCCAAGCTTAGGACCCAAGCAATCCGATTGGTTCAAAGCAAGTTTTTGGAGTAATGGCTTTAGTGCCTGGTTACAAATAAGACAAAATCACTTTATTATAGAAGTCGTTTGAACTATGTTTTAACGAGTCATTAATGTATTTTAACGTATTTAGGTTTGGCTCAAGTTCATGGTGCCTAGGACCCTAGGTTGATTTTACTCCGTACCATCCCTTTAAGAGCAGAGAGCAGCTCCTCCTCTTTCCTCTCGATTGGTAAATTTGCCCTTGCAATCAACTCACTAATTATCACCTCGTATAGCTTGAATAAAGATGGAAGATAACAAATATTAAGGTTCCATATCATCCTTTAAAATGCAGTAGTGTTTATGACAAGAGAAATTAGTTTTCTTTTTAGGACATTAAGCCAAGTTAAACGTTTTTAATGTCCCCTGACTCTTCTGAGAACACACTGGTTTTCTTGTCTTAAATTATTGTCATTTACTTGTTTTATTTCTTTTTTTTTTTCATTAACACATTCACATATTCTTCTCAGTGCGCACCGGTAAACACATATTTCCTTCCTTTAGGGTGGGATCAGTAGTTTTTGAAAAACACTTTTGGCCAATGTTGATATTTGAAATCACCAAAACAAACACGCCCCTACCCCAATAGAATTTCCCCCTAATTTGATAGCTCCACCCCACACTTACGTACGCGACCGTATCCCAGGCAATGACTATGGCGAAGTTTAAAGCTGTTGGTGGTTATCGTGCAGATATTTGCAACACTTTAAAATGTCATCTCACTATTCATAAGAAAGGTTAAAGCTACTATAGATTTGTGAGGAACAGTCTTGTAATATGGCCTGCAGCAAATAATATGTAATGAAAAAATGTAAAGTCATAATAACATGTGAGTTTTGAGATGGAAACACACTGATTGAGAGGGGAAAACGTTGAAGATTTGAGTATCAAAAGAGTTGTACTCTTCCAGTGGAATAAAGTGTTCATTGGCAACCAAATGTTAATGAAAGATAATTTATTGATGCGAGTTTGAATCAATCAGGAGAGAGGAGACCTTATTTGAATGTAAAGTAAATTAATATAACATGTGCCTCATTATGCAAATGACAAGAACGAAACTACTTTAACACAGGAAATGTGAAAGAGAAGAACTGAAGTGTGAAACTGAGGAATAGTTCACATTCACAGTGTGTTAGAAAGCACAATAGTTTGAGGCACGATGAAGCTCCTATTTCAGGTCCTTTTGCTGGTTGTAATGTTCACTTTACGTAAGTATATTGCTTTCTCCCGCGTTTTACTTCACAATGTGTATAGGTAATAAATCATACATTAAAAATAAACTCTTGTTATTTGTTTTATCCAGAGAAAAGCCAGGAAGAAGAGTTTGATTTGACTCATCTAACTTCAGAGGTTTTCATTCAGTTTATGAATTTGTTTTGATGTTTATACTGTATGCAATCTATAAACAGAACATAAATATTATTTGTCTTCTCTTAGACCTGGCTTAAACTTAATGTATAGAAAATAATTGTACATTTTTTTCATGAGGTGTTTATGTGCCTTTGTTGGACAGTATGACTTTTCTGGGATGTCCGAGCCAGATGATGAATCTGTGGAAAGTATGATCTTTTTTTTTCTCTCTCTATTCTCGCATTAAAGGTCCATGTAATACAATTAAAAAAGCCCTAATCTAAGAACATGCCATGTTTAAAGTTAAAGTTATTATGTTTTTTCATTGTTTATGTCTTTTAACAAACTAATTTAAAAGCAACATTATTAGTTTCCTCAAAACAATGACTGGTTTCCTTTTGACACACAGTACTTGATTATTAAAGTAATTTTTGCACATTATTATGTCAGTAATTTTTGCTAGACTGGTGTTTAAATTAACATAAATGTTTGAAGATGTGTCCAGCTATTATTTAAATATCAAGTGCCAGTGCATTAAAAGTTGTTAATCCTTGTGCATTGTTCAAATTCACTACCCTTTCGTTATGAACTGTTCTTTATGTTCGTGGCTGTTTTCAGCCACAAACATAAAGAAAGGCTAGTGAATTTGCCCACAGTGTACTGTTGAGTTTTTGAAAATTTTCAAAGCATTTTCCCAAAATATCAAAATAAGATTTTATAAGAAGTCACTAAAAATTATTTCATTTGCTGAAACACGGAGAAAGTTATGGCCAAATTAAGACTCAAACATACCCCGTGGTGCATGGCTGAAAACATCCCCAACAGCACATAAGGGTTAAAGATCCACAATATTGTTGGCAAAATGTTACAGTGCCACCACATTAGAAGTTGAAGATGCACACAATTGTTGGCACAATTTGAGCTGCAGAAATACTTAACATGTTCATATTTTACCAGCATGTTTGTGTTGTTTCAGATGTTACAGTGGCGAACATCACAGTGTACAGACAGATGGAAGACGGAGAGCATCATAGAGTCATAGTGGTGTGCACGTTTGACCAGATGTTTCATAGTCCGTGGATAAATCCTTTTGAGCTGTCTGTGGAGAGTGAACTGAACTACACCAAGGAAGAAATCACAAGGTTTCCGTTTTCAGATAGAAGTGTGTATCTGGTCACTGTGAGTCCACCTGCTTCCTTCACCTGTGAGCGTGAGATTCATTCTAATGGAGACGTCAAGAACCTGCGCAGCCAGACCTACTCTTACAAGCGCTCGGTAAAACAAATGCATCTCTGCTATAGGATGTTTAGATGTTACATCCCTGCCTAGATGATGCAATATTGCCATGTGTTTGCATTTTCCTATTTTGAATCATTGTTATATGCCTTCTTCTCTCTACCCTTCTTTCTTCCTCATCTGGTGAGGTTTGTGGTGTATAATTAGCTATTTAAAAATGTACAATGATAATACAGCTGATCTTCATATGCATCTGTATGAGACTGTATATTTCAAAGCATACAAGCCAAAACTTCTTTTTGCCTGTTATTCCATTTCCATGCAGTCTTGGATTATCATGAGGAAGGAGTATCTTCATTCTACATCTGCTTTTCCTCCTTCATTGCTGTTGGTCTCTTCATCATGACTGTGGCAGTGATCGTGACCACCATCCAAAGCAAAGCTAAAGGTGTGTGTTACCAACAGTTTACTTATTTATAGCAGCAATGAATATTATGAACGTTCTGACGACCACTGTCTAAAACTGAAAATATGTACACAATGTGCTGAGAGCATGCTTTGAGCTTCTTAAGAAAATGAAAGGAAATGCATAATGCTAACATGCAGGTTTTAGTTTTCTGAGGTGAAGATTAAGTCAATGAAGAGTGTTTCTCTTCCTCAATCTTATCTCCGATGACTAATGGCATCACACATCAGGCCTATAGTCAGAGCTCAGTATAGTTTCCTCTAAGTGTTTCTTAAAATCTAACACCAGATGTTGATGTGAGGTGGATTCTGACATGCAATGCTTTTGAAGACAACTCAAGCATAAATACATATTATAATCACATTTGTCCTTGATGTGATGATGATCTGCTGAGGTTTAGTGTCCTTCTGTGTTTCTGTTGAGTTTGTGTTCAGGATTAGATTTGATCTGTCTTCAGCTCCAGTGGTTTTCCAGCACACACAGACTAACTACACATTTGTAAACACAGATTCCGTCATCAACCCCACCACAACTGTTACAGACAACGACTATGAGGATGCATAAATAATCAGACGACTTTCTGAAGAGAGGAACAGGCCTGAAGAGGAGAAACAAACTTTCACTGTACATTTAGGCTACATTTTACATTTAATCATTTAGCAGACGCTTTTTTCCAAAGTGACTTACAAATGAGGAGAGCAATAGAAGCAGTCAACCAACAGTAGGACAACGATATGTAAGTGCCGTGATCCAGTTAGTCCAGCACAGAACATGTAAGCAAGTTTTTCAAAACTATCCCTTTAAAGTAACACTAAGGATTTTTCCTCTTCGGTCGCCCTACTGGTTGGAAACGAAATTGTCCATTGCCGCTGTCGTAAATAATTTAGCCTACCGTCGCACGCACGCTCACTGTTTATCCAGCACCGGCTTCAGAATGAACAATGTGCACAGACAAGGTAGAGTATGTTAGATGATTTCATGAAAGGATGATGTATTGTGACATTAGAAACGAAGAAAAACGAAATAATGACTATTGTAGCACTTGATGTAAAGCAGTCGAATTGTGTAGTTCTTTTTGTGCACGGGTTCCTACCCGAAACCCGAAGTTTCATAGTGCCAGTAAAAGCGATACAGACCCCGTCAGGCTATGGTAGACGAGTCATTTAACTTATTTTAAGTCGATGTACCATCACAAGGGTCTTGGAAGTATATTATGAAGGTTGAAAATTGTTACTTAGTGTTACTTTAATAGATATAGAATAGTCAGTTTTAGTATTAGCAATTGGTCAAGTGTTTGCAAAATAAATATAAAATAAAAATATATGAATTATTCAGATGACCTTTTATATTTATTATTTTATGAGGAATGTATATATGAATTTATATTATATTGTATGATTATTTTAAATAAACATTTTAGAAATAAACTTTTTTTTGTTTTTGTGATGATAAAATTTTATTTTCTCATTAGGATAAATTGTGTATGTTGTAACACTTTATTTGTATGTTTAGATTTTGTAACAGCTTTCCATTAAGCCGCTGTGGTATTGGCAATAGGAGTGAGCAAGTAATTAACTCGTATGAACTCAGATGTAAGATGCTAACAATGTCTTTTATTTCTTGTGCTCTAATTGATAAACGTTGCTTCCAACTAGCTTCTTGTGGTGTCTCATTCGTTGTTGTTCGAAGCATACTAATGTTAAATCCATACCTTGCAGATACAGCGCACGCACATTTTCCATATTCCATATGTCCTTGATCATTCTTTATCAGTGAAGCATGGTTAAGCACCATTAAACTCAATCCAACACATAACAATCTTAGACACGGTCAGCATGGTATTCATGGTATTTATCAGTCTGTGAACTAAAGCTTAAAAGAAAGTGGTTAGGAAATCTTGCAGAAATACAGACAATTCTTGAGTAATATTAGTGTCCACATCATTCGGTTACAACAAGCCTAAACCTGATCTGAATGTGTACATAAATAGTAAATAAGGAAATATCCATTTGGCATTCTTCTTTCAGACATATACAATCAGAGTTATATCAAAAAATGTTGGCAGTGAATGGCTAGAGAAAATTTTAAGCCCAAAAAAGTGGAGCTTTAGTTTGTTGCACAGCCTTGCTTAATCAGTGAGAGGCGTCTAATCTTACGATACTCCTACATCCTTTACAATCCTTTGGAGTAGAAATGTCCAATTCTGACACCATCATAAAACATGCAAATTAGGCTGTCAGAAGGAGACAAAGAACCTCTCTCCCGCTAAAAGTTTCTGAGTGTTATTATTGGTCAGTTCACCCAAAAAAAGGTGTGGACTAAGTTCTCCTTAAAGTGTAAATTGCAGGTAAAAATTTTCACGAAGATAATGCAATGTGCTTACTAAACATAAAGATAAGAACCGCCCACAATTGTTTTTTATACCAAAATGCTGAATATAATATGAAAAGTTGGTACGTTTTACAGTGGTTTAAAGCACTCCCTTCCACTAGGCTGGGCGTGACATCATAAAAGGGACTCCAAGCTTTTACTGTCTATGCGCCTAGAGTTACGTTATATTGGAGACCTAGCTAGCGAAAATGGTTAACTATTGTGTTTGTGCGGGATGTACGAATACATCAAAAACGGGGGAGAGGCTCCACAAGTTCCCCAAGGACAAACGGCTGATTTGTGCCTGTAAGTGTTCGCATAACTTACCCGAGGTAGAGCTTAGATCGGGCTCAAAAAATCAAGCCCTACCCGAGCCCGCTGTGTCCGAGCCCGGCCAGCCCAACACATTAACTGTAATTATGAGCCCGAGCCCGATTTAAACCGGGTTATAAAAAGAAACTCTGGCCTGTAAATCGTTTCATTTTGTTTTAGTTGTTCTTATTGCTTTTCTGCAACAGATGAATAAAAATGTATTAGTTTTTATGTTTTATTCATAGATATTTCTAGTTTGCCGGAGTCCCGCGAATCGTTTTATTCTCCCTCAACCCACACACACAGAGTGAGTGCATTACCGCCCGCGCTCCCTCTTATGACGTCATCACCCAGTAATTGTAAAAAACATGGTACCTTTGAAAAAACCCCAATAAATGTTATTTTAAAGGGGTCATATAATGCCATTTTCATACAAGTTCATTTGATTCTTTAGGGTCTAAATGAAAAGTTTGTAATATACTTTCATTAAAAATTCTCATTAGTATTTTAAGAAAACACTAATTTTACCTGGTCAAAAACAGCTCTGTTTTCAGTGCGCCGTTCAAGTGTATTTGCCTTTAAATGATAATGAGCTTCGCTCACTCCACCCCTCTGTTCTGCGGGCGCTTTGACACAACGCACGTGGAGTGTTGACTTGAGAACTGTTGAGGGTATATTCTGGAGAAAGAATGGCAGCGGGATTCTCTCTCTGTATACGTACTCAGTTTGTAATAACACAATAACCATAACGCGTTGTTCATTATAAATGTGGGAATTATATTGAGAACGTCGTACATAGAAAACATGCCGTAATGTACCCTGAGTGTAAATCTTAGCCGCATTCATCGTGAAGTGTGCAAACGATTTGCAAAGATTAATATAAAGGTTAATACAATTTTACACTCACTTCTTCTGGAGGTGCAGCAGGGACATGAATAGTTGGTACCGATTCTTTTTTCAGGAGCAGCTTCTTAGCAAAACCAGCTAATGATATAAAGCAGTCTGGTGAGAAATGATTCACGCAAACATGAACATTGACGTTGATCGTGGGGAATATTCTTATCGAAAACAAAACTCAGCAACTGCGTCTTCAGTGGTTCGGATTTAGGAACATCAAAATGACTGCTGTGTTCGTTATTACAACCAAGAACAGAACACCACAATCGCTTAGACGCCATTCTGCTCCAGGGTATCAACAATGACAGACTACGATGACAGCTCGCTCAGGGCGGGTCTGTGCTGAAATGCTGCTGTCAATCAACAATCTTGGGAGGGGCGTCCGACCGTGTGACGTCACACGGTCGAACGGCTCGATTTATGGCATGGAAAAACATATAAGGAGATTAAAACAAAAACACTGGATAGATTTTTATCATTATATGATGGTTGTGTACAGACACTGCCGACACATATTTCAGTACAATCAACTTGAAAAAGTGCGTACCATTATATGACCCCTTTAACGCATTTTAAGACAATTTTTAAATATACATATGAGCACTTTAATTGACACATTAATTGGTTGTGGTGGTTAACCTGCAATTTACACTTTAAAGGACGATGACAGTGGCTCATCTCGATCTTAGTTTTTGGATCCTAGTCTTTTAGTCTTAGTCTTTAGCGTGTTTCCACCGAAATTACCCACAACAATTTGTGCCAGGAACTATTTTCCCAGGAACTTTTTTCCCCCCAGACCTGTTGCTGTCTGCGGCCCAATCCCAATTCGCCTACTTATACTACGACCTAAAAGTATGTACTCTTTTTGTGAAGAAAAAGTACATACTTTTGAGTGTGTAGCAAAAGAGTAGGCAAGTTTTGGGACATACTATCACATCATCTTTAACGGACAGATCTGTTGCGTGCATCCTGTCACCATAAACTGCCCTGTCAATCATCTTGTCACAGTTAAAATCCTCCATTCAATCTAATTTGATTTCCTAACGTTCCGGAGAGCACGTTCATCTGCCAGTCGTGGGTCTTTCATGCGGATACTCTGTGTTTGCAATTTGAATATAATGATGCATTTAAAAGGTAATGCATTTAAAACGTATCTTTACAAAAGATCACAATGCTGCTGCAGTTGCAATATAATGTAGACAACGTTGAATAAACATTTATTACACATCAGGTTAGTTAATGATAATTAATCACTTAAACCCCTTTATCTAAACCTCTAACCGCCGGACCCGCACGTCCTCCATATCTGTAGATTTTTTTAACACTTTTCACTCGTGTTTGTAGTTCTAACCCAATCCTCGTCCAACGCGCGATGGGTTGAGGGCAATATTAGCCGTAAGAGTGTGCATCGATCTGCACCATAGACATAATAAATACATAGACGCCCTATTGGCCGCTTTGGAACGTGCTGCGATACGTCAACGCTTCCGCCATATTGCTGAGGGCAAGACTGTGCTGTGAACAAATGCAAGTAAACGGGTTTTCCTGGATAAAAACAATAATAACGTTTACATTTATCAACCGATTTCAGTGGTTTGTACGTTACTATTACTAATTATATAATGATCAAATACAACCAGAAAAAAATGTTCAGTCTTGTTTGTGAAAGGTAATTCCCCGAGACCTGTTTTCAATTGTGTGGCGATTTGTACAGCCCCAAGCAGCACACGAAGCAGGCATTTTTCTCAATTCCCGTAATGAAAGTTTTCGAATATTTCGAACTTCATTTAGACTCTGGTTCCTGTGGTGTAAACACACAGAGTACCAGCCCAAAGTCCCTAGTTCCTGGGGAAAGTTCCTGTGGTGGAAACACGGCTTTAGTCTTATTTCTAGGCTCCAGCTTCTTGCCTTGTTTTAGACTTGTTCTAGACTTAGCCTGACTTTTCCATTTCAAGTACAGACTTTGCTTTAAAGTAAACGCACTGAAAGAACACTTCAAACTCACTCAATTAACGCTTTTGGGAAATGCAGACCTGGTGTCAAGAAGGGCAGCAAAGAAGCCACTCCATGAAAAACATCAAGCGCTGACTAAAATTCAGCAGAAGACTTATTTTAAGGTCATTTTCTCTGAGGAAGTCGCATTACCACTATTTAAGACATCTGGAAAATTGATTGTACAGAGAAGAAAAGGGTGATATGATACAAAGCTGATGATCAATTTGGAAATACAACAGAAATGTTAATGTTATAATGCTTGTCATAAAAGAGCCACTTCTGCTTTTCAGATCTACCGCATTTATTTAACTTCTTTTTTTTTTCACCAAGGAAACCTGTTAAGTGTTAAGATTCATTCACTGGCACGCATGTGTCTCAGAAAGCTGTAGCTCTCTAATCTACGACAGAATGATGAACCTGCTTTATATCCTTTTATTGGTCCTTATGGTCAGCTTTCAGTAATTGGATCACAAATGTATTGCCTTTTAAAGCCAAGTGCATAATCTAATGACTTTAATCTATATATTTTAATTGCTTTTTTTATAGCCAATGTGTGAACAGCTTGTAACGAAACTTAAAACCTAAACAAGACCTTCCCAGACTTCCTAGGTTGTCTATGAAAGCCTGTAAACTGATTTTTATGTATAAAGGACTGGGGACGTTTTTACTGGTAAAATCAAATAGATATGACATTCTCCTGAGAGCCTCTCTTCTGTTCAATGACACATGAAATGAATGCTTATACAATGTACAGGATAATGCAGAAAGAGCTATTCTGTAATGTCAATGTGGCATACAAAGAAAATTAATTTAAACTGTCAAAATGCCTGTTTCGGTGAGTATCCTCATAATCACAATCGCTTATGGCTTAAGTGAATGTAAAAAATAGAGAAAGAAAACGGATGCGTATCGTTATATTGGATCTATGCATTCCATGCTGTCTGTGTCACTAATGTTAATCAAACAACAAAATACAGGAAATTCCTTTTGTAGCTTTAACAAAGATTAATATTATACAGTGAAGAAGTGTTATTTTAATTTTGATTATTCCATTTCTGTACCTGAATACTGCTAAAGCTTACCTGAAAAACATTAAGCACTGTTTATTTCATTTGTATCTTTGTTCTATTGTATTTATCTATGATTTTTAATTTGTTTATTATTTTCTACACAGATTCACTCCCTTATAAAATCACCCCAATCATTCTACAATAATTAATTCTTTACAAATAGAGCAATTCATCTGGTGAAGTTGTTTTACATTGCAGAAAAACAAAATATCGCAATGTCTTTTATTTCCAATATCCTGCAGTATTGCAAGAGCAGCACAAAGAATTTCAATATATTTCCCAATTCCTTCCTGTTACGTAAGCACAGCATATAACATGTTTAGGTTCCGAAGACACAATGCCTTTTTCTCTACTTGCATTCTGCAGAAATCTTAATTCTTTTGAGCCCTTCTTTCTCTCTGATCTTCACAAACTTCATCTGTTAAATAAAATACTCTGGATAGTATTACTTAGATTTATTGCGATTTCAATTTCCACATTTTCTTGATTCATTTGTTTGTCATTATAATTTAAAATTGGTTATTCCTTATTTAAATTTGATCTCTGACATCATTTGCTCGTCTGCCTGGACCGCATCAAGAATGAACCTGCTTTATGTCCTTTTATTGGTCCTTTGGTCAGCTTTCAGTAAGTAGATCACATTTCTTTGCCTCAGATTTACAGATAGAGATACAGATTTACTGTAAATATCTACTGTAAAGAGAGTCCATAGAATTGTTGCTGTGTTTGAGATTCATCTGATGCATGGTATAAATTAAATTACTACACAATGGCAGATGCATCATCTAATGAATTTAATCTATAAACGTTTTGCCAGTATTCATTTGAAAATTATTTTAAAGTGCAAGAATAAAAGTCAATTTAATTTTTCCATTTATTTATTTTTATAATGCCATCTAACACATGACCCTGATTACCTTTCAATGACAGGTGCATCGTATAATGACTTTAATCTACATATTTTACTGCCAGTGTTCTTTTTTTAGCGCTATTTAAAATGAAGACGAACCTTGAAATATCAGTTGCTCTACAACAGTGTTGAAATATATTTTTTTTTTTCAATATTAAAAACATTGTTAATTGAATTAAAGCTGAAATAAAATAAAATATAAATATTAGATGAAAAATTGTAAAGGAGAATTAGAAATGTTGTCTTCGCAACTAACTGAAATAAATTGATGTTGAAGTAGTAAAATTACTAACTGGAAAAAACTAATACTGATTAAATTTTTTTTTTTTTTAAAACATGCAATTTCTAAAAAGTTATGCTACGAAAAGGCACTTCAAAATAATAATGAAAAGGCACTTCAAAATATTAATATTAATAGCATAATACTAAAACGCTCTACAGCAATGTCATTTTTTGAAGGTAAAATTTGATTTATCTTGCACTGTCAGTGATATAAGCTGAGCTAATGCTCATGAAACACCTTATTTAATAATCATAAAACTATCTGAGCTGTATTTTGTGTCTCTTTGTATTCAGAGGAAGCTCTAATTATCTAATTCCCTACTGGTATCCGCATGTAATTGAGCACATTTAGGGGTGAAAATAGGAGGTGGGGTCTGGAGAGACATACTGAACAGAAACCGTTACTGTAACTGTTATCTATCAGTACATACATGCAACTTTATTAACTCAAAAGATCTGTTAATGTTAACACTAATAATGATGGCTATCCAGAGATATTTAGCTATAGTTGATGAGGACATAGGCTACTGTATATAGAGTGAATATATGATCATACCTCCCATAGATGCACACAGATCCACAAATGCACAGGAGAATCCAGAAATAGCTTAAATTCACACATGCACCGGAAGAATGCACACACTGTTTTCCATGCTACAATACACAAAAGTCATGATGTCACTCAAAAGAATTATCGAGGAAGGTTGTGCACTTTACAAAATATATTTATATTTAGTTTACTTATAATAATTACTTCCACATAATTATGTCTCAACTTAACAGTACAAAATCCTAACGTGTTGTCTAAACACAAACCATTTATGTTAAAGGTGCACTGTACAATATACATCTTTTACGTCGGCCACCGTAGCTACTCATTCGTGTTTTCAAAGGGAGGGGTAAGCCGTGAGTGACTGGCTGTTTGCAATTTGCAAACCACAACACTAGATGCCGCTAAAAATTACACACTGCACCTTTAAGTAAAAACTTCTTACATCCAACTTCCATTCTGCCCTAACTTAATTTGATTGTGTTCAATCTGCTTATATGTAAAATTTAATTTTACTTAATCAGTTTGTGTTGGATTACATGATTGATTTGTGTTGCATTAACTGAAACTGGGCGGTACTTGTTAGTTCCCAGCATGCTTTGCATATGGTTGAATTAAGAGAGAATAAATGTTAAAATTAAGTGTTCACTTTGAGACTACTTTAATTGGGTCGCTTAAAATGACTTAATTCCATGATGTTGAAGTTACATTAACAAATTATGTTTGTTTAATGTAACCCAATTATGTGGAACCTGTTGACGATTTTTTTTTATTAAAGCCAACATATAATTTTTTTATTTTGTGTAATGTAATGAACAAATAAATGCTAAAACATTTGTATTAAAACATAGCAATCAGCCTTAAATCGCAAGAGGTTTAAGAAAGTCTTTTGCATGAAAGACTTGTTCCAATTCGTTCCATTATGAAGCAGCGTCTACTCAGGAAACCCCCTGTGTTACATTTAATTAGTAATAGACATTTTTCTCAACTTGAACTCATAATGTAATGTGCTGCCTATTACAGTGTCTGATATCATTTTTCATATATTCAGACAGTACCAGCTCCTTCCTCATCTACAACAAGGACCACAACAAATGTGTGTATGCTGCGAGTGCTACTGTAGTGCTGACTGCGCCATGCGACGCATCTTTCACAGCTCAGAGTTTCCAATGGATTTCCTCTTCACGAATCATCAGCCTCGCTTTTAGTCTCTGTTTGGGGGTCGAGAAGATCGAAAACAGGTCCAAAGTTATCCTTCTGCCCTGCAATGAATCTAACCGCGGACAAACGGGAATGTAAAGATGAGACCTTGCTCGTATTGAAGGGACATCCACTGCACTTGAACTATGGAGATTATGATGAGCCAAATGTGATGCTGTTTAATGAAACAGGTGTTTGGAGTCACTGGATGATTTATGGGGCTGACGAAAATTTGTGTTCTCGTGGATATCAAGGTATGACAAAACAGCAATTAAGACCTTTATAATAATGGCTGCAAAATGTTAAATTAATATCCAATATGTCTATTAAGGATTTCCCTGCTTAATTTCTTTATGTTCTGCAGAGATGGCTAGTGAGCCATATGGGAAACCATGCTATTTCCCTTTTAAGTTTAATGGAGGTGTGTATGCTGAGTGCACTGTGGATGGCAGGGGTGATGGCCAGCTGTGGTGTTCCACAGAAAATCAGTTTATATACGGAACAGGGGTCTTCTGCCACCCAATAAGTAAGACAACACAACTATTCACTACAGAAACATCTCTATGTATTACTTAATGAGCACCATAGACACTTTCTATAGCAGTGGTTCTCAACCAACCTCAAGATGACATAAAATGATTTCAATTAAGATAAAACAAGCATTCATAATATTTAATTTAATAAAGTTATTTGAATCAAAGTGGTGGATATTTTGTGGTGCAGTAAGGCTGTTTTGAATGATACCTTCACTGTTTTGACAGTATTACAGTTTTTCTCGATTGCTAAGACACATTTCTTGAAAGCTGCTCTCCTTTTCTCTAAACTGTGAACACAAAACCCAATTTTCAAGCTACATTCACAAAACCTCAGACTCTTCTTGCAAAACCAAACTTTCACCTCAAAACAGTTCAATCTGTGCTCAAAACTGAACTATGTTGTCAAATCGTGCCCCGAGTCAATCAAAATTAAAAACACTCCTGAACAGTCACTAAACACTACGTAGAAAAATAGAAAACACAATGCTCAGGACATGAAGCTGGAGCAATAAATGTTTATTGTTCACTGTAGGCTAAATGCATGTTGCAAAACAAACAAAAAAAACCTGTGCATTTAGCACTTACAAAAATACAAAACAGAAATCTTGTGCATTTACACATAGTACTTGTAAAAACAAACAGAAATCTTATGGGTCTCCCACTTGTGTACAGTAAGCCCATGTAAAAATAAAGGACAAAAATATACATGGAATACTAGGACTACAAACAGATAGACTCCATTACAATACTACAGTACATTGGTACAGTGATGTACTGAAACATATATTTACTTACAGTATACCGTGGTACAGTATATAGTATGTCATACAGTAATTGCTGTCAACATTTACATACTGTACTATAATGTCAAAAAAAGGTAATTACCTGTTCTCTTCTCTAAATCTTCGGATTATGGTGGACACAGTGAATCTACTGATGTTTGGTTTGTACCCTTTGTCCAGCCTAGCTCCCTCATGCTCATACCATGGACAAGAACATGGTCAATCACAGTAGCTCTGATTTCATCAGATATTACTGTTCTTTGTCTTCGCTGACCAACTCGACCAACTCTCACACGAACTCTTCCTCTCAGATTTCTATCCATTGTAGGGCCTCACAAACCAGTGCTCTCTGAACTGGCTTACTGTATATGTTCCCTCACATCATTAGCCACAAGTGTGATCAATTTTGAGTTGTTGTGTTCAACTGGTGACACATGTGTTTTAATTGTGTTTGACTTTAGTCACCAGTGCTCACCATTATGCAGCACGGGTGTATCACAATGAAAATGTGTTGGCAAGTTGTGTCTAAACAGGTGAAAAGTGCTTATGGTTTTGCCAAAAGAGTGATTGATTCAATCAATGGGATCAGGCAACTGAGCATTTGGTTCAGACAATAGGGTTTGGTGTTTTAGCAATGGAGAAAAACTGTAAAATTAGTTAAGAGAAATGTGCTGCATTTGGGCATAATGACTTTAAATTAGTGACATAATTTAGGGCAAAGCACTAAAGGTGTGAAGCACCTATTATTTCCATTCGTGTTATTTTCCTCCATCAGATCTTGTCAATGGTATGGCTAACACTGCCTGTGTGAGTTTAGTCATTAGAAAGTTTCTATCTATGGAATTCACTTGATTTCGGATGCTTTCGCCGTTTGTCTGTTTTACGCATTGTTGTTTCATCACCAAACCATATTTAAGATTAACTGGGGTGCAAATGCATGCCGAACCTGGAAAACAGTACAAAACAATTAGCTTTTTTATCTAAAACCGTTCGCATATATATATGCAAAAGAGGCCAAAGAGAACTCAATTCGGTACTCGCACTCTGTGAACACACACTCTGCCACGTGCTTGAATGGACAAAACCACACAAAATTATGTAAAAATGGCTGTTTTGGCGAGTGCTTACGAGAATACAAAACCTTGAATGGCTAAAATGAATGGCTAAAATTGGAAGAAAAAAATCTTTGTATTACATCAGGAGCAGCAATGATGATACTTGCCTTTAATCATCATAGTACTTAGTAAAAAGATGTCATTAAACATGTATTTGTTTATGTAAAATGTTTTTAATGTTAATTCATGTTGGTGTGTTTTATTTCAGAAGCCCCAGAGCCCAACATCACAGTGTACGGACAGATGCGGGACAGAGAGCGCGTGATAGTGATGTGTTCATTTGGCAGGAGGTTCACTAAGAGCTCTTTCCAGCTGTCAGTGGAGGGTGAACACAATTACACACTGGATAACCCACTGTGTTATTCAGATGAAAAGTGTGTGTTTGATGTGAAAGTGAGTCCACCTGTTTCCTTCACCTGTGTGCATGAGATTAATTCTGCGGTGAACCGTCACAGTGAGACTTACATAGATTATCATGAGGAAGGAGTATCTTTATTCTACATCTGCTTTTCCTCCTCCATTGCTATTGTTCTCGTCATCATGACTGTGGCAGTGATCGTGACCACTATCAGGAGCAAATAAAGGTGGTGTGTTTACCAGTTACTCAGATCAAAATCTATAAATGAAAGTAATGAACATGCATTCACAATCTGCTGAGAGCATCTCTAAAATGCTGTTATGCAATTAATTTAATTTTCCTTACAAGAAGCAGCCGTGGTTTTCTGAGCTGAAGATGCAAGTTTCTCTTCCTCAATCTTATTTCTGATGACAATAATGGGATTACATATGCCTACAGATCTCAATATAGTTCCCTGCATGCGTTTCTATGTTAAAATATCACACCAGTTGGTGTGAGATTCATTTTGACATGCAATGCTATTAAGGTGTTGTGATTGTGTTTCTGATGAGTTTGTGTTCAGGATTAGATGTGATCAGTCTTCAGCTTCAGTGGTTGTCCAGCACACACAGACTAACTCTTTCTAGTTTCTACACGTTTGTTAACACAGACTCCATCAACCCCACCACAACCGTTACAGACAACGACTACATGAATAATTAAATAATCACAAGACTTTCTAAAGAAAGAAGAGCAGGCCTGAAGAGGAAAATCAAACATTTACTGTAAAAGTATAAGTTAAAAATATGTGAATTATTCAATTTACCTTTCATATATGTGGATGTGTATGTATGTATGTATATATATATATAACCAGGGGTTCCCAATTCTAGTCCTCACTCCTCTCCGCTCTGCACAGTTTGTATGTCTCTCTTATCAAACACACATGAACTTAGATCATTAGAAGAGAGCTCCATCATTTGCTATATCCAGCAAAGTAAAACATCAGATTGAAGGGTGATTCTCACAAAACTGCAAGCTTTTTACAAAGTAAATTTAGGTGTCTTTGCAAAAAAGGACTTGGAGACTCCAAAAGGACACCAAATAGCCAAATGATATTAGTCTATATAATTTATACATTTATGAACACCAAAACTTTTCTGAATGTGCAGTATGTGTGCAGTGCAACGGGGAAAGAGCTTATTTACATTTCAGACAAGACAAGTTGTGATACAGAACTAGCCTGGTATGCCAGACCTACATCATTTCGCTGCCACTATGCGTCTAGATTTCTAGGCTAATATAGAACAGCATTACAGAAAGATCCTAACTTTAGAATAAAGCAATAAGCCCTGTGAAGCCGTAATTTACAGAGAATTTAAAACAGCTAAGGGGCGTTGTTAGGCACGCTTTTATAAAACGGTTACTCCATAAAAATATTTATTTTAATATTTATTTTATTAAAAAAATAAACACCAGCAACAGAAAATATAACGTTATAACCACTGATATATATAGAATGACTGGTAACCATGGCAATTTCAGTTAGGACCTCATTTAGGACAAAAGCTATAACACAATGACATTTCATACTGATGCCATACTGACTCAAGCATTTCTTACTGATAGCCCTGTAATTATATTACATTATTAGGATTTTTTTTTTTTTTTTTTTGAGATTTTCTATAATATTTTACGTGATGCAATTTTAGAACTGTGTATAGCAGCAACTTTATTTTCTCATTAGGATGAATTGCTAACATTCCTTATTTGTATCTCTAGATAAAAATGTCTTCTAAATGAATTAATATAAAAATAAATGCTTCACTTACTGCTGTAGCTTTCATTTCTGTCTACACCAGAGGGCAGTAGCTGCATGTTATATTACACAAATTTTTTTCCTCATTTATTAATTTTTATTGATTTTCTATTAAACCGTGTAACATTTTTTACAACACATATTTGACCAAATGTATACAACCAAATGTTGCTGTGTTATACAAATATTAATTCCTATGAAGATACCCCCCCACCCCAACCACCCATCCCAATTTGTCCCTTTAAATCCAGATCTCACCTAGAATGATTGTCCTTTGAAGTGCTGATCCAACTAAGGATTGCAGGGGCATATACAATACATAATAAACCTTACCAGTACAGTAAAGGAATGAGTGGATAAAAAATAAGAGAAGAATAGAATATTAATAATACAAATAAGATATCTAAATAAGTCCAGTCAAATACGTAATAAATAAATAAATAATAATAATCGGGAAAAAATAATAATAATAATTATATATATATATATATATATATATATATATATATATATATATATATATATATATATATATATATATATACATATATATAAAAAATAATTAAAAAGATAAAAGATAAAAAAAAAAAAAAAAAAAAAAAAGGGAGGGGAGGGGTATTGCCGCTTCACTCTGAAGATAACTTCTTATTCATCCATATTTAAGGGTGTTTGTAAGCTCTCATAGTATTCTAAGAAGGGGCTCCAAACCTTCCTGAATGTTTGCAAGGAGCCTTTAAGGGTATACCTGATCTTCTCCAGCTTCAGGAAGTGCATCACATCCTTAACCCATCTAGTGAAGCTAGGGGGTGTTTGCTCCTTCCAGGAGAGCAGAATAAGACGTCTGGCAATCAGAGAAGTGAATGCTGTAATGGGGCATGTTTGGGACAATTTTCAGAGGTAAATCCAAATAGGGCGCATACTGGGTTGGGGTAATGTTTTTTTGAAGTATCTTGGAGTAAGCGCTAAAGATGTTGGCCCAGAATGTATAAAGTTTAGGGCAGGACCAGAACATGTGTATATAATCCGCTGGTTGGCCTTTACAGCGAGGGCAAGTAGGGTCTATATCAGGGAAGATTTTCACCAGCCTTGTCTTGGTCAAGTGTGCTCTCAGAACTATTTTGAGTTGTATCACATTATGTCTGGCACACGGAGAAGATTTATAAACTGAATCAAGTACAGCCTTCCAATGATCATCTGTAAATTCCTCCCCAAGATCATCCTCCCAAAGTCTCTTGACCTCCTGCAAAGAATGCGGGGAGACATTGCCTATACTATTATAGAGATTTGAGATTAAACCTTTGTGTGATGGGGATAGTGAAAGGATATAGTCAACTGTATTGCTCACTGGAAAATCTGGAAAGGAGGTTATACTTTTCTGGACAAAGTGTTTAATTTGGAGAAATCTAAAGAAGTGAGACATGGGTAAATCGAATAATTGAGAGAGTTGGGCAATTGATCCAAACTTGCCATCTACATAAAGATTGGAAATAGACTTAATACCCTTCGAGGACCAAGTACTAAAGGTAGAGTCTGAGAGAGAAGGTGGGAAATTATAATTATTCTTTATGGGAGAATGCACCGACATTGTCTGCAACTTAAAATGTCTTCTAAATTGCGACCAAATTCTGATAGAGTGGTAGACCACTGGGTTAGTGCAGAATTGGCTTCGAGGGGGAGGAGAAGGGGCACAGAGTATGGAACCTAGATCAAATGAGCTAGAGGCAAACTCCATTTGCATCCAGGCCTCGCTCCCATTGGAGCCCCCTCTTCCCATCCAGTGCAACATTGTCTTTATATTACATGCCCAATAATAGTGAATAAAATTAGGTAGAGCTAGGCCAGCTAGCTTTTTAGGTCTTTGGAGGGAGCTTCTTTTGATTCTGGGTGGTTTACCGTTCCATATAAAGGAAGATATACTACTCTCTAATGAGCTGAAAAACGATTTTTTTATCAGGATGGGAATATTTTGGAAGTAGTAAAGAAATTTTGGTAACACGACCATTTTGATAAGATTAACTCGGCCTGCTAGGGACAGCGGAAGATTCATCCATCTAGCCATGTCTTTTTTACATTTTTCAAATAAAATATTAACCCTCTACTGCACAGTGTTGCCATATGGCAACATACCCTTTTTTTGGACATTTCTTGAAATTTGAAAATAAACATAAGCTAATATTAATCTTAAATTCATGGTAGAACCTGGTGGTACCCAATGATATACTTTGATGACATCACATGACACTACACACACCCTTAAACTGTCATTTTTTCACACACTTTTGATGACTCCAGTTGCTGAAGAAGTGCTCATGAATATGTGTATATTTTCCTCAATTTTTCATATTTCTTCAGAATTTAAAAAATATGTCAAGCATCTGGGGTAAGTTCTAATCTTTTTTCAATCATTGTCACATTGTTTTGATACTACTATTACCTTTTTATTCAATAAAAAAGGTATGTTGCCATATGGCAACATTGTGCAGTAATGGAACAATATTTTGCCCATGCTAATGCAGAGTAGCTTTGTATGGATGCACTGAAATAGTTGGATGGTTGTATTCTACTCATAAATTTATATATATTTGTATATATTTATAAAGTAAAGTAAAAGTAAAGAGTAAAAGTAAAATATGTATACGCAAATTTTGTTTAGAAAATGCACAGTGCACAGTGTTGAGATGATGTTGGGAAAGGTGTAAAGTAGATCAAGTAGATTTGAAGTTTTTGTCATTCCAAAATCTGTATGGTGAACAAAAAATAACTACATAAACAAGTCGCTGTGCAGTCCCCATGCACATGTGCACACACACACACACACACACACACACACACACACACACACACACACACACACAACACACACACACACACACACGCACGCACACAAACATGCACACACAAAGGCACAAAAACAGTTCTTATGAGTTTACGCCAGATGTTTTGTAAATGTTGTTGAAATAATGAACGAAAATTAGTTTCATATTTTGTACACAAAGCTCTTGAAAACATTTTAAATAGTAAAAACAATTTAATTTCTATAAGACATGTCTGTAATCATATATGAATTTCATGTCATTTTGGGGAGAAAACTGTTCCATTGTCGCACAATGTTGCCATATGGCAACGCACCCAAAAGTACCCCCCCCCCCCCCCCCCCCCCAAAAAAAAAAGAAATGTTCATTTGAGTCTATTTTATATATAAAAAAACACTCAAACATTTTTTTCCATGATTGCATAATAATGCGTGCAGTAGAGGGTTAAAATTCTTAGTGAAGAGGGACAAAAAAGCAGGAGTAATCTCTACCCCAAGATATTTAAAGCCCTTGTTGACAATTCTAAATGGGAAATGTGATGCAGAGATTGAAGTGGCTGCTTGATTGAGAGGAAACATCTCCCTTTTTTTAAAATTGATTTTATAACCAGAGAGGCTTCCGAATTGTTTTAGGATATTGAGAATGGAGGGAACAGAACTTAGTGGGTCTAAGACATATAAAAGAATGTCGTATAGGGATAATTTATGTGTGAGGCCCCAACGCTCTATGCCCTGGAAATCCCCTGATTGTCTGAGTGCAATGGCTAGCGGTTCAATGGCAATAGCGAAAAGCAGTGAAGACAGACTGCAGCCTTGACGTGTGCCTCTGCCAAGAGAGAAATACTCTGATTGCTGTCCATTAGTAATCACTGTGGCTGAAGGATGAGAGTAGAGGAGTTTTATCCAGGAGATGAAGGTATCTCCAAATCCAAATTTTTTTAAGGTTGCAAACAAATATTGCCATTCAACTCGGTCGAACGCTTTTTCAGCGTCCAGAGATATAACCATTTCCGGGGAGCAGGATGAAGGGGAATAAACTATATTGAAAAGTTTTCTAAAATTTGAACTAGAGTGCCTATTTAGGATAAAGCCTGTTTGGTCTGCTGCAATAATTTGTGGGATAACGTTCTCCAATCTAGCCGCCAGAACCTTGGATAAAATTTTATAATCCACATTCAGCAAGGAGATCGGGCGGTAGGAGGAGCACTGAAGTGGATCTCTTCCACCTTTTGGTAGAAGCGTAATCGCGGCTTGTCGTAAAGTAGGTGGGAGCTGACCGGATGACAGGGATTCATTAAACATAGCTTGGAGCAGCGGGCATAACGTGGGTGCAAATTTTTTATAAAATTCGGAAGAATACCCATCTGGACCAGGAGTCTTGTTGCCTTTCAATGAATTAATAGCTTTTAGAATCTCTGACTTAGAGATCGCATCTCCCAGTAATGAATTTTGTTCAACTGGAACAGAAGGGAATTGAAGGTTATCAAAGAAGTGGTTGAGCTGTGAAAAGTTACCATCACACTCAGAGCTGTATAATTTATTGTAGTATTGTTTAAAGGTATCATTAATTTCCAAATAGTCTGTCACAATCTCCCCTGTTTGACTATAAACCTTAGGTATAAGGCGAGATGATTGGGCTTGGCGTGCTTGTTGGGCAAGTAGCCTGCCAGCCTTTTCACCTGAATCGTAAACTCTAGATTGTACTTTATTGAGTAAATAAATGGCCTTATCTGTGGAGAGTAAGTCGTATTCTGTCTGTAATCGCAGTCTTTCTTTGAAAAGCGTTGGAGATGGAGAAGAGGAATAGTAGTTATCAATCTCTGCAATGGCTCGCGAAATGTCCTTGAGTTTTGAGTCTCTTGCTTTTTTTGTCCTAGAGGAGTATTCAATTATTTGCCCCCGAAGATTGGCCTTGAGAGTCTCCCAAAAGGTTGACTTGGAAACTTCTGGCGAGGTGTTCGTTTCAATAAAAAAGTTAATTTGAGAAGAGACGTGATTTACAAATTGTTCATCAGCAATGAGGAGGGGATTAAGCCTCCAATTGCGGGAGGGTCTATAGCAGTTGGGTAGAGCTATGTGAAATGAGACTGCACCGTGATCTGAGATAGTAATACTATGATATGTGCAAGAGCTAACATATCCCAGCAGTCTATTGTCTAGGAGAAAATAGTCGATGCGGGTGTAACTGTGATGGACATTCGAAAAAAAGGAGAATATTTTTGTATTATTAAATTTGAATCGCCAAATGTCTGAAACACCATTGTGAGCTATGAAATCATTGACAACTTTTGCAGATTTGGAGAGGGGTTGGGGTTTGTTAGATGATCTGTCTAACACAGTACTGAGTACACAGTTAAAGTCACCACCTATTATCAACTTATAATTGTTATCACCGGGAATGGCAGAGAACAGTTTGTTAAAAAAATGTAATCATCATAGTTAGGAGCATAGACATTGATCAAAATGACAAGACTGGTGAACAATCTGCCTGCTACAATGACAAATCTCCCATTTTTATCAGAAATCACTTCCTCAGCTTGAAAGGGAATGTCTTTATGTACGAGAATTGCTGTCCCTCTGGCCTTAGCATTGAACCGGGAGTGGAACACTTGACCAACCCAGCCTTTTTTAAGATAGTTGACATGGTCATTCTTAAGGTGGGTTTCCTGCAAAAAGGCTATGTCCGAATTTAATTGTTGTAGATAAGATGTTATTTTTTGCCTTTTCACCCAGGTATTCATACCCTTGGTATTACGAGAGACAAAGTGAATGAGCCGACTTTGATTACAAATGGACTTAGAGGTCATAATTTAGAAGATTATGGGGATGTGAATAGTGAGTGGCGGCATGGGAGGGGATAGGGAAAAGGAGAGAAAAAAAAAGGAAAAAAAAGGAAAAAGGGGGCAAATTGAAAAGAAATATCTGGAAAGGGACAGGGATTCCTAACAAAACTCAGAGCTATCAGCTTAGAGAACATCAATCTGACACTTGAACTCTGTTTTACGAAGGAACAAAGCAATCACATTATTACAGCTCTTAACGTGTAACTGTGCAAAGGCACTGTGTTTCAGGTAAAAAAAACAACAAAAAAAACACTTTTAAACAATTGTACATTATAGTCATGCTGTATGTAGTATGTGTAAATGTGTGAATTGCAGCCAAAGCAGCTACAGCAGTGGGGATTATAGAATGCAAAGAAGGGTTTCCTCATTTCCGTCTGCCTGTGCTCTATGGGCTTATGATTATATGTGTGTGCGAGAGTGTATGTGCTTGCAAGGGTATGTGTGTAAATTATACTGTATGTAAAGGAAAGTGCTTCTATTTTAGTGGGCGACAATGTGATTTTAATACCAGAAGACTCACGGAAGTCCATAAGATATCGAACTTAAAGCAGCATTGTAAATGAGATGTTTTTCAAATTAGACCGTGTATTTAACTAGTGATAAAAGTATAAGCAAAAAGCAGACATGCACGTTTGAAAAAGAAATAATGATAATAACACCGATAATAATACAAATAATTATTATTAATAAAAGTAAATGAATAATAATAATAAAATAAAACACATACCATAAAGGCAACTGCTGTATTATTATATGAAAGAGAGGAAAACAAAAAAACAAAACAAAAAAAACAAGAAGCTAACAGAGCTTATAGAGTTTGCAACACTGTTCAACCGGAGGCTACACGACAGTCAACAGACTTAAACATCCCGGAGCAATGAAACGCAAAGCTCACCGGCAATTGGATGGCTGCCTCCGTCTTAAAGTAGTTTTAACGCCGTCAAAATCAATGACTCATCAATACTTTGCCGGTTGTTTTGAAGAAAGGCTGAAACTTCTTCAGGAGAGGGAAAAAATAGTTTCTGCCCGTTTTTATCCGTGACTTGAAGTTTGGCTGGAAAGAACATCCGATATCCGAATCCGGCGTTTCTTAACTGAGACTTCACTGTGTAGTACGCTGCTCTCTTCTTGGAAACCTCCGCGCTGTAGTCGGGGTAGATGTGAATCTCGGATCCGCGAAAAGAGAGGGACCCAGCGTCTCTGGCCAGTTTCAGGATGCGCTCCTTATCTTGATAACGGTGGATCCGTGCAATGAATGGACGCGGAGGGTCATCTTGTTTTCTACGTGAGATGGCTACTCTGTGTGCCCTGTCGACGGAAGGAGGTGAGGGAAAAGCCTCTGTGCCAAAGGTTTCTTCCAGGAATACCTCCATGAAAGCAGTTGGGTGTGAACCTTCAACTTTTTCAGGTAGGCCAGTAATACGAATATTGTTGCGCCTCGATCTATTTTCAAGATCATCCGTCTTAAGTTTAAGGGCCTCGTTTTCTCTAGACAGGGTCTTATGCTGCGTTCACACCAGACGCGAATAGCGCGTCAAATTCGCGCCTACCGCGTCTAGTTTGACGCTTGACCGCTTTGTGTTAATTCGCGCGTCAAGAGTGAAACTGACGCGCGTAAAAACAAAAGTTTGAAGCGAAATTTACGCGCGTCAGAATCGAAATCCGGAGGCGGCCATCTTTTTTTAGATGTTTATCGAGCACTAGCAGTAGCATTAATCGAGAGAGTCACCGCTCGTATTTGCTCTGGAGAGCAGAAACAGCTGCGTAGGGGACATCGTCGCTGTACTCGGATCCACCAGACCCTCCGGAGGGTTTCAGGAGTTTTACCATTTGCTCCAGGAGCTAGGTTTGGTGGACCTAACGTGAGGACGCTGACGAGGACAGCTTAGGCCGTGTAAAGCCTCGGCCTCGAGTGGTCGCTGCCTGACGAGCCCGCGCTCTACAGCCCGGCGCGAGGTTCACCCTCGCCCGCACCCACCTAATCTGTCATTTATTTTTGTTTTGATAATAAATGGAGCCAGCCTCCAAAAGTGAAACCTGTCCTGTGATTTTTTTTTATTTCTTATACACTAAGTGTTTGTTGTTTTTACATTAAAATAATAATGTTTCATATAATCTAAAATAGATATGGAATAAATAGCATTCAATACAAAATGAGTACTATCTCTCATATATTAAAATCGAGTTTTTATGTGAAAGATTTGCTTTGTTGTGCATTAGAACCACACCAGACATTTTAGTAATATTACAAAATACTTTATTAAAATAACATAAACTTTCACATCACCACGTGACAGCAGCAAGCAGGCTCCCTATTGGTTAACGCGGCGCGAATTGACGCAGAAGTTCAAATTTTTCAACTCGGGCGGCAGACGCGAATTCGCGTCAAACGCGTGAATGCACAAATAGCACTAACTAAATCATTCGCGCTTAACGCGCCAGACGCTCAATTCGCGCCATTCGCGCGAACTTGACGCGCGCGAATGAGGCGTATTCGCGTCTACCGCGCCGCACTCTACGCCTCATTCGCGCCGCAGGAATTTTTTACGCGCGTAACGCGTCTTTGCATTGACTTAACATTGAAATCACTCGCGCCTGACGCGCCATTCGCGTCCGGTGTGAACGCACCTTTACAGGTTGATTCGAGGGTTAGTAGCCTGGCCTCCATATCATTAAGTGACGTTTCCATCTGCTGGATGGTCTGGTCATGTCTGTCAATCGTTGCTCGGTCAGCAGAGAGTTGGACAGATAGTTTGGCAATAATGCGGTCTTCCATCGATTTGAGAAGTTTCTCCATATCTGCCAAGGTTAGCGGTGCGTTGCTAGCAGCATGTTGATCATTTTGGTTAGCCTGCGTACCCGAACCTTGGTTATCCTCAGACGTGCCCTCCGTAGGTTGATTTAGCTTTTTGGTCGGTTTCCCCATATTTAGTGCACTTCCACACAGCTTGCTCAAGTTAACTGTGGTAAATAAACGTGTAATAATCGAATTTGGATAGGATTTCAACAGAGCTCTCCCAGTTTGCGACCAATGCCCTGTCCCAAATGGAACCCTCAGCACTCGCGGTCTTCCTCTGAGGCTGCGTTCCAGTCCACTTTTAGACACGCACTTGCGAACTTCCCTAAGCACTTCCCCTCGAGGGATTCCCTGCCGCCATTTTGAAGTGAGTTCCACTTCGTGAAGTGGACGAGGGAAGTTTATATGGACAGACACTTGTTCCCTCGATTTAGACCGAGAGAGCGAGTCTACTTCATATGTACACTTCAGGCACCATATGGCCCACAATGCAGTACGATTGTGACGTCACCACAGATCTCGTCTAATCTCGTCTAATCACAACCACAACAAACAACTCTATGATATATTAATTATATATTTTTTATGTAAAACAACCCAAACACACCTAAATACATTTGAATGCTGCATTAAACAAATTCTTAAAGTGAATTTTTTTTAAAATAATAAATCAACTCCATAGCTGGTTCCAAGTGATCAAGGGCTTTGGACGTTCCAGTTCAGTCCATTGCAGTTTCCGCCAGAAGTGGGCACTCGTGCAACGTAAGCAATGACGTACATCCGAGTGAACGAGACGGAGGGAAGTTAGCGAGTGAAGGGCATGTCAATTTTGGACTGGAACGCAGCCTGAGTCCGCACTTTCGTAACGTAATTAAAAAAGTCGGGAAGTATGGTGTTCCGATCGGCTCTTTATTATAACTTTGCAACATACACTCGTCTCAGTGAACGTCTCACTCAACGTCTTAATTTTTTTTTATTCTGCTATTCATTTCTATTCAATTTAAGACGCAGACGTGACGCAGACGTCACGCAAATCACGCGTGGCAGTGAAGTGTCGAGTCCAGACGTCACGCGTCATTCACGTGTGGCAGTGAAGTTATTTATTGTTTTTTTCTCTAACACGCATTTAACACGCTATTCACAGTACAACACGGCTCAGTGCAGTGTGTCAGCTGCATTCTGATCGGCTCTTTAATATGACTTTGCAACATGCACTCGTCTCAATGAACGTGACGTCTGCGTCTGTGATTTTTATATAGGATATGTGTTCTTGTTTAACACACATTTTGAGGGCCAAATGCCCCCACAAAGATAGAATTATGAAGAAACAAAATTGATATGGCCATTGCATTTTTATAGTTTATTGTTGGGGTTGCTATTGTGTTTTGAATTTTTTATAATTGTAAAAGGCCTAGGCTAGCACTTTGGTAAACTAGAAAACTGTTTCTGTATATCCTTTAAATAGAAGAAAAGAATTGAAAAATTATATTTTTATATATAGGCTAGGCCTATATAAAACTATGATTACTATAATTATTATTAAAACATCATGTCTGATATCCGAAAAATAATACAACTACAATCTGCTATCGTAAAAACATTATGCCAAATGATGCAAATCTGAATTAATTGGGGAAACTAAATAAAATTTGCAGGTATGAGAAAAAAGTAGGCTAAGTTATAGTCTGAGACATGCAAGTATGACTATAATAGCCTGTTCAACGGCTTAGTGAAGGAGTAGAATCAGCGAGATTGTAGCATGTTATTTAGTGCAGGAAAATATAGTGTAAATGCAGAATTAAAAGATTTGAGAACAGTTCAATTCACAGATGGGAAAAAATAAAATAGCTTTGTCTATAAATAATCTTATGTTTTTATGCACCAGCAAAGACACAGTCTAAATAATAATAATAGCCTAATAATATTTAACTGTGATCGCCTTTCTCTTTTGAGGTGTAACTGTTTTATATAATTCTGTTAACAGTCAGATCGACTGTCAATCAAACTTCGGCAAAACTCTAAAACTAGTAAATATTACAACTCTAAAATTAAACATTTCGAATATTACAAATTACAAATATTATTTATGTTAGTTAAATAAGCCCAAATGTTTACAACTAGGCCTACGTTATTTTGTGTTGGTCAAGAGACTATGGTTAATATACATGGCTAGCCTACATGCTAGAACAACTTTTTATGATTTCTTCATAAGTATCTGTGGATGTTGTCAAGAAACAATGGCAAACAAAAATGTTAACATGATATTACATGATATTTACTATTTGGAATAAAAGGCTTTACATAAGCAAGGTAAAAATCTTTTAATTGCTAATAATATACAACTGAAGATCAGAGGGGGAAAGTGCGTGAAATGTGCTGGAAACCCCCGCTCTAGCAGCAGACGCAGACGAGACGTTCGGCAGACGAACGAGTGATGTGGCAGACGCAGACGAGACGTTCCGCAGACGCAGACAATGCGTTCGGCAGACGCAGACGAGACGTTCATTGAGACGAGTGCATGTTGCAAAGTCATATTAAAGAACCGATCGGAACGCCATAGGGAAGAAGTCTGCTGTGGAGTCCGCATCAGCGCGGGCTCGGCAAAAGTGCGCATCAAGGGCGCAAATCGACGACACGCGGTGCTCACGAGCACCCTTCTGAGATCTAAAAATGACAAATCGGACACACTACGGTCTCACGGACTTAACAGACACGCGCACGCGGCAGCCATTGTAAGTCCACGAAACCGAAAGTGCACATGAAGTGTGCCATTTGGGACAGGGCGCTACTCCGTCATCGCACAAACCGGAAGTCACAAATGTTTTTTACATGATCATAATGATAACTTGCATGAATTACTAGAGAATGTGAATTGCAGGTTAATTACAATTGATGATACATAAACTAATACATACATAAAAATACAACGTCGCAAAAAAATGGATATGGTATTTCAGGAACTGGGAAATTAATATGACAAATAGTCCATTTATATATAATTATATGTAGGCCTATACTAGCTGTGGCTTAATACATTTACATTTTTACATTTTTTACATTTAGTCATTTAGCAGACGCTTTTATCCAAAGCGGCTTACAACTGAGGACTAAACCAAGCGAGTCATCGTGAAGAGGCAAAAACAACGCAAGAAGGGCTCAAAATACAAAGTTCACATATAGCTCGGAGTAACATAAGCCAGGCAAGCGAGGATTTAAAGGAAAAGGAAAGTTTTTTTTTTTTTTTTAAGTGCTCCCGGAAGAGATGAGTATTTAGTTGTCTTTTGAATGCTGTCAGGGATTCTGCATTCCGGATGGCGGTGGGGAGATCATTCCACCAGCATGGAACCGTGAATGAGAAAGTTCTGGAGAGTGATTTTGTGGCTCTCTGTGATGGTACCACGAGCCGTCGCTCATTGACCGATCGTAGGCTTCTGGTAGGGATGTAGACTTGTAGAAGTGAGTAGGAGGGAGCTGAACCTGTGGTCAATCTGTAAGCAAGCGTCAACACCTTGAACTTGATGCGAGCAGCGAGTGGTAGCCAGTGCAGAGAGATGAACAGAGGAGTGACGTGGGCCCTTTTGGGCTCGTTGAAGACAAGACGAGCTGCAGCATTCTGGGTCATTTGTAGAGGTTTATTTGCACATGATGGAAGTCCAGCCAGAAGAGCATTGCAGTAATCAAGCCTAGAAATGACCAGGGCCTGGACGAGAAGTTGTGTTGCATGCTCAGTTAGGAAAGGCCTGATCTTCCTGATGTTGTGCATAGCAAACCTGCATGATCGAGCCGTCTTTGCAATGTGGTCTGAGAAGGTCAGCTGATCATCAAAGATTACTCCAAGATTTCTGACCGACCTTGATGGGGTGATTGAGGAAGCGTCTAGCTGGATAGTGAAGTCGTGCTGTAGAGACGGATTGGCAGGGAGCCATAGGAGATACTGCCATGATAGGAGACTCATTTTTTTAAATTTTTTTTAACCTGTAGCACTTTGAGATCTTCTGATGAAAAGTGCGTTATAAATAAAATGTATTATTATTATTATTATTTGAATCCTCTACTAAGCTTCACTATATAGTTCTAGATAATATCAGAATATCAGAATCTAAAGGAGAACATCAAGATGTCTGGAAGTACAGAAAAAAGTCTTGAAGAAATAGTTTCTAGTGTAACGACATCATACCACAACAGTTACACCAAGCCCAAACCATAGGCTATGTGTACATAAAGAACAAATGAGGCTATGTGTACATAAAGAACAAATGAGGCTATGTGTACATAAAGAACAAATGACACGTGTTGAAGTGTTGCAAAGTTAATCAATGGAGTGCCACTGGAAACAATGATGATGGCCACTTCCTGAGCTCACAATTTGTGCAACAGGCCGGTTTACTTCTTCAAAATGTAATTATTTGTGTGAGTGGTTTCTTTCCTTTTACAATTTGATACAACAATATTTGGAATTATGTACCTGTACTAATTAATTTCTTTATGATAACTGTTGCTACATTATAGGCCTTGTTTCTGAAAAACTACTTTTTTTTGCCAATAAAGTGAAGTAAAAACCCAAACCCAGCTACTGCACAACATCCTTGGAAGCACAATGAAGTTTCTTCTTTTGCTGTTTAGCTGCTCAGCCTTACGTAAAACATGAGCATTTTGCAAATGCATTTTATAGAATAAGTAAATAAATAATGTATACTTTCACAAATTTTTCACAAGAATTTCCAAGTTTCTTTTAGAGAAATGTGCTATTTTGTATAAACCCTATTATAGTTTAACAGAGCAAATTCTGCCTGTGAGGATTAAATCATTAGATTCTTAATTGATATTTTTGATATTGAATGAGAATTATACATGTGAACAGAAATCTAACTTTTGCTCTAAGTTTCTCTAGCCTCAAATCTTCTAGCCATCGTCCATACGTATGCAAATACAATCCGACTTTAAAGGAGAAGTTCACTTTTAAAATGAAAATTCTGTCATCATATACTCACCCTCATGTTGTTTCAAACCTGTATGAATTTCTTTCTTCTGCTGAACAGAAAGGAAGATATTTAGAAGAATGTCAGTAACCAGGCAGTTTCTGGTTCCCATTGACTTGCATAGTATATTTTTTTCCTACTATGGAAGTCAATGGGAACCAGAAACTGCCTGGTTACTGACATTCTTCTAAATATCTTCCTTTCTGTTCAGCAGAAGAAAGAAATTCATACAGGTTTGAAACAACATGAGGGTGAGTATATGATGACAGAATTTTCATTTTAAAAGTGAACTACTCCTTTAATGTACTTCAAAGGTTTTTGAAAGGACTTTGACGTAAAATAACCTAAACTTTTTTTAACCATACATTGAATTAAAAACCATGTATTTTCAATGAATTGTGTGTGTTTGTGGTAAAAGTGATCGTGCAGTGATCATGACCATCAGGAGCAAAGCTAAAGGTGTGTGTTTCACCAGTAACTTTATAGTATGCAGAATTCATCATTATGAATACAATGATTTTTTACAACAAAACTATAGAAGACAATTAATGGTCCTTTAGGGTGACCTGTAGGCTATATGCTAGAACTGAGAGACTAACCCTGCATATGCTTCAGTTAAAACAGTTCCTACCATGACATTTACCAGCAAAGACTATGGGAATGAATAAAAAAAATCTATTTTCCTCATTTGTAGATCATTTAAAGGGTACCTATTATGGCATTTAAAATGTTCCTAATAATGTTCTGGGAGTCCCCAACAACAGTTTTACATGCATGCAATGACAAAAAACACTTTTGTTGTCTTATAATATGTATTTATTTTTACCTGATTTGCTCACCGACTCCCTAATGATTCGTTTGACGACTCATTTGTCCAAACCCCTCCTTTGCGTGACGCTAATCGGCGGTAATTGGTCAGATAACGCAGTCAGTTATATTTTGCGTTAGCCCAAAGCTTAAACATATTGATAAAGCACTGCAGTACTACAATACGCTTCACATAATTTCACATATTTCAAAAAACAAAAAAAATGACATTGGAGACCTAGAACCTGCTGAGCGTAACTCTCACTCTCTCACACACACACGCACGCACACACACTCACACACACACACACACACACACACACACACACACACACACACACACACACACACACATAAAAGCAACAATTATTAATAGTACTTACAGGTTGTGATTCGGAGGAGGAAGCTGATCCAAATAAACTTGGTATTGAACGTTCCTTCAGTATCAGGCGACTCGCGAATCCACACGTGAAAGCATTTGTGTTTGTGAAGCGATCGTCATTAAAATAACGCGAACACAGCTCAAGGTGGCTATACTTGTGTGGTATAGTTGTAAATATAAACTTTAGCCACTGAGTCTTCACATGCTTGTCCCTGGGCAGTGAAAAAAAAAGTTTGCTTTTGATTCGCACTTCAGAACAGAGTCTCGTCGACATGTTGTTGTCAGGTTTCTCTGTCTGCTCGGCGCGCGCACTGAGTGGGCGTGTCGAATTCAAATAACTTGTACAAGTGATGTACGAAAGTTAGAGAGAAAGCATCGTTTGTCTATCGATTCATATCAACGACTCAGAGTCTACTCTTACTTTTGAGAGACAATAACTTTGTATACAGTGAACTTTCATATTTAAAACTTTGCAGGATGTTTTTGTTCACTTAGATCTATGTTACACACTACATGAAAGGTAATTTTCAAAATTCCATGATAGGTACCCTTTAAATAAAAACGTCTGCGAAATGAATACGTGTTTTTCAGTAACTTTAGTTTACAACTGCTGAGTGATGTAATTGCCTTAAAGGGATAGTTCACACAAAAATGAAAATTCTGTCATTAATTACTCGCTTCTGTTTATGTCCGCTGATCAATGGTTAAATGTGAATAAATTAAATAATATAGGCATAGGCCTGGTTTAACAGACCAGGCTTAAATTAAGCCAGGATTAGGCCTTAGTTGAATTAGGACAAGTAGCTTTTATAAAAACGTGCCTTAGAAAAAAAAACATTACTGGTGTGCATCTTAACAAAACAATGGGACTGACATATTTTAAGATATGTCAGAGCAAGTATCCTTCAGTTGAAAGAGCTCAAACAGCATCAAAGTGTCAGTTGGATAGACTGTCAATGGAGGAACAGAAAGCTCTCAGGTTTTATCAAAAAGATCTTCATTTGTGTTCCGAAGAAGAAAGAAAGTCTTACAGGTTTGGAAGGACAGGACATGAGGCTGAGTAATTAATGACAGAATTAATTTTTTTTTCAATTTTATCTAGATTTGAAAGTATTAGATACCACCCTCCCTTCAGAGCGTCTCCAAAGCCAAGCCTCCTTCAAAATACATGAACAGAGCAGAGTCCAGTGGCGGCATTTCACAAAAACCTAGAGTATTGGCATTTCCTCTGGGCATACATAGAACAACGACATTACCGAACGATGAACCTCACATTATACCACACAAAATGCACAATACACTATTAACTCTATAAATCAAAATGTACAGCGTAGCAATCCGCAAATGCAGCAATTTTCACCGAATCCATTTACAAATTTGGTGAGCTTTTGTTAAAGCCCTCTAGTGAGTGTAAAAGGCATCGTTGACGCTTTTTCCAACACAGCCTTCCATTTATTGTCGGATCTGATGGTGTGAAGGTGCTCTTTGGTGCTTGTGATCAGAGCCACTGCTTTAAGGACAACAAGGCATGCCTGCGCCAGCTGCCTCGACTGACCCATCCTTGTGGGCTGCAGCAGTTGCATCCAAAACAGCCATAACTGCATCATAGTGCAATACTAGTTTTTACCCAATACCCAGTGTGCCTGTATCTTTCTTTATTGCTGTTTGATTACATGATAGAAAGTCTAAGACCGTAGAAAGCCATACAGCAAACCCATCTGATCTGGTGCCTATTAGATGCCCAACTAAGATTGCTGTGGGGGCAAAAAGTAAGACTGTTAAGTTAGCACTTTTAAACATCCGCTCACTAAAAAATAAATCACTTCTAGTCAACGACTTAATAACCACATACAACCTGGATTTTATGTTGCTAAATGAAACTTGGCTAGAAGACAGCTGCAGTGCAACAGTCCTCAATGAAATATCCCCTCTTAACTTTACTTTTATGAGTGTCTGCAGAGCTGTTAGGAGAGGTGGGGGTTTAGCTGCTCTTTTTAAAGATGTCTATCAATTGGTAATTACCCGTCTTTTGAATATCTGGGTATTGTGTTAAAATGTGCTCCACAAATTTTACTTATCAATATTCTCAGGCCTCCAAAATACTCTCCAGCCTTTGCTGAGGACTTTACAGAACTGTTATCAACAATTTCCAGTTTGACTGTTTTGCCATTGCTGGAGATTTTAACATTCACATAGATAATGCAGAAACCAATATGGCAAAAGAAATCAAAACTGTTTTACAAACATTTGATCTGATCTGACTCAGCATGTACATGGACCCACACATAATCGTGGACACACTCTAGATTTACTTATCAGTAAGGGTCTAAACATTTCATCGATTGTTATTAAGGATGTAGCACTGTCTGATCATTTATGTATTTCCTTTGATATATTGATCTCTCCTGCCATTGAAGCTAAATCTGTGTCTGTCAATAAGAGATGCTTAAATGAGAACACTAGTGTACCATTTATGAAGGCTATCTTTAACACCAAGCATATCTGCTAACTCTGTTGATTTTCTCCTTGATTCCTTTAACTCAAAAGTTAAAAGTGTACTTGATGATATTGCTCCTGTGAAAGTCAGGAAGAAGAGTGGTAGACAAAAAGCACCTTGGAGAAACTCAACAGCAACTTAAACAACACAAGCACTCTTTTTGCTACTGTAGAGAGACTGACATTCCTGGCTTTATTGTTTGTGGCTATACACTGGGAAACATTAAGATATATATATAATACTGTTAGTCTTGCATGAAAAGCAAAGCAATATTTATTTCATTTGCATCTTTGTTCTATTGTGTTTATCTATGGTTGTAATTAGTTTATTATTTTCTACTCAGATTCACTCCCTTACAAAATCACCCCAATCATTCTACAATGATTAATTATTTACAAATACAGCAATTCATCTGGTGAAGTTGTTTTTGATATTGCAATATATATTGCAGAAAAAGGAAATATTGCAATGTCATTTATTTCCAATATCGTGCCGTCCTAGTTGCAAGAGCAGCACAAAGAATTTCAATATATTTCCCAACTCCTTCCTGTTACGTGCACAGCATATAAAATGTTTAGATTCCGAAGACACAATACCTTTTTCTCTCCTTGCATTCTGCAGAAATCTTAATCCTTTTGAGCCCTTCTTTCTCTCTGATCTTCACAAACTTCATCTGTTAAATAAAATACTCTGGATATTATTACTTAGATTTATTTTTTGCTATTTTAATTTTCATATTTACTTGATTCATTCATTTGTCATTGTAATTTTACATTTTAAAATTTGTTATTCCTTATTTAAATTTGATCTCTGACATAGTTTGCTCGTCTGCCTGGACCACATCAAGAATGAACCTGCTTTATGTCCTTTTATTGGTCCTTTGGTCAGCTTTCAGTAAGTAGATCACATTTCTTTGCCACAGATTTTGTCTATCTACTGTAAAGATATGAGTCCATAGAATTGTTGCTAAGTTTGATATTTTTTACTTAAAATACCATACAATGGCAGATGCATCCTTTAATGACTTTATACATTTGTCTGTCAGTATTCATTTGAAAAATATTTTAAAGTGCAAGAATTTTTTTTTACAATGCCATCTAAAACATGTGACCCTGATTACCTGGTGCACAATGACTTTAATCTACATATTTTACTGCCAGTGTTCTTTTTTAGCGCTATTTAAAATGAAGACGAACTTTGAAATATCAGTTGCTCTACAACAGTGTTGAAACTTTTAAAAAAACTATTGACTAGTTCACACTTACATATAATTAGAGGGAGAAAGTTTAATGCGTATTTGGCGTGCTGTCCGGGGGGAGGGCTTCGAGCTCGGAATTCGGCCCGAACGAGCTTGACCGTTCGACCGTGAGGGCTCTCGCAACATCCGACGGGAACTTGGATGCACTCGCAAAATTATGCGGAATTAAACCCCCCAAAAAGTGAAAGGAATGAGAAGGTATTTACTAAAGAACGAGCTTGACCGTTCGACCGTGAGGGCTCTCGCAACATCCGACGCGAACTTGGATGCTCGCGGCATCGGACGGATAAGCCCCGCCAGCAGTTGAACTGACAGCCTGATGACGCCAGATTTAAACAAGCTTGATTATGGAACGAGTTTAGCCGTTCGACCGGGAGGGCTCTCGCAGCATCCAACGGGAGCTTGGGTGCTCGCGACATCAGACGGGTAAGCCCTGCCAGCGATCGAACGCAGGGCGACCGCTGAACTCGGTCGGGAAGCTCGACCAGCGCTTCGAAGGGGGCTGGGACACGGAAATAGACCCCTCACCACCCGACGAACGGGGAGCCCGCACAGCGACGCGAGCGCGGCCGTCCAACAACGATTAAGACAGGCAGGCTCTCACTGCGATTCGGACGGGAGGGCTTGACCAGCGCTTCGGAAGGGGGATGGGCCCCGGCCCACGAACGGGGAGCCATCACTGCGTACGAAACGGGGAAGCCTGCAATTGTAAAAATACACTGTATATTAGATATACTTATTAAAACGGGAATACGGTGAGCCAGAAATAGTTTTCAAGTGGTTTGGAGAGTGACAATGAATGGAGCGCAACAGGTGGTGGGAATTAACAAATTAATTGGTTAGTACTTGGTGAGCGTTTCTGATGTGGAAGCGGCTGGATCTGATGTGGGTATCCGGTTGTTAAGTCGTGACGTAACCGCTCTCCGATAATACTGTTTCCGGGTCCAAAGGCCGGGTCCTCTCTACCTACCTACCGCTTTCGCCGGAGTTTTAACGTGTCCCCGTGTAGTTTTAATAGATCGGAGTTAAAAAAAACAAGTGACATTTAACTGTCATCTACCGCTTTCCCTGTGACGAGAAAGATAAGAGAAAATGGCGGCAGTTGATTAGGTAAGTGCCACCCACTGGCACCGAAGCGAAAAAAGCCCTTTAAGAAAAGGTTTTATGTAGTCTAGGATCTGAAAGACGAGCGGAGCGCTTGGGCCCAGAAGAGGCTAAACGTCACGCGTGACGTCAGACTTAACAACCGAATAGAGAGCTTCAGATGACCAGCGACCAAGGGTTTGAATTTGTTGCTGGGAGAGATTTTTTGTACGGCTGTGGTTGCTGCTCCGATGCGAAAAGAATGACTTGGAAATTGGTTTGCTGCAATGCCGGACTGGATGAGAACTGCTTTAAACCTGTGGCTGGATGATTGTAATCGACGGCGAAGAGTGGGTCGAGTTGGGATTTGACCATGGGACGTCTATGCTGCAAGTAGTTTATAAGAGAATGATACGGTTGAATGGGAGTTAGCAAATTGAAAATGTAAACAAATTGACCTTTCTTTATGCTATCCGTTTGCTTTAATGAAGAAAGATAATGTTTCGTTATCTACGATCTGTAAGTCTGAAATTGTAGGGTGGATATTCTAATCGAATTTAGACGTGTTGGAGGAATGGTAACCGAGACGGACTGATGAAAAACACTTGAGTATATCAATAGTAAGGGGTTGTTTGGTATCCGGGCGAGTAGGAAGAGCTCTTTGAATACTTTTAATGAGAAGGGAACGTTTGAGAATCGTTTACGGCAGGGGCGGGCTTACCGTAGGCTAATATATAGGGAAAATTGAATGCTGCTTAGGTAGCTTTTTAATAGACCCGGCTTGGAGACCTACTTAAGGTGAGAAATGAATGTAACGGCTAAAAGAGAAATCGGAAGCAACAGGTTGTGAGTGAGGTGAAAGGTTTTAAAAGATATCCATGCGTGTGATATGTTTGGAGAGTTCTCGGTGCGACTGCTTGGAGGATGGAATCGATAGAGGTATCCAGAAGGGGTTTTAGCGGATGGAGGATCAGCTGAGAATAATGAGGGACTGGAGTTGGAATTGAAATCACTTCTGTCGCCAGCATCCTGAATTTCTGAAAAGAGAAACGAGAGAGTCTGCAATTTGATTTTGTGAGCCTGGAACGTGCTTTGCAGTTAAACTGCTCACAAGCAGAAATCCAGATGAGGCGTCTGAGGAGTGGCATTAACTATGGTGAGCGAGAACGACCTTTGTTAATGCAGTGAACGGTTGGTTCATGATGCAATGGACCAGGATGCTTTTAGTTGACCACTCTTCACCCCCTAGGAAAGCTGCGACGACGATGGGATCGTCGACGATGGGGGAGCGACCTTGGTAAAAATCCCCCAAACTAGGGATGTCAAATTTCACGAATTCCCATGATCGATCGTCGTTTAAATCGTTTAAATTAACGATCCATTAATCGTTCGCCTTAATACTGCAATATGTCTGCTGCAGAGGCAAGTGGCCAACTGCAGGACAGGGTCGGCAAATGCTGCTCAAACGTTATGTTCCTCGCCAAATTAATGATAATGTTTTTTTTTGGGGGGGGGGGGGGGGGGGGCTAGTAGGGCTTCTAAATGAAGGGCTAGTAGGATTGTAAAATGTTTTGATGTAATTGATGAATTAAATGAATTATTTAATAATTAATTTTTAACGACGAATATGTTACCAACTCCGCCTCAGATGCTTGTCACTCAGAATGTGACTGTTGTGGACCTGCTGGAACAACGCACTGACAATGGCTACTAACTCAATGAAATCACAACGATTTAATAAAATAGTGTTCTCATGTTATGTAATATGACAGTCTCGAACTAATCATCGTTATTATTAGTCGTCAATTGCTGCTTGCGGCGCGCGCTGAATGAATAAACCGTACGTTGAGCACTTTAGCGTGTTATTAACTCAAAGAAACCCATATGATATTAATCAGATACAAAATAAACAAGATTACTAATTATATCTGCACAATGAAGAGAATGCATGAGTGAACTTGAACTAATGTGTGCCATTCAGAATGACTCGTTGTGGACGCGCTCTTCCTGGAACAACGAGACATGGCAAACCCAAAAAATTCACAATGTTTTTTTGTTCTCTTTATAATGTTATGTAATATGACGGTCCCAATAGTTATTATTAGTCGTGCATTGTCGTTTGAGCTGCGCGCGCTAAAGATCACGTCAATTCTTAACCAAATGCATCCAATATGAGATAAATCAGATATAGATAGGCGTAGCCTACGCGAAATGAACTATTACAACTTACGTATGCACGAAACAAAAAGCTGCGAATGCACGCGCAAACTTAGTCATGATGAAGGTGTAAAATAGCCCCAAGCATAACTCCGGTGTGTTCCGGCACTAATCGAGGGGGCTGCTGTAAAAAAAGCTTAATATCAAGAGGGAGAGATGTAATCATCATAGAAAAAACGTTAAGCCATTCCACTTGTTGAGGAAAGTTATCAATAAACTTACCTAGTTTTTGCACTCACAAGGTAATATAATTTGGTCTTCCAGCGCGTGAACGGATGACGCGAGAGCGAGGAGATGCGCGATGAAGGGGCGGCCTTGCGGAATTATGAGTTCTTGCACAGTTTAGGTGGGCCGAGCAGCGAGAGGATCGAGTTCACGTTTGGTACAATTAGGGCAATCTATGACTGACGTTCTACGCCGGGTTTGAAACCATGTTTGGGACCCGACAGCAGATAATTTGTAAAGTTAACATCGGGGTGATGGGATAATTCGTTGGTTATTCACCTAATGACTTCTGTACTGGGCATACGACTCTAGCGTGTGCCCATCCGCAGTAGTTACAGACATGGAGGAAGCGACAGCATTGTCTAGGGCAATTCCCGTCGTTGGAATATTACATACTTGTTACTTCTCTTCCATTGAGAAATATGAGGAGACCGATGTTCGTCTTCTCGTGCGTTATTGAAGACGCGAGGAGGAGGAGGAGAGATTCAGACATACAAAGTTTAAATGGCCGAGCAAAGACAGCAGTTCACGTTTAGAACAGTTTAGACTGTCTTGGAAAGTACGAACCCTCAAATATGGCTATGGGTCACGTCCTCTGCCGATTTGTTCGTTTTGAATCAGAAAAACCAATGAGCTGTGGTTTAAATTACTTAAAAAAATTAAAGAAAATACATTTATGATATAACTTTAAGTCTCTAAGCGATTTTTGTAGATAAATTGCATGAAAGTGTTAACGATAGTGATTCTGTACGTAATGTGCGGCCTACTGTTTACGTGTGAGTTTATCACGAGGAAGCATCACGTAAATGACAGCAAATCATTTGTACAGAAACGATTTAAAACGAATGATCCCCCGATCAAAAACGAGTATCTGGGGCAGTATAACTGGCTCGTGATTAAATAACTGAAGCGATGCAAAGTTCAACCAGGGACGGAAAACGAAAAGGTTTTGAGCTGAGCACTTGCGGACTGAACTTGGCCGGGTCTGAAACTGCAGCGCGGCTTAGGCTAGGCTGCTGGTTAAGGCCTGCGGCGGCCTGACACTGGAGAGAGGCCCGTTCCTTCACGTGAAGAGGGCGGCATTGCCTTATTGTCAATTTCTCTATGGCAGGAATTATTGAATGGACCGGTTTAAGAAATACCCGGAAGTAGATAGCGCATGTTTCCTTGCCTTCCATGTTTCCATGCTCCTCCCGAACTTTGTTAAATAAAACATAATTTAAAAACATTGTTAAAGCTACACTGTGTAACTTTTTTAGTTTATTCTTAGCTAAAAACACTTAGTTCTTTCAAAAATATGTGCTCATTAATGTATATTTACTTCGTTCAAGTAATAAAGTATTCTCGTGAGTGTATAATATGCCATTGAAAATACATATGGGTAAGGGGTTCTAATGTCGGTCGCCATGTTGCCCCTCCATCTTGAAAGTATATTAGCCAAAGAGGGACATTCCGTTAATTCAAGCTTCGCCTTTCACGTTTTAACACTCGATGGCACCGTGTCGAGGAGGTCGAACTGAAAGCCATGTTAATCTTGGACTACATTGGCCACCGTAGGAGTTAAAACCAAATCGGAATTAAGAGGAACAGAAACGTCTCGGTTACTGATGTAACCCTCGTTCCCCGAAGGAGGGAACGGGAGACGTGACGTCGACGTGACGACGTTAGCGGATCACTTCAGGGAGCCCTATCAACTTCGAGTGTCTACAGAACAAGCCAATGAACGTTGGCGTGCGTGAAACGCGTCACGCGCCCCGCCCCGCAGTGCGGGTATAAACAGGAAGCGGACGCACGCACTCATTGTTTTTCGCTGAGGAGCCGAGATAGAGACGGCCGTACAGCGATGGTCAGCAACTGTGGCGGCGGGACGTCACGTCTCCCGTTCCCTCCTTCGGGGAACGAGGGTTACATCAGTAACCGAGACGTTCCCCTTCAGTCGCTCACGTTCGACGTGACGTCGACGTGACGACGTTAGGGGATCCCATGGAAAACGCCATCGGTTGCTGCCACATCCAGCGCCCTACGGAAGACTCTCAGACCCCCAACTGCTGGGGCGGAAGATCTGCGTAGAGGGAGTTCACTGTTGTTCCGTTAACCCACCCCAGTGGAACTCTTGGATAACACTGGGAAAGCGTGCCTTTCCAGAGGAGAGGGACGCTGCGGAAGCCACGTCCTGCCCGAAGGGAGGTAACGTGGAGAATACTCATATGGACTGGCCAGAGGGCAGTGCAACATATGGAATGTCACTGGGGTGGCTCCAGCTTGAGAAGGGGAGGCTACACCAGACAGTGACGGCAGAGCGGACTCTGCCAAGGGAAAGACACGGGCTCACCGCAGGGAGCTGGTCGTGGAAGAATACTCATATGGGATCGCCGCAGGAATCACCACATATGGAACCCAGCCTAGCACAAGTTACACAAGCATACGAGCACTAGGCCTGGCGTCGGACGCTCCGCAACGTCCGACTGCCGGAGGGGTGCGGAGGAACTCACAGGGTTCGCCAGAGTGGGGAACTCGACTGGAGCAAAAAAGCGCACGTATCCGCTCCATGTGGAGGGGAGTGGCGCAGCAAGCCGACACAAGAGCGGAAACTTCGGTGTTTACCGGCTGGTTGAAGCGAGCACACAGGAAGAAACCGGCTCAACACGTAGGCTAGCGAACGTGTTAGGTGTCGCCCAGCCCGCAGCTCTACAGATATCTGTCAGCGAGGCGCCGTGTGCCAGCGCCCAAGAAGAAGCGACACCCCTAGTGGAGTGGGCTCTCAACCCGGGCGGGCAAGGCACGCCTTGGGCTTCGTAAGCCAAGGCGATGGCATCCACTATCCAGTGGGCCATCCTCTGCTTGGAGACAGCCTTTCCCTTCTGCTGGCCTCCGTAATAGACGAAGAGCTGATCTGAGGTCCTGAGGCTTTACGTTCTGTCCACGTACAGACGCAGAGCGCGGACGGGACAGAGAAAAGCCAGGGCTGGGTCTGCCTCCTCCGAAGGCAGCGCTTGCAGGTTCACCACCTGGTCCCGGAAGGGAGTGGTAGGAACCTTGGGCACGTATCCGGGCCGGGGTCTCAGGATCACGTGAGAGTTAGCCGGGCCGAATTCCAGGCACGATTCGTCGACCGAAAATGCATGCAGGTCCCCTACCCTCTTGATGGAGGCCAATGCAACCAGGAGTACTGTTTTACAGGACAGAATTTTTAACTCAGCTGACTGCAAGGGCTCGAAGGGTGGTCTCTGAAGTGCCGAAAGGACCAGAGACAAATCCCAAGAGGGTATAGAGAGTGGGCGAGGAGGATTTAGTCTCCTTGCTCCCCTCAGGAACCTGACGATCAGGTCGTGCTTTCCCAACGACTTACCTTCAACTGCATCGTGATGTGCGGCAACGGCGGCAACATACACTTTAAGGGTGGAGGGAGACAGCCTTCGCTCCAACCTGTCCTGCAGGAAGGAAAGCACGGCTCTGACCGAGCAAGTTCGGGGGTTCTCCTCGTGAGAAGAACACCATTCAACGAATAGGTTCCACTTCAATGCATAGAGGCGCCTCGTAGAGGGGGCTCTAGCTGAAGTGATGGTGTCAACTACCGCTGGGGGTAGGTCACCTAGAACCTCCGCGTCCCGTCCAGGGACCAGACATGGAGTTTCCAGAGGTCCGGACGCGGGTGCCATAGGGTGCCCCGTCTCTGAGAGAGCAGGTCCTCTCTCAGAGGAATGGGCCAGGGAGGGCTGTCGCGAGGAGCACTAGTTCGGGGAACCAGGTCCGGTTGGGCCAATACGGCGCAACTAACACGACCTGCTCCTCGTCCTCCCTGACTTTGCACAAGGTCTGTGCAAGAAGGCTCACTGGGGGAAACGCATACTTGCGTAGGCCCGGGGCCAGCTGTGTGCCAGAGCATCCGTGCCGAGGGTCCCCTCGGTCAGGGAATAGAACAACTGGCAGTGAGACGTGTCCGGGGCGGCAAACAGATCTACCTGAGCGGTCCCGAAGCGCCTGAAAATCAGCTGGACCACCTGGGGATGGAGTCGCCACCTCCCGGTAGCACCTGCTGCCGTGAGAGCTCGTCGGCTGCACGGTTGAGCAGGCCAGGAATATAAATGGCACGAAGCGACCTCAGATGCTTCTGACTCCAAAGGAGGAGATGGCGGGCGAGTTGTGACATGCGGCGGGAGCGTAGACCACCCTGACGGTTGATGTACGCAACGGTCGCAGTGCTGTCCGTACGGACCAGTACATGCTTGCCACGAAGCGGCGTTTCGAAGCGGCCCAATGCAAGATGTACTGCTAACAACTCGAGGCAATTGATGTGCCAATGCAGTTGAGGCCCCGTCCACAGACCTGAAGCTGCATGCCCGTTGTACGTGGCCCCCCAGCCGGTGGCAGAGGCATCCGTGGTGACCACAGAGTGCCTGGACACTTGTTCTAGGGGAACACCTGCCCGCAGGAACGAAGGGTCTGACCACAAGCTGAGAGTTTGGCGACAGTGCGGAGTCACTTGGACCCGGCACGAGCCGCTCTGCCACGCCCATCTCGGGACTCGATCGTGGAGCCAGTGTTGGAGCGGCCTCATATGAAGCAATCCGAGCGGCGTTACCGCGGCTGCAGATGCCATATGCCCCAGGAGCCTCTGAACAGTTTCAGTGGAGCCGCTGTTCTGCGTCTGAGCGTGCTCACGCAGTTCAACACTGACTGGACGCGGGCCTCGGTGAGGCGCGCTGTCATGTTGATCGAGTCCAACTCCATACCGAGAAAAGAGATCCTCTGCCCGGGGGTGAGTTTGCTCTTTTTCCCAGTTGACCCGAAGCCCTAGGTGGCTGAGGTGACTGAGCACCATGTCCCTGTGTTCGCACAACTGCTCTCTCGACTGGGCGAGAATAAGCCAGTTGTGACAGGGCCAGCCCGAAGGGTAAGACTTTGTACTGATATGCCCGTCCCTCGAACGCAAAGCGGAGAAACGGTCTGTGTCAAGGGAGAATCGAGACATGAAAGTACGCGTCCTTCAGGTCGATCGCTGCAAACCAATCTTGGGGACGGATGCATTTGTAAATGCGTTTCTGCGTAAGCATCTTGAACGGGCAGTCTGTTGAAGGGACCGGTTCAAGACACGCAGGTCCAAGATTGGCCGTAACCCACCGCCTTTCTTGGGTACAATGAAGTACGGGCTGTAGAGGCCGGTCTTCATATCGGCTGGAGGGACCGGCTCGATCGCGTCCTTCGCCAGTAGGACTGCGATCTCTGCCCTGAGCACAGGGCACTGTCCGCCAGAACACGGGTGAACAGAACGCCCCTGAATACAGGGGGACGCCGGGCGAACTGAATCGCATAGCCGAGTCTGACAGTACGGATGAGCCAGCGAGACGGGCTGGGAAGCGCTAGCCAGGCTCCCAGACACCGCGCAAGCGGAATCAACGGCACCACAGACATACCCGGGGTGGGGCAGCGCGGCGGAATGCAGGGACCCGACTCGGACGGCATAGCGGCCCGGAGTGGGGTCTGAGTGTGTGGTGCAACACGTACCTGCTTCCGTCGAATGGCAGAGTGAGTGTGCGGAAGCGTCAGTGCGTCCAGAACACAGCCACTGCTGCTCGCTGGCGAAGAAGAGGGGCTCGAGGGTGACAAGGCATAGCGTCGTCGACCGCCAAGCGCGCCCTCTTGGGACCCAGAGGTTTCAGAATTGCTCTTTAGTTGAAAATGAGGGTACCACTGGCCCATGGGTCAGTGGCGGAACAGAAAAGGAAACAAAGATTCTCCACCCGGCCCTCCACCGGGGGAAGGAGCGGTGCCTTCACACCTCCTGAAGAGCAACTTGATTCACTCTGGGTCGCCCGTCCCAGGGTCGTTAGAACCTGCGCTTGCCTCCTGGTTTGGCAGCGGGCTGGACGGGCATGGTCAACTTCCTGCGGCCTGCCCCACGCCGAGGCCTGGATGGTGGCTGCTGCTGCTAAGGCTTAGCGGGAGCGGAGGACGCCGCAGGAGGTCGACCTCGGCGACGAGCGGACGGAGGAGCTGCGGCCGGCGGACGGAGGGAGCAGCAGCGGTCCGCCGGGGCAGGATGTGTCGGATGGCCTCCGTCTGCTTCTGGGCGGCTGAGAACTGTTGGGCGAAGCTCTCGACCGCGTCGCCGAATAACCCAACCTGGGAAGAGGGGCATCCAGGAACCGACATTTATCGGTGTCCCTCATCCGCGAGGTTGAGCCAGAGGTGGCGCTCCTGGACCACCAAGGTGGACATCGCCTGACCGACTGAACGTGCAGTTTCCTTCGTCGCTCGGAGAGCGAGGTCGGTTGCCACACGGAGCTCCCGGAGGAGCTCTGGGTCAGAACCACCCTCGTTCATGTCCATGAGCGCCTGGGCCTGATGGACCTGTAGAAGCGCTATGGCATGGAGGGCAGAAGCAGCCTGTCCACAGGCTCTGCAGCCTTGGACGGGAGGCGTGGATTGCCCCGCCAGGAGGAAGCGGACGCCGGACACAATTGCATCGAGACGGCACGCTCCACCGGGGGAACATCCACATACCCCTTAGCCACCCCGCCGTCGAGGGTGGTGAGGTGGGAGGAGCCACTAGGACAGCTTCTGGCACTATACGGCGCCTACAACGTCATAGTAAGCTCCTAATGCACTTCCGGAAAGAATGGCACTGGGGCGGAGCGCTGAGAACCAGCACGGCCCGCCCCGAGATACCAATCGTCCAACCGAGAAGGCTCGGGACGTGGTGGAGGGTTCCACACAAGCCCGACCTTCTCGGCGGCCCGGGAAAGCATAGCCGCCCATTCTGGATCTGACTCGGGCAACGCCACACTCCCAGAGAGGGGTAACGCAGCCGAATCCTCATCTCCAGAGGACTGAGCTCCCCCTCCGATGCTGCGATCGACATCTGATCGTCAGGTGGGGCCCCAAAGGACACGGCTGGCCGACAACGAGAGGGGCCAGTGCGTTCGTTTGGGGGCTCCAACGGCGGCAGCGCTTGAGAGGCGTGAGGGGCCCACGGAGATTGCCTCGGCGGGGAAGCCCTCACGGTAATCCTCAGATCACCCTGACCATGCGCAAAAAGTAGGTCTATTCTGAGGTCCAGAATAAACACTAGATCTGGGCATAGGCAAGGGGACTGCACCCTCATGAGGTAATGGGCAGTCTTGGATTGTCGCTTTGATAGTATAAACCAATGAGAAATACTTAAAAATTACAAAAATACTTTGTTCTTAAGTCAAGCGTTTTGTGATGAAATGCATGAAGGTTAACAATTTGTTGCCGTACGTATGGGGGCCTACGTTTACGGCGCATCACGAGAAGCACAACGAATTGACAGCAATCATGACAAACGATTAAAACGAAGCCGTCAACGAGTATTGGGCAGTTATATGGTTGATAAAACAAGCAGAAGTTAAAAGGGGAAGAAAAAAGTAAGCTTCGACTGAATGCTGAAACGCACCGGCTTAGGCAGGTTGGGTTAATCGGGGCTGACACTGAGAAAGGCCGCCTCGCGGAGACGGCACCTTATTGTCAACACTACCAGGAATAGAATGCGGTTAGAAAACAGGAAGTAGATAGCGTATTTCTCCTTGCCTTCCTGATGCTCCTCCAACAAAACATAATTAAAACTTGAAACTACAGTGTAATTTTTTGAAGTCTTACTAAAACGTTCTTCACAAAAGTCTCATAAGAAACTCGTTCAATAAGAAAGACTCGGGTTGAAGCATGAAAACAATGAGGGGCTATGTCGGCCCGTCCATGTTTGCCCCTCCATCTTGAAACGTATTTCCAAGAGGACAGTCCAATTCATTGGCCTTGTTTTAACACTCGACAGTTGAGAGGTCGAATGAATCCGTTAATCCTGACTACATCCGACGTACGTGAGTTCACTCAACGAGGAATTGAGAGGGAGAAACTGATATTCACTGGATAGTCATATACCTTTTCACCGCTAGATGGGGGTAAAAATCAACAGTGTACTTTAACTGAATTAAAGGTGAAATAAAATGAAATATAAATATTAGATGAAAATTTTAAAGGAGAATTAGAAATGTTGGCTTCGAAACTAACTGAAATAAATTGATGTTGAAGTACTAAAAATAAATAACTGGAAAAAAAAACTAATACTGAATAAAACAAAATTTTAAAACCATGCAATTTCTAAAAAGTTATACTATGATTTAAATAAAAACAAAGCACTCAAAATATAGCACAATACTACAACGCTCTATAAATACAGCAATGTCAGTTATTTTTAAGGTAAAATTAGATAAAACTTGGACTGTCAGTGATATAAGCTGAGCTAATGCTCATGAAGCACCTTATTTAATATTCATAAAACTATCTGCACTGTATTTTGTGTCTCTTTGTATATTCAGGGGCAGCTCTAATTCCCTACTGGTATAGTACCACATGTAATTGAGCACATTTAGAGGTGAAAATTGAGGTGGGGTCTGGAGAGTGAATTTGAAGTAGTGATGATGGCATTCCGATTCAAACTGTAAATTCATTTACAGACATTCTGAACAGAAACCGTTACTGTAACTCTATCAGTACATGCAACTTTATCAACTCAAAATATCTGTTAATGTAAACACTGTCTAATAATGATGTCTATCCAGAGATATTTAGCAACAGTTGATGAGGACATAGGCTACTGTATATTGAGTGAAAATATGATCATACCTCCCATAGATGCACACAGATCCACAAATGCAGGAGAATACAGAAATAGCTTATGTGCAATAGATTCACACATGCACCGGAAGAATGTACACACTGTTTTCTACGCTTACGATCAACAAATACACAAAGGCCATGATGTTTGTGTAATGAACAAATAAACTGCTAAAACATTTGTATTGAAAACATACAATCAGCCTTAAATCGCAAGAGGTTTAAGAAAGTCTTTTGCACGAAAGACTTGTTCCAATTCTTTCCATTATGAAGCAGCGTCTACTCAGCATAACCACCTGTGTCTCAACTTGAACTCATAATGTAATGTGCTGCCTATTACAGTGTCTGATATATTTTTCATATATTCAGACAGTACCAGCTCCTTCCTCATCTACAACAAGGACCACAACAAATGTGTGTATCCCGCGAGTGCTACTGTAGTGCTGACTGCGCCATGCGACGCATCTTTCACAGCTCAGAGTTTCCAATGGATTTCTTCTTCACGAATCATCAGCCTCGCTTTTAGTCTCTGTTTGGGGGTCGAGAAGATCGAAGAACAGGTCCAAAGTTATCCTTCTGCCCTGCAATGAATCTAACCCCGGACAAACCTGGGAATGTAAAGATGAGACCTTGCTCGTATTGAAGGGACATCCACTGCACTTGAACTATGGAGATTATGATGAGCCAAATGTGATGCTGTTTACGGGAAACAGGTGTTTGGAGTCACTGGATGATTTATGGGGCTGACGAAAATTTGTGTTCTCGTGGATATCAAGGTATGACCAAAACAGCAATTAAGACCTTTATAATAATGGCCACAAAATGTTAAATTAATATCCAATATGCCTATTAAGGATTTCCCTGTTTAATTTCTTTATGTTCGCAGAGATGGCTAGTAATCCAAATGGGAAACCATGCTATTTCCCTTTTAAGTTTAATGGAGATGTGTATGCTGAGTGCACTGTGGATGGCAGGGATGATGGCCAGCTGTGGTGTTCCACAGAAAGTGATTACGAAAAGGGAGAGTGGGGCCTCTGCCACCCAATAAGTAAGACAACAACTATTCCCTACAGAAACATCTCTATTTATTACTTAATGAGCACCATAGACACTTTCTATAGAAGTAGTTCTAAACCAACCTCAAGATGACATAAAATGATTTCAAATAAGATAAAACAAGCGTTCATAATATTTATTTTAATAAAGTTAGCTGAATCAAAGAGGTGGATATTTTGTGGTGCAGTAAGGCTGTTTTGAATGATGCCTTCACTGTTTTGAAAGTATTGAATTCAGTTTAGAGAAATATGTTGCATTTGGGGAAAAACTTTTTCTACATAGGGAATAAATAGGCATAATGAATTCAAATTAGTTATATAATTTAGGGCAAAGCACTAAAGGTGTGAAGCACCTATTGTTTCCATTTGTGTTCCATTTTCCCCATCAGATCCCGTCAATGGAATGGCTAACACTGCATGTGTGAATTTAGTCATTAGAAAGTTTCTTTCTATGGAATTTACTTGCATAAAAGAAACAGCTGTGATTTCGGATACAGCCTGTCTGACTGTTTTACGCGTTGTTATTTTTTCACCAAACCATTTATAGATGCACCGTCAGATTTGAGATTAACTGTGCCAAAACAGAGGGTGGATGACAGTACGGTTTGCTTTTTATATATATAGCAGATGTAGAATATATATATACAGAGAACCGTTATATATATATATGTGCAAAGGAGGCCAAAGAGAACTCAATTCGGTACTCGCACTATGTGAACACACACTCTGACATGTGCTCGAATGGACCAAACCACATAAAATTAAAATTGTCAAAATGTCGTTTGGCGAGTGCTTACGAGAATACAGAATGTTGGATGGCTAAAATTGGAAGAAAAAAATCTGTTGTGCACAAGCAGTGATAAAACTTGCCTTTAATCATAGCACTTAGTAAAAGGATTTTAAAAAGCCATTAAACACATATTTAAAATGAACAGTCTTTATGCCATTTTTAATGTTAATTCATGTTGGTGTGTTTTATTTCAGAAGCCCCAGAGCCCAACATCACAGTGTACGGACAGATGCGGGACAGAGAGCGCGTGATAGTGATGTGTTCATTTGGCAGGAGGTTCACTAAGAGCTCTTTCCAGCTGTCAGTGGAGGGTGAACACAACTACACACTGGAATAACCCACTGTGTTATTCAGAATGAAAAGTGTGTGTTTGATGTGAAAGTGAGTCCACCTGTTTCCTTCACCTGTGTGCACGAGATTAATTCTGTGGTGAACCGTCACAGTGAGACTTATCATGAGGAAGGAGTATCTTTATTCTACATCTGCTTTTCCTCCTCCATTGCTATTGTTTGGTCATCATGACTGTGGCAGTGATTCGTGACCTATCAGGAGCAAATAAAGGTGGTGTGTTTACCAGTTACTCAGATTAAAATATATAAATTAAAATAATGAAAATAATGAAAATGCATTCACAGTGTGCTGAGAGCATCTCTAAAATGCTTTGTTATGCAATTAATTTCATTTTGTTATTTCCTTACAAGAAGCTCAAAGACTAACATGCAGGCTTTGGTTTTCTAAACTGAAGATGCAAATTTCTCTTCCTCAATCTTATTTCTGATGACAATAATGGGATTACATATATGCCTATACAGATCTCAATATAGTTCCCTGCATGCGTTTCTATGTTAAAATATCACACCAGTTGGTGTGAGATTCATTTTGACATGCAATGCTATTAAGGTGTTGTGACTCTGTTTCTGATGAGTTTGTGTTCAGGATTAGATGTGATCAGTCTTCAGCTTCAGTGGTTGTCCTTGTCCAGCACACACAGACTAACCCAGTGAACTCTTTCTACACGTTTGTTAACACAGACTCCATCAACCCCACCACAACCGTTACAGACAACGACTACATGAATAATTAAATAATCACAACACTTTCTAAAGAAAGAAGAGCAGGCCTGAATAGTTAATTTGTTGAGATTTTCTATAATATTTTACATGATGCAATTTTAGAACTGTGTATAGCATCAACTTTATTTTCTCATTAAAATGAATTGCTTATGCTGTAACATTCCTTATTTGTATGTTTAGATAAAAATGTCTTCTAAATGAATTAATATAAAAATAAATCCTTCACTTACTGCTGTAGCTTTCATTTCTGTCTACATCAGAGGGCAGTAGCTGTGTGTTATATTGCACAAATGTTTTTTACATGAAGATCATAACGATAACTTGCATAAATTACTAGAGAATGTGAATTACAGGTTAATTACGATTGATAACATGAAGTAATACATACATAAAAAATACGTCGTCACAAAAAAAATTGATGTGGTTTTTCACACAACAGTTACACCAAGCCCAAACCATAGGCTATGTGTACATAAAGAACAAGTGTTGAAGTGTTGCAAAGTTAATCAATGCAGTGCCACTGAAACAATGATGATGGCCACTTCCTGAGCTCACAATTTGTGCAATAGGCGGTTTACTTCTTCAAAATGTAATTATTTGTGTGAGTGGTTTCTTTCCTTTCATTTTGATACAACAATATTTGGTATACATGTACCTGTACTAATTAATTTCTTTATGCTAACTTTTGCTACATTATCTAACATAGGGCTCGCTTCTGAACAACTACTTTTTTGCCAATAAAGTGAAGTAAAAAAACCCAAACCCAGCTACTGCACAACATCCTTGGAAGCACAATGAAGTTTCTTCTTTTGCTGTTTAGCTGCTCAGCCTTACGTAAAACATGAGCATTTTGTAAATGCATTATATAGAATAAGTAAATAAATAATGTATACTTTGACAAATTGAATGAATTTCCAATATTTCTTTTATCCAGAGAAATGTGCTATTTTGTATAAACCCTATTATGGTTTAACAGAGCAAATTCTGCCTGAGTATTAAATCATTTGATTCTTAATTTATATTTATAATATTGAATGAGAATTATACATGTGAATGTGAACAGAAATCTAACTTTTGCTCTTTGTTTCTCTCTAGGCTCAAGTCTTCTATCCATCGTCCATACGTATGCAAATACAATCTAACTTTCTTTTCTTTCTCATTAATGTACTTCAAAAGTGTTTAGAAAGGACCTTGACGTAAAATAACCTAAACATTTTTTTGTCCCTAAGAACTGTTCCTTAACACTGAATTTGATTTAAAAGCAATATTATAGTTTACTGACCTACGGACAAATCGATTAAAAGAGTGTTTAAATTGAGCTTGGATAAAGATGTTCAGCTTTTCACCAGCATCTTGCTGTTATTTTCAGATGTCCCAGTGTCCACCATTACAGTTTACCAACAGATGGAGGACAGAAGGCCCGTGATGGTTATGTGTGTGCCTGAAATTATGTGTATGCCGTTACTTTCTGGATGTCAGTGGAAAGTGATCATAATAACCATACATTGAATAAAAAAGCATGTATTTTCAATGAATTGTGTGTGTTTGTGGTAAAAGTGATCGTGACCATCAGGAGCAAAGCTAAAGGTGTGTTTCACCAACTTCACAGTATGCAGAATTCATCATTATGAATACAGCAAATATCAAATTCTCATATATATATATATATATATATATATATATATATATATATATATATATATAATATATATATATATTTTTTTTTTTTTTTTTACAACAAAACTATAGAAGACAACTCGTGGTCCTTTAGGGTGACCTGTAGGCTATATGCTAGAACTGAGAGACTAACCCTGCATATGCTTCAGTTAAAACAGTTCCTACCATGACATTTACCAGCAAAGACTATGAATGCATAAAAAAAATCTATTTTCCTCATTTGTAGATCATTTAAATAAAAACATCTGCGAAATGAATATGTGTTTCCTGCTGTTTTCTTACAGCTGTAGCTTCTGACTACATCCAGTAGAGGGCAGAAGTAACTTTGGTTTACAACTGCTCAGTGATATAATTGCCTTTAAAGGGGACATATCATGCTAAATCTACCTTTTTAGCCCTTAAATGCCTTTTGTTGTATATTTGGAGTGTTTATAAGTACAGAAAAGTTGAAATTAGTCTCTTCAGGAACTTCGTTAATATCTTTACATTCTGTTTTGGTCACATTTTTCAACCGGTTTAGATTTTTCTGTAATCTATGACGTTTTGTTAACTATTACGTCAAAGTATTTGCAGCGGAACTGCCAAATAAGGACATCGACTTCCGGCCCAAAACTTTGAGCAATCCGCCATTTTTATTTCTCGCTGCAATTTTGTAGTCCAAGTTCAAGGATGCAGAAGTTACGAGAGGGTACGTCAAAATGTTCGGTTGTTGGATGTAGTAACCCACACGCTTCATTACACCGTCTCCCAGCATCAGAACCTCTTTGAAGTGCCTATTTGAGTTTTATTTTTCACGGAAATGTACCCACATCTGTGGTTAAAGTCATGTTTGTGTGCGCGAAGCACTTCAAGGATAACTAACGTTACTTCAGCAACCTCCGCCAGTATAAAGAAGGATTTGCCGATAGACTTCGTCTGATTGAGGGGTCGGTTCCTTCTATCTTTGGAGACGACGAACAAAGCACTTCGGTAAGCTGTAAATAACGTTAATAAAAATAAAGTACTACTTTCTTAAAACACACGGTGGTCATGGTTTAGCAGTTGTCTTGTTAGTGTGATTGTTTTAACAAGAGAAATAATCGACTTTTCTTTAATTGTTTATAATATAACTTATATTTTGTTTTGTGAGTATTAAATAGTCGTTGTAAATCATGCAGTATTGTAGTAGTGGGCATGGATGAAGAACTTACTGTAAATACAGTAACACACCATTGCGATACATCCATATGAAGACGTTGTTCTGCAGGTTCGTCGTCTTTTTTTTATCTCACTCTGACTCTGGCTCGAACATGTTAGGCTTGATGGACAAGTCTTCCGTTGTTGACATTTTGTTAATAACGTGTGAATAAAAAGTTTCTGTTCCGCTAGATAATCGTATCTCTGCTATCAAACTACAAAAATGGCCGAACGGGGTGGCAACCTGGATTTAAAGAGACCGCACCAAAACGAGTTGATCTCAGACGCACATCAGAAAAGGGGTAGAAAAGGGGCCTGTGGAGCAATAATAATGAGGAATTCAGACCCAAGCATTGCCGTTCTGCTTTATACAGACCACAAATGTATGATTCATATGTAAAAAGGAACGATTAAAAAACATGATATGTACCCTTTAAAGGATAGTTCACATAAAAATGAAAATTCTGTCATTAATTACTCGCTTCTGTTTATGTCTGCCGATCAATGGTTAAATGTGAATAAAAGCCTAAGTTAAATAATATAGGCCTGGTTTAATAGACCAGGCTTAGATTAAGCCAGGATTAGGCCTTAGTTTAATTAGGACATTTAAGTAGCTTTTATAAAAATGTGCCTTAGAAAAAAAACCTCATGATGAAGATGAACGAAAGATGAACGAAAGTCTTACAGGTTTGGAAGGACAATTTTTTTAATCTTTATCTAGATTTGAAAGCATTAGATCCCACCCTACCTTCAGAGCATCTCCAAAGCCAAGCTATCACAAGGCTAGTCTGTGTTTTGTCTTGTTTCATGTTTGTCACAGTCTAGTCTGTGTTTCTGTCAAGTTTCATGCATGTCACAAGTCTAGTCTGTGTTTCTGTCTTGTTTCATGTTTGTCACAGTCTAGTCTGTGTTTCTGTCAAGTTTCATGTTTGTCACAAGTCTAGTCTGTGGCTGCGTTTACACTTGTAAACTGATGTTGTCCATGTCATGATTATGAAGGTGTCATGTCAGTCTTATGCACACCCCTTCAAGTAAAGTGTTACCCTCAACACAAACTACTAGCAACAACAACTAAATGCACAGTGTTTTCAAATTAAAATAATATTTTTTTACCAAATGAAATAATGACATCTTTGCAATACTGCAAACCTGTTGTTGTCTCAATAGTACAAAATTATAAAATAAATAGAACAATAAATAAGAACATTTGTATACTCGTGAAAATAAGATATTTTGAACATTCTCTCCAGAGAAGCAAGGACATTTAAGCAGGATTATAAGACATACTGTATATGCTTTGTCTAAACTCAGTCTGTGGATCATTTTTGGTGTAAGTGTATTGTGATTGTCAAAACATTTGTAACTAAACTGAATTTTGTAAAGTTTAGTGACAACATGTAACAATGTTTACATGGTACAATGACATGTTGGCTAGTGGCTACTGTTTTTATTAGCCTATTGCTTGACACAAATTTCACAATTTCAATTCAAATCTTATTATTTGATTCCGATCTTGATTCAATATCAATTCATTTGGATAAATATTAGGTAGCCTAACAGTAGATACATGTTAATGTTTCTCAAGAAAAAAAAAATATCGCCTAATGCTGTAAACATACAGAGAGCCCTGTCAGCTGTATTATTATTAAAGGCACAATATGTATTTTTTCTGCTTTAAAAATAGCAAAAATAACTGTACCTATGTTATATATTTCTATGAGATATGTACTTACATTATCCCGACAGTTTCCACCAACTTTCAAATCCGGAGAAATGTATAGTTTAATTCGAAGACACGGGCCGTTTCTTATTTCCGTTTTGTCGCCCGTCTATGGCGTAATTTAACCTTTGACTCCTCTATTTTCTCTGGCAGGCCTGCGGAACCCGGCGAAACCGCCAAACACAAAGGGGAACACCGGACTACCGCCAATAAAAGAAAAGAAAACGATGTAGAGAAAAAAGTAGTAGCTAGTATAATTTTGCAACTGCACCAAACTTGAGGGGGTTTGGCTGCACGCGCAAGATATCTCGCTCGCTTACCTCTCTGACATCGTGCGCGTGCGCGGTTAGGAGCTCAACATCTGTCTCGCATGCACGCTCGATCGTTGCAGCACGCTGGAGCCAGCTCAAAGCACAGACGTTAGGGTGACCAACAGTCCTGACATGTCCTGTTTTCACGTTCTGTCCTGGCCGTCCAGGCTGTTTTAATAAAGTGATGAAAATGTCCTGGTTTTCAAAAAAACTGCTGGCCGAGTGTCCTGCTGTTTGGTAATCAAAATATGGTCACCCTAGCAAACGTACGGGTGAAAAATATGACCCGAGAAGGGTTTGGGACAGGAGAAGAAGCATGACACGGGTAAACTGTAGGGTTGCATTGAAAAAAATGTAGAGAGCTTTGTGACAAGCTAAATATAGACTACAGAGAGATGCAGATCTCGCTTGCATTCTAATAAACAGGTAAGCACCCATTCAGCTAACTATATCTATCCGTATATTTTGTGAAATGATGTCATGTGTAAAACAGGCTAGCTCTCATGTAGCAATGTAAATTCATATTTGTTCTATATATAGCTGGAGAAAGTAGCTTCATATGCAGTTCACTAACGTTATCTTGTTCGATATCATAGTATAAACGTAATTATATTTTTAATGAAAGGTGACCGTGTTTTTTAAACATCTATTAATACTAGCTAGATGGAATATTGATTCAATAGGGTCTGATAGCCTAATTCATATATCTCTCTGTTCGAAAAGACGTGATTATCAAAAAACATAGTTAGAATGAGTGAGGAATGTGGGGAATGACAGATCGCGCGTGTTGCAATGAACACCGTATCGCTGGTTCGCGCTCTCTCTCTCTCTCTCTCTCTCTCTCTCTCAGAGGGCTGGTTGTCATTGACAGCGACAACAACTCCCGTGAGCCCACGCTCTTTCCCGGCGTCATCAAAGTACGCCTTTTGTTATTATTTAGATCGAGTGCCCCCTGGTGGCAAAAAATTACATACTGTACGTTTAAAGGTTACAAACAGTGTTGGGGGAAAGTTACTTTTAAAAGTAATGCATTACAATATTTAGTTACTCCCCAAAAAAGTAACTAATTGCGTTACTTAGTTACTTTTTATGGAAAGTAATGTATTACGTTACTTTTGCGTTTCTTTTTCCTACCTGGCTGAGGCTTGATCTCTCTCAGGTCTTACAGGTGTTTTTTCGACTGAGAAGTTATTGTACTAGTGATTAAAGCAGTAATATACTCAACAACAGCCTATATAAGCACCTTAAATGTTATTTTAAAAACACACATATATATATTGAATAATAATATAGAATAATATTATATCCAGAGAACTTCCTGATCCCAGAGCTATGCATGCTCTATAAAATATCAATAAACATTACAGATTATGGAAAGTAATGTGTTTTTTACTTTTGTACTTTTTGTGTGGGTAGACTATATAAAGTGAATTCACTATCCATTGTAATAATAAGGAGTGTACTAGCAAATTGCCATTATGAAATAAGTTAAATTAGGGTAAAAGACATATCTCAAGCATTTAAAATGTTTTATTAACTTATTAGAGGACAATAAGATGATACTTGAGAACAAACAACATCACCAATTAAACAGATCTGTCAGCTCTCTATTAAGTGTCCTCAAAACAAAATTATTTTATGCACAAAGTCAGATCACTTCTGCAATACAATGCAAAAAATGTATTGTCAATGAATGTAATGTTAAAGTATGTTTTCTATCCACAGTATCCACATTTTTAAATGTGGGCGACTCCACAGTGGACAGCAGCTGCATCTCCTCAACAATAAAAGCAGCAACCAATTTGTGAACCACAAATTCAGTGGAACTATTTGTTTTAGCTGGTGAACTGAAATCAAGCTTTTGTTGTTTAGCTTGAGGCGGGGTGCAGGTATCATTCGGCGGCGCTCTCTCTTCCAACTCTGCAGTGCTGTGCTTTGCATGCAGAAGTTTTTTTAATTTGATGTGGTGTTTTTTGCAGTTGACAAGAGCTTTTCACCAACACATAGTTTACACTTAACGATTATTCCCTTCTCCTTTTCTTCGACGATTTCAAAATAATGAGCATACTTCCATCGCAGTAATGTAATCTGGCCTGCCATCTCCATTTCTGACTAGCGTTTGTTCCAGCGCAGGACGTTCATTTTAATTCCGTACTTAATTTTTTTTTTAATGCAAATTAATTAAACTGAAAAGTAACTCGCATTACTTTCATTAAAAGGTAACTCAAATATTAATGTGTAAATTTATAAAGTAATGCATTGCTTTACTCGTACTTGTAAATTACCCCAAATTAAATTAAAAAACAAATTAAATGTGTTTTTTTACTAGGCTAATAACAACATTACAATATTTTAATGATAAGTAAAAAATATAAATATTTAATATAGTGAACATATCTTTTTGTAGGCTGCTGTATCACGTGCTGCTTGAACTGACATTTCAAAGAGCCAAAACGTTATTTATTGTGTGAATCTCGTAAAAATATTGACAGAATCTGACAGCTGTGGATTTGTTCCATATCAAAAGTAACCTTCTCTGTCTTGTCTGTCGGTGTCAGTAGCCATGTTTCCATCCACTTGTCAATCGAATTATCTGAAGTTCGGTAAAAAACGAATGCGAATAAAGCTGATGAAAGGGTGTTTCCATCCAACGGCTTAAAAGCGAATAAAAACCTGTGCGTAATGACGTCACATGCTGTTTTGCGATCAAATTGGCATATCGAATTGATTTGAGACATTTTAAGGTGTTTCCATTCATTTTCGCACTGAATCGCACAACACAGTCTCATCCCAAGGCGTCATCTACTGACGCTTCTGACCATGCGTCAACATGTCGACGCACATGGTACCCCTTAAGCGTCAATATGAGACGCTCGTCCTCGGGCGTCAAAAAATGACGCGCACCCTTTAGCGTCAGTTAGATGACGCTTCCGTTATGGGTAGGTTTAGGTATGGGGTAGGGTTAGGATTAGACCATTAGGAGGCGCGTCTCATATTGACGCTTAAGGGGTACCATGTGCGTCGGCATGTTGACGCATGGCCAAACATGGTAAAAAGCGTCAGTTAGATGACGCCTTGGGTGTGAGACTGGGCTGAATCGCACAACATTCAAGCAAACATTTGCGAACAAAGTTTTGGTAGACAAAATGGATAGCGCTACCAACAAATGATCAAGATTGCACATGTTTTAGTAGGCTACTTAGAGTCCTGCATATTTTTGGAGACCCGCCCCCGCAAAGTTCAGCACCAGTTCCGAAAAAATAAATCCCCACCCGCCCATTATATATTTGTCCCATTACCCGACCCGTGCCCGCAACAAGCTTCATTCCAATTAAAGTGCTTTATTTTTTTATCTCGCATATCTCTCTACATCACAATAGCCTCATGAATGGGCTAATGAGCGCTAAAGTGTGCTTTGTTTTGGGCCATTCATATAGGCTACCTCCAGTTCACGCACCGGCGACTCCTATTGCTATATTTAGCTCTTATTTAATAAATACAGAAAAATTGGTTTATGAAACATTGATTAAAATTAAGATACAATTAATACAAAACGAAAATCACTTTAAAGAAATGTTTTTTACAAAAAAAACTTAATAAAGTGGTCAAAATCATGTCTGCCCCCAGCCCAATCCATTTGTCTCCCGATATTCAGGATCATCTTATCTTATTCATGCTTTTCGCTTTTCATGTAATCAACTTGAATTTTTAAATATATAGGCTATATATTATTTTATTTAAACATGAATATGAAACTACATTTTTTATTTGCAGGTTTGTGGCCAAAGTGCCGCGATTTCGGTTTCATTTCATTATACAGCCCTTAATCTAACGGGTTATTTAAAAGAAAGAGCGTAGCCTACGTTTGTATGTATAGGCCTATCTATTGGCAATTTATATAGGCTACACAATACTTAGCCTACTAAAATATAATTAATATAATTTTAGTGCATTTGCATTAGTTGTTTGAAGAGTAAAAACATAAATAAAAATCGGTCGGTCTTAATGCAAGTTTAACCGGCAAGTCGAAATTAATTGGGTCGGCAAACAAGAATATTTTTAAGGATGGCCTGACTAAAACACATATTTGCATATGTGTAATGGTAATTTAGACATATAAATATTGCACATATTGTTCATCCGCTACCCGCCCGCAAGGAGTTCATTATCCGCCTGTGAATTTTAGGAATGTCACAATTTTAGCTACTTTTTATGCGGGTACCCGACCCGTTGCAGGACTCTATAGTGCTTATGTGCCAGCTGCATAGCGACATTATTTGACTATTGGTATTTCCTAGATTTTTGCTATCTAAAATAGCTGTTTTATTTTTTTGGTAGGCCTAAATTAAATTAAAAAAGTAGGCCTATCTCGTCTCCTCGTTTGTCCACTTCTGTCTTTGTTGACAGTGACACCCTAAATGTGTGACAGTAGGCTAAGAGGTGCAAACAGAGCGGAGATACTGGGCGGAAATGAACATTCTTCTATGTTTTGTGGCGGGTTGCAACCATAAAATGACCTAAAACTTAATCGCAATTCATTATTTATTCGGCAAATAACGTTTCCATCAGCGTTTATCGCATAAGCCGTATATCGATCAAGATAAAATCCGATTAGATCGACCGTATTTCATTTGAGTCGATATTCATGAAATTCAATCGAATTTTACTGTTTCCATTAGGCATTTTTCATTCGATATCCCTTAATTCGGATAAAAACGTGTGGATGGAAACATAGCTACTGTCCTCTTTGTCCGCGATTTTTCTCTGCGTGAGAAAATGGATGTGTGGCGTGAGAGCGTGTGAAAGGGTCAATAGAGCTCCGGACGTCACGTGACCTACTCTGTTACCGCCATATTGGCAGGCAGGAGGCAGTCCGTGACGCGAATGAATGAATTCACACAGTGCACTTTAATTCAAAAGACATAGAATAAAATAAAAAAATATATATATATATACACACACACACACACACACACACTTTCCATAATTATTTTATTTTATTTTTTATTAATTATTTCAATGGGCAACTAATGACACATCATTAGGATATTTTCATGTCTGGGAAAAATTTGGGATTAAAGGGTAAAGATTTCATGAAATTGTATTATTTATATATATATATATATATATCTTTACTGTCACTATTGTAAAATTATTCTTTTATTTCTTTACGGTGGGATTAAATGGGTTAATCTACAGGTTAAACATTCCCAAAAACGAAATGACCCTCCATTGAAGCCATGGGTGGCGGTCAGAAACGATGGAGTCGTGTTAGGAGCACACTGCAATTGCACAGCTGGACTAGGTGAGTGCTGATCTCATGTGTCAGCGGTCTTGTTCAGTATTTGGCAGCAAAATGACAGAGAGGAAGAGATAGCGGTGACATCAAAGAAGTGCAAGTGAGGAGTCTTTGAAAAGAGTGGACTATCACCAAGGCAAAGACATAATTTGTAACAACACACAGCGAGCCAAAAAGTGCTCTTCCAAAGGCCACTTTACTATTGCACCACCTTTTCCTCCTCTGACCCATCTTGAGCAAGCCCAGCTTTACAGCAGCCTTTCTAAAAGCTGTACACAAGATGGACAGATCATAAAGCCAGCAGTCCTCTCAGTTGTCAGCGAATATGCAGCATCCTATGTGCCAAAAACTGTTATGCTAGGTCTACCAGAACCCCTCACAACTATTTATGACAGGCAGGCAAGAGAGGTCAGCCTAGAAGGATTACAAGCAGTGTTCGAATTACGGGGGAGCTAAGGGGAGCTCGGCTCCCCTGAAAAGGACCTGGGCTCCCCTGAAAGCCTACTTTGAGACATTAAGGGGGAGCTCTAAAACACTGTCCATTGTTTGTGTCGCATATAGATTTTGATTTTCTGTACATTAAGGTTCCTGAACTAAATGATTATTTTAAAAATGTGTCAGTGTTTATTCGCGCTCGTTACATTACTATTTCCGAACATCTGTCTCCACTAATAAATGCAATGCTGTGTCTCCTGCTGTGACCATCCATGCGTGGCGGCGCTGCACTGAAATTATTACGTTTAAGTCACCACTTGAACTTCTCACTGAGTTGGTATTTGAATTTTAGCTTAGCTTCAAGTTCAAAACATACTTTATTTATTCGTTTTTTGGAACACTCTGTGGATACTACTAAGAATGTCAAAAAGAAAGCAGCCAAACCTCCGTCAATTTGGATTTACAAAACAAACGAAGAGGAGTGATGACAGCGCACCAGCTACAACTAGCTTGCCGGTGTTACCGCCGCCGCCGCTAAAAGTTGCTGCTAGTGACAGCACCAGCACAGAGGATAGCGAGACTTGGGCGCCAGAAACCACCGCTGCGACTTGTGATTGTTATGTGAGTTATTCTGTTTTTATCATGATTTGCATGATGTAGGCATAAGCGCGGTTGATTCAGAACCGTAGACAGAGCTGTTTGCCCTAACACTGACAACACTGACTGACGCTTGCGTTTTGAAGTAAACGGTTTACTAAATTAACAATAGGTTTACTGTAAACCTATTGTTTTAAATGCCCGAACATGCACCAAAAGCGTTAAAGTCAGTCAGGGTCAGGGAGGATCCGAAATATAGGGCTCCCCCGAAAGCCACTTTGTAATTCGAACCCTGATTACAAGACAGGGCAGAATCACTCTTTGAAGATATAAATGTGACCATTACAAGACAGGGCAGAAGCACTCTTTGAAGATATGTGACCAAACAACAGGTACATCATTATTTAGGATTAAAGTTATATTCCAAAAAAAATTTAATTATATAACCGTTTCAATCATCATATTTTCAGAATGATATTGTAGAGGAGGAGACTAGTCTAGGATCTGGTTTGATCAAAGGAGTGGTAGGATAACAGCATCAACCTTCAGAGCAGCCACAAAGACCGATGTCAGAAAGCCCTCTGTGTCCCTGATAAGAAAAATATGCTACCCAAAGTCTCATAGCTTCAGCACTGAGGCTACCAGGTATTTATAAGTGTAGATAATAAGGTAAGATTACCCTAGGATCAAGATCAAGATGGCGCCGCGGATGGCTGCCTCGGTGCGGAGCTCTCCAGTTATTGTGTTGTTTTTGTTTGTTTGTCCTGTGTTTAGTCATTATTTTCCTATCAGCTTCACCAAAGACGAACTACTGGACATTAGGAAACACACACCAGATAACTTTTCTACAGTTTTTGATAATTCAGACGTTTTGCTGGACATTCTCGTCGGAGGGGCAGCGCTGTTGTTCAAACGCGCGCTCAAACGCAAACGAGGAAAGCGAGCGGGCGCGCTGGTGAAACTCCGCGAGCGCGGCCTGCGCACTGCACTCCCTAGTATTCATCTTGCGAATCTCCGATCCCTTCCTAACAAAATGGACGAACTTCTCCTCCTCACCCGGATTAACAAGGATTTTTTAAACTCTGCTGCTCTGTGCTTCACTGAAACCTGGCTAAGTGAAGCCATACCGGACAACGCAATACATCTGCCGGGCTTCCAGCTGTTCCGAGCGGATCGCATCGCGGAGCTAACGGGGAAGACGAGAGGTGGTGGATTGTGTTTCTACATTAACGAAAGTTGGTGTTCAGATGTAACAACACTGAAGAAGATGTGCTCTCCTAATTTAGAGGCGATCTTCATAAACTGTAAACCTTTCTACTCGCCACGGGAGTTTTCCTCTTTCATTCTCGTGAATGTTTACATCCCTCCAGACGCGTGCGTGAGCGCGGCACTACAACAGCTGGCTGAACAAATAGCCGAAACGGAACAAAGGTACCCAGACTCTCTTTTAATAATTCTAGGGGATTTTAACAAAGCAAATCTTTCCCGTGAACTTCCAAAATACAGACAGCACGTTACATGTCCCACAAGAGACAGTAATATACTGGACCACTGTTACACCACAATAAAGAATGCGTATCACTCCGTTCCACGAGCAGCTTTGGGGCTCTCTGATCACTGTTTGGTTCATCTTATACCGACCTACAGGCAGAAACTGAAATCAGCTAAACCTGTAATAAGGACTGTAAAAAGATGGACTAATGAAGCAGAGCAGGATCTACAGGCCTGCTTCGATTGCACTGATTGGACTGTTTTTGAAGCTGCTACCAACGATCTGGATGAGCTCACAGATACTGTTACATCATATATCAGTTTCTGTGAGGATACATGCATTCCTACCAGGACATTCTTATCATTCACCAATGATAAACCATGGTTTACTGGGAAACTCAAACAGCTTCGTCATGCCAAAGAGGATGCTCACAAAAGTGGGGATAAAATCTTGTATAACCATGCCAAGAACAGACTGACAAAGGAGATCAGAGTTGCTAAAAGAGCCTACTCTGAAAAGCTGAAAAACCAGTTTTCATCCAACGACCCATCATCAGTCTGGAATGGCCTGAAGAACATCACCAATTACAAGTCACCATCCTCCCGATCTGTGGACAATCCACACCTGGCTGATGATTTAAACTCATTTTACTGCAGGTTTGAAAAGCCCTCATTCACACCTCTCACCGGCTCTGACCTGCAGTTCACACATCCACCATCACCTCCTACACCCCCTCCTCTCCCCCCTCCTGCCATCCAACCTGAGCTTAAGGTCTGTGTGGAGGACGTGAGCCGAGTCTTCAAAAAACAGAAGACTAGGAAAGCCTCAGGCCCAGACGGCATCTCGTCTGCTTGTCTAAAAGCCTGCGCTGACCAACTGGCCCCGGTCTTCACGCAGATCTTCAACAGATCATTGGAGCAATGTGAAGTTCCCTGCTGCTTCAAACGCTCCACTATCATTCCGGTCCCCAAAAAAACCAAAATCACTGGACTTAATGACTACAGACCTGTCGCTCTCACGTCCGTGGTCATGAAGTCGTTTGAAAGACTGGTGTTGGCCCACCTGAAGGATATCACTGGACCCCTGCTGGATCCTTTTCAGTTTGCTTACAGAGCAAACAGGTCTGTGGATGATGCAGTCAACATGGGACTGCATTATATCCTGCAACATCTCGACAGACCTGGGACTTATGCAAGGATCCTCTTTGTGGACTTCAGTTCGGCCTTCAATACCATCATGCCTGATCTACTCACAGACAAACTGACCCAGCTCTCCATTCCATCCTCGATCTGTCAGTGGATCTCCAGCTTCCTGACGGACCGGCAGCAGCTCGTGAGACTGGGGAAACACACATCCAGGACTCTCACCACCAGCACTGGCGCCCCCCAAGGGTGCGTTCTCTCCCCACTGCTCTTCTCCCTGTACACTAACGACTGCACTTCTAAAGACCCCACTGTCAAGCTCCTGAAATTTGCAGACGACACCACTGTCATCGGTCTCATCCGAAACGGTGACGAGTCTGCTTACAGACTGGAGGTTGAACAGCTGGCTGTCTGGTGCAGTTATAACAACCTTGAGCTGAACACGCTCAAAACAGTGGAGATGACCGTGGACTTCAGGAGGAACAGCCCAGCACTCACCCCACTCACCATCATGAACAGCACTGTGGAAGCAGTGGAGTCATTCAGGTTCCTGGGCACTATCATCTCTCAGGACCTGAAGTGGGACAATCACATTGACTCCATTGTGAAAAAGGCCCAGCAGAGACTGTATTTCCTTCGCCAGCTGAGGAAGTTCAACCTGCCACAGGAGCTGCTGATTCAGTTCTACTCAGCCGTCATCGAGTCTGTCCTATGCACTTCCATCACTGTCTGGTTTGGTTCAGCTACCAAATCAGACATCATGAGACTACAGCGGACAGTCCGGACTGCAGAGAGGATCATTGGTGCCCCCCTGCCAACCCTCCAGGACCTGTACTCTTCCAGAGTGAGGAAGAGAGCAGGTAAAATCATCACAGACTCCACTCACCCTGGACTACACCTGTTTGAACTGTTACCGTCAAGACGGAGACTCAGATCACTGGCCACAAGAACATCTCGGCACAGGAACAGTTTCTTCCCACAGGCCATTTCCCTCCTGAACAGTTAACATATCTCCCAAGGCATATGCCTTTAAGTGCAATACCCCCACTGTTTAGTGCAATATCTCCTAAACTCAGGTTATTTATATTTATATTTATTCATACTATTCAAAATACTGTATATATGTTCATAATCCGAAAATGTTTATTCTGACTAAACCCAACCGTGGCCTTATATTTTATATTTTATAGTGTTTTCATATATATATATATATATATATATATATATATATATATATATATATATATTTTTATATAATTTTTATTTTTAGATTTTGTATTACTGTTTCTTGTTGTATTTGTATCTGTATATGTGCACTGGAAGCTTCAGTACCAAAGAAAATTCCTTGTGTGTGCAAGCACACTTGGCAATAAAGCTCTTTCTGATTCTGATTCTGATTCTGAAGATATGGCAACAAGTTAGTCTACCAGTTGAGCACCGTGCAGGGAGGAGTTTTAGCAGGTGGGTTTGTATAATAATCTCAGATTCAAACAATAAATTCCATTGTTGTATAACAATTAGGGGTGTCACGATACAGAAATACAGAATTATTTTAGACCAATATTTTTGCACTCTGACTAAATATATTTAAAATAATGTTGGACTTTTTACTGGTAACATAACATATTTGGCACTATCAGGACCTACAATGATTCCCACATTGCATTATACAACATTATATATATAATTTAATGTAGTATTGACACAGAAACTCTGAAAATTTTAATTTTGGGTGAACTACACGATACATATTGTCACTTTCCTCTATACATATTGTTGCATTTTTGTATTGCGATATATAGTGTGACACGATATATTGTTACACTCCTAATAACAATGCTTAATCACAAAAGCCTGTGGCTTGTAAGATAAATGTTTATTAATACATTGCTGTTAGACATTAATACTGTCTAAAAGTTATCTAAACAACTTTTTGTGTTTTTTTAGATGGGGATGTAAGCATGAAGAGTTGGTGCGAGAATACTACTAAATGCAGCATCGCCTCTCACACTCGGATGTCCTGCTAGAAACAGCTGGATTCCGGATTTCAGTCTCGCATCCTTTTATTGGGGCCTTACCTGATGGATATGTTTCCTGCAGCTGTTGTGGTTCAGGGGTCATAGAAATTAAGTGCCCATTTTGTACCAAGGACCTCTCTGTAAACGAGGCCATGCCTATTATTATCAAGTACAAATGCAGTTATTTGTTACTTTCAAACCTTATTGTGATTTTATACTTTGGACTGAAAGGGACAGTACTTCACCTTTTGTGGAACGAGTGAAACCAGATGTGCCATTTTTTGAAAAAGAATTGGCTTGTGCTACAAACTTTTTTAAGAAATGCATCATGCCAGAGCTGATAGGCAAGTATTTCTCTGCTCCAAAGCCAGCTGCAGCATTTGATGATGGTCAACAGTGGTGCTACTGTCGTGAGCCCGAAGTAGGGGACATGTTGGTCTGTGCATCAGGTTTTTGTTCAGTTAAAAAGTTTCACCAATCTTGCCTTCGCATTAACATAATTCCTAAACAGTGGGTATGTCCCAGCTGCAGAAAAATTATAAATTCACAAAAAAAGAAGTGAAAAATAAGTGGTGAGAGGATTTGAAAGAGTAAATGAACTATCTTCCTCTATCTTCCTTCCTCTCCTTCTCTCATGTACTGGTTTTTCTGTCTGATCAGCAGTGTATAAAACATCAGTATCAATTCAAATTTAGGTTTATTTAGCTCAGTTACACATCTACTGTCAGCAACATGGCATTACATTTGCTCAATTATCACTGAATGGGTACAACAGATTCTGAGACATTTGTAAGAGCACAACATACTTTCACCATTTTGTCAAGGTATGTCACATAATTTTCTCTATCAATGTCAGTGAAACTATGGGGATAATGCTTTGCAAAGTTGTGTATTTCTGACGCAGAACTCATAACTCTTTCAATATCCTAAGAGACGCTAAGCATCTTGTACTCTCCAAATCAACAGGATCTAAATGTTTTTTCCCACGTGTGAATGCTGGGATCTTTAGTTCAGCTTGGTGAGTATGGATGGACTCTCTGAAATTGAAACCTCTGTCTGCCAAAACCAGATCTCCTGGGAGCAAATGGGTTAAAAAATGACTGTGCTCTGTGATGAACTTATCACTTGTGCGGCCTCCCCATCCATTGGAAATGAAAGAAATGGAGCCTTGTGGACAAATGGCAATTAAATATTTCATGGTATTCTGCGACTTGTATGTTGAATAACACTGAGCACTAGCTAATAAGTTTCTTGGTTTTTCTAGAAATATTTCAAAACAATCAATAATGCATACTGTCTTTTCAAAGGTACTGTTCCTAAATGCATACGGAAGAGACTTTCTTAACGATTCCCTGTCAGGCCATATAACTAGACTTGGCACTAGTCTACATTACATCAATACAGCGTTTGAAAATCCTTGAAACAGTCCTCGGATCAACGCCAAAGTAATAAGCCAAAAACTCAAAAGAGAAATTCATTCGAAGCTTCATTAAAGTTTGCATATACTGCTGAAATAATGTTAGGCTAGACTTAGGCTTGAGATAGGGAGCTACAACATGAAAAAATGTCATCAGTAAAAATCCGTGTGTTATTCGTTCAATAAAATTATTGTCCCGCCAAAGTCTTATTTGATCGGTGAGTAATGTAGATGAACTGCTGCGCTTGTGACAGGACGCATGTTTAACTGAAAGAACAAACAGAAAGAGAGAGCCGGTCGCGCACGCGCACTCCCTCTCTCCGGAGCCAGGCGAAAGTGTAAACAAGACTTCACCGTCTCCAAACTAAGCGCTGTCTTGCTCTCACTCCCTCGTGGAAAAGTTAGTCTTAAACTTAATATTTAAACTTGAATCAAATGTATTGTATGAATTGTTTTTTTAGAGCATACACTGTATCAATTTTATATATTTTAAATCCAAATGTACAAAACTTCACAATACGTCTGTGCCACATCTATAACTAACATACAATACACATTTTTTTCATATTTTATTATAATGTACACAAGAGAGTGAATATTTACAGTTTAACTTTGTATGTTCTTTTTAGTGTGGAGGGAGAAGAGCGAGGTGCTGGGATTATCTTTGTTCACCCAGAAACGCAGTCATTCATTATTAAGCCAATTTATCACTGTAATAAAATATAGAACTATATAGTCGTTTTAAATCGACAACATGTGCGTACGGCTCACATGCATTTAATATGTTTGTGTGTACTCTTCTCTGGGCGTACTGTAGTCGCTAGTGTGTTTTTGCAACAAGGAGCCATGTGTTCAATGGCTAGGCTAACACTATCATCGTAATGTGCATGATAATCATGAAAATAAAACAACGTAGAATTAAAGGAACTCAGCTGTTTATCAATTTACCTGAGATAAAATGATCGGAGCAGACTTTATAGTGTCTAACGTTAACAAAGATGAACAAATACAGTAACAAATGTATTGCTCACGGGTAGTTCATGTAAGTTAATACATTAACTAATGTTAACTAATGAACCTTATTGTAAAGTGTTACCTTATCATGCTCCGTAACACAAACGCTTGAGCCACTTGACACACAAGATGGCGCCGTACGGAGTTACGGGAGAAATGTGACGTCATCGTAAATCTATCTATTGCAGTGAGCCATTTCAGTCGTCTATCAGGACCCTTAGGAACAGAGCCGATCCGCCCTATACGCTCACTACGCAAGATGCGTAGGGCCCCGCAGTTTACTCAAGGCCCCGCCTCCCCCTCGTGTCATAGCGCGTCAATTAATGTTTACAACATCAATGACAAAATTAAGCGAAACTATCCTTCTGGTCACAAAAAGAGAGAGAGAAAAAAGAGAGTGAATTGCGGGAACAACAATCAGGTAAACTTGTGTTCTAAACTTGTGTTCACAAGTTTGATGTCAGCAAAGTAAAGTTAATGTGCATTTCTATTGTTTTTAAAGTGCAACGGCTCGGAAAAGATAACCGCGTCGCGTGTGTTATCATGCGTTCATATGCGCGACTGCGCGTGCACGAAATGAAACGCGCATTTTTCAAGCAGAAATATATGTGGAGACCAGACATACTGTACAATATATGGGCGTGAATGATGGCACTCCTCATCAAAGTACACATTATACACACTTTTAAAACAAGACACTGATTATAGTCTCAGTTAATGTGTAGTAAAAACTCTAAACAACTGCACTAATTATGCAAGATGAAAAGCAATGTATTGACAATTTGACATTGATTGACTTTGATTTATAGGCTATATTGAATTTAAAATGTTGATTAGCTGGACATACTGGTCAATATGGATGCACATCCCTCAGTAAATAATAACCATAAATCAAGAATTGCTTCAACATGCATAATAAAAAAAACTTTAACATGCTATGGCATAGGGCTGTGTATCACCAACAATGTCACGATACGATACGCATCACGATACTAAAGCCACGATACGATACGTATCACGATATGGATCAATTTGGAATTAAAATTACTTTTGAGCTTTTTAGTAACAGTAAAATCTGTTTATTGAATAACCAGTGTTATAACAGTTGTGATAACTGTAAAACAATTTAGTTTTTGTCATTAAAAAACAATGAGTTAAATAAAAATAAAAAACTTAGAATGTCTCTTCCTTCTGCTTTTAAAGTCTGCCTCAATAACTGAAAACTGATAACTGACAATTATAGTGACACTGAAGCATGTCTTCACTGCTCAATGACTAAACAAAACTTAAAACATTTCACAAAAGCAAAAATGGTAACAACTTAAATTTAACTTAGTTTTATCAAACTCTTTTAAACACCTATTTAACAATTTGGTCTTAAGTGTTGGAATGTGCAACAAACAAAGTAATTTCTCCTACGTTGAAATCATTTTAAATGATTACATTTTTAGATTTTTATGCAGAAACAACAATTGATTGAGCATTCATGGGTAAGAGAGTGACAGCAGAATATCTCACTTAACTACAACCGGGGAATTGCCGATTCTGTTAAAAACTTTTATGCTTATTTAAGACATAACCAACTGCGTTTAGTTATACTTACTGAGACCGAAAATTTTGACATCATTTTGCGTGTTTTAGTCTGTTAAAGCGATTCTAATCTCGCGAGCTGGGCGGCTTTACTATGCTATGTATGCACGGAGAGAAAAATAACTCCCAGAAGCGCGCGCAAGTAGGCTACTGAATAGTTTAAAAAGACGTGCAAATGGTAAACTTTATTCACGATGCAAATGCTGACCCGAATATGCAAGTGAATATTGTGTCTCAACTCCTGAACGCGAGCGTGTTTCACCGGCTGCAGCGCTTGACGCTTGCCTTGAGCAGCCCTTTGAGAGACGAGAGAGAGAAGACGCAGCACCATTGAACTCACGCTGTTTGTGATATTGCGTCATGCAGAAAGTTTTAAAATGACTGATTTGATTTATAATCTGTGTGGATTCATTTTCTAATACAACCGAACCTACATGCTAAAGTGAATCAATGTTGCGGGAATGATTCAAATTATGCGCAATAGCCTGCCGCGCAGAAATTCAAGCCCTGATCTTGGCTACATTCAAAAGCACAACAGTATCGATCCGGCAGCTGCTGTATCGATACGCGCATCGCCAGGAGTTCATGACGATGTATCGCAGTATCGATATTCTGAGCACAGCCCTACTATGGCAAGCCATTTTAGCTTTTATTCATTCACAGTTTATGCATTTTTGATATCAATAATTCATTTTTTTTTTTACTATTTGCAATGTGAATTCTTGATTATTTTTACTGGTAGCGCCCCTTAGTTACATTTTTATCTACCAATGTCTATTTTTGATATCAGGAATTACATGTTCACTTGTACAAAAGTTAATTCTTGATATCAATGATGTCATTCGCTCACAGGGGTTGTTGATATCTGCATCACAATATTCACTTGTTATCTTAATATTCTATAGAAAATACTCTATTCAGTAAATATCATTCTGTTCTATATTGTTGTACTCATTCTTTGACTGTTTTGTTTAAAGGAGGGAGGATTATATTGGGAGCACTGAAGTGTCAGGTGTGACTGTGGCAATTGCAAATCGTTTACATATCTCACGGCGTCACGGGTCAGGTAGAGGGCCCCTTAGCAGAATTTTGCTTAGGGCCCCAGGGAGGTCAGGATCGGCACTGCTTAGGAATACGATAAAAAGATTTCCCCTTTGCTGTCCTCCGCCTGTTCTGGCATCCAGCCGCACAGCAGCTGTCCACCATGTTGAAATTTTATGGTTTTAAATTTTAAATAGACTTTAAATCATTCAAAGTCATCTTAAATAGACATTTTAAATAGACTTTAAATCATTCAAAATCATTCATATCTATTGATATCACTGCTACAGCCGCTCTGGCACTCTCCTGATTTGCCTGTCAAAATGGCGGAGTTTAGATTGCCTGACGTCAGCTTCCGGAGCTCTATTGCGTGAGTCTCACGCATGGTCAATGCATGAGAGCAGGTTTTCCCTAAAGTGCCACCAGAAATATTAAGGGGGAAAATAATCATCTGACAATTTATTATTAGGGATCTAAGCTGCAAAGATGATGGAACCCTTTTGTGTTTGGCTTCTTCTGAATTTTTCGTAATTTTTCGGCCCTAAAATTTATGCGTGTCAGAGGCCTTTGTGACACCAGTGTGTTGCTCCAACCTGTTTCATCAAACCCTATCAGTGAATATTCAAGATAGACTTTGCTGTAAAAAACAAATCATAAGATACATTCACATGGGCCACTGGTGCTTGAACCCCAATGATTGACGCTTGCAGCCATATTTATATTGTAGGCCTACCTTATATATAAATAAATATTACTTTTACATGCATTTGATGATACGTAGACTTGCATACCTAAAACATATTCAGTGTATCACTAAAGTACACACATGGCATTTCTGATGTCAAAGCAGAATAAGCTTTACTTTTAATTTAAATACGTTTAATCCTGTGTGATTTCAAAGTTAAGTGATCTTAAAATTACAGACTTATAAGGAGTTCTAGAAGTTTACATTTATTACAGTTTTTTTGACAATTGTGTGTGGTATATGTGATACCAGGGCAAATGTCACTGTCTAAAAAACTGTGATCTTGTGGTTTTGTATTCGGAGCTGCATGTCCAGATCGCCACAAAGAACAAATGTGCACGTAAGCATCTATAAACTGTGTAAAAATGAAGAGCTAGGCTTATATCTAGATATTGTGTATACATATTTCAATGATACAATATGATAAGATATAATGCTGCCTTAATATATCTTAAAATTAGCCTGATTTTGGAAACACAGCAGTCCTGGAAATAGAAAATGAATGTTTGTCTTGAGAGGCACTTCTGCTTTGCCACATCTACTCTGCCTTTCTCTTGTTTAGACAGAGGAAGTCAGTGTCAGACTCTTTCACACATGTGTCTCAGAAAGCTGTAGCTCTCTAATCTATGACAACATGAACCTGCTTTATATCCTTTTATTGGTCCTTTGGTCAGATTTCAGTAAGTGCATCACATTTCTTTGCTTCAGATTTTGTCTCTTTCTACTGTAAGGACAGGTGTTAATAATTTTTTTGCTGTGTTTTTGTACAGATTCATCTGATGCATGGTACCAAAATGACAATACGACAGGTGCACCCTCTAATGACTTTAATATATAGGCCTACATGTTTCTGTCAGAAAAATATATCAAAATATTTTAAAATACAAGGCAGTCAATATGTTATTATTATTTAAAAAATGTTGCTGTGTTTTTGTACAGTGCCGCCTCGCACAACAGCTCAACATCCATGGAGCATTATCTAAAAACCTTAATCTATTTAATCTATTTGTCGTTGTTCTTTATTCTCTATTCAGTTAGTACAATTTTATATAATCTGCATATCATTTTTATACATTTTAAAATAATAATAATACATTTTTTACGTTTTTTGTTCAGTGACACCTGAAGAATGGAGTATTAGTGGTTACCCATCAACACCAGGTGCCTCATATAATGACTTTATTTTCTGATCATAAAATCATCTGAGCTGATCAATAATGTAAAAGTATTTTGTCTCTTTTTATATTTAGGAGCATCTTCAAAGCCCTGTGGGTACTGGTACAATAAACCATGTTTTTGGGCCACTAGTAAGTGTGGAGATAATAATATTCATATTATCATATATTTGACATTCAGCTGTTCAAAACGTTTCTCTTTGTTCCATTGCAGCTCAACCCAGTGACACGAGCACACCGCATTACCAGACACAGAGTAAGTCTGCAGATTTGCACTCTTGCACTGATACATAATTTTGGGTATTAAAGTAAGATGCCTTTTTTTTACTGTATGTATTAGGGCTGCATCTAACGATTATTTTTGTTGTTGATAAATCTATCGATTATTTCTTCGATTAGTCGACTAATCTAACGATTATTTTTCCCAATTAATCTAATGATTATTTTTTGGATTAACTGATTTATCCATTGGCAAACTTTCCAATATATAAGTACAACTTCTACCATTAGTATTTCAAACTTTTATTAATTCATTTTCTGAAAAATACTTTAAAATTTCCCACTATAAAAAATAAAAATGGCAGACTGCCGTACACTGTGCAAAAAAATACATTAATATGAAGGCATTAAGTAGTTTAAGGGAGCAAAGTCTAACATAAATACTGCCCAACCTAAACGTTGCAAAAAAAGTTGTTACTAATTTGAATAACTTCACTCAGTTCAAGTAACAGATAAAAAAAAAAGGCAGATAATCTAACAAAAATTCTGCATATCAGAATGCTATCGGTAAATCCGGCGGCCATGTGGGCCAGTTCGTCGTGATCTCACAAATCTCTGTTATTATTAATGAAACTGACTGCACAATGAATCCTTCATAATATATACACTTTGTTTGCTATTTTAGATGATTTGCCAGTATGCAGAATTCAGCACAGAACAAAAAGTCAATTTTGAGCGGTGAGGGGATTCTATTTTAAATGCATCTGATTGGCCATTGCGTTCAAGAAATCAACACACATGTCTGTGATTGGCTACATTGTTCAATGCTGCAAACACATGTTATAGAGACTCTGGGCTGTAAATCGTTTCTATTTTGTTTTAGTTGTTCTTGTTGCTTTTGTGCAACAGATGATTGACAATTTATTCATTTTAAAATGTTCAATTTATAGATTTATATTTTGCGCGAGTCCCGCAAATCGTTTTATTCTTCTGAAACCAGCACACACACACGAGTGCATTACCGCCTGCGCCCGCACTCGGCCATCAGATCTATATTCCTGCGTTGCATTGGGTCCCGCGGAAGTGCAGGTATTTATTCTACATGCATTGCAGACATCCCAGCGTCTCCCTGATGCCCACAAATTAGTTCAAATCTCCCGGAATCTATGCATAACATAGCGCGCGCACGCACGCACCTAAGGCAGAGAGGGAGAGAGCGAGAGACCTTGCGTGTGTCTCTCACACATGCGCGCGCAGTATACCTAGCAGCACACAAGCTGTAGCAGACATCGTCCGCTCTAAATAGACGTCGATGCGTTTTTGACCGAAACACAGCAGGTATGACCGCAACAACTCCTCCAAAAAAACCTCAATGTAATAAATAGCCTACTAATTCCCAGCTGACTTGTCATTTTGAGTTCGCAGAGACAGAGTCACAGGATGTTTCCTTTTAAGATGCTCGTTCATAGCAGTTGTGCTGCCATGGTATGCCATTTCAGCTTTGCATAATGAACAAAGCACCTTTCTGTTCAGCCGTAGTTTAAAGTATTCCCATATTTAATATTATAAAATATTTATTTAAACGTAAATAATTAATGTGACGCGTCGACGCATTTCATGTCGACGTATTTTCATAGTCGACGTAATCGATTACGTCGACGCGTCGTTGCAGCCCTAGTATGTATATATATATATTAGGGATGCACGATATATCGACCACATATCGATATCGGCCGATAAATGGTCTTTTTTTGATGTTATCGTTATCGATCCGATAAGAAAATTGGGCCGATATATCAAAGCCGATAAATAATAGATTTACTTCAGTTGCAGGGTATATGCAGGAATCTTGAAGTTAATTTTAATACCTTTTCAAGACTTTTTCAAGACCTTCTCAATATTTTTTAATACCTCACCACCACTTCAAGCTGTAACCATTTACATCAGTGATATTTTAAACTTAACAGTTTTAGTTTGTGATAAAGACTATAGACCACTCTGATAAAAAAAAATCAAATAGGCTGGGATAGTAAATCACCAACCTTCTCTTAAAACATTTCGGTGCGTTGTAATACGCGTGATTTTTTTTTCCCGCCCTGGGAAAATCCCGCCCTGCAACCGATTTCATTGGTTTAGGTTACAGTGACGGGTAGGTTTAGGGATCAGTGTTTGGTGTAGGCAGGCAATCAGTACAGTGATTGACATGACAGAGAGGCAATTTACGAACGCACCCAAAATAGCTTAGTTTTTTATGTACCTGTTAGTTTTTTTTAATAAAAATGACTAAATTCACACACTTTTACGATGTTTTTGGGACTCAAACTGTTGGACAGCTAATTCAGAAAAAATACTTTCAAAATTTAAGACTTTATAAACCCGTGATAAGACTTTTTAATACTTTTTAAGGGTCTTAATTTTCCCAAAATTGATTTATCACCTTTTAATACTTTTCAAGACCCCGCGGATACCCTGAGTTGAGAGATGCGCGCGGTTCGCCATGATGATTCTGAATGACTGGATTCACTTCGAAAAGGAAGATACAGTTCAGTGCAACATGTGCAGCACAAATCTGTCACATAGGCTTCATAACATATAATAAAAACGACTGTAAAAGCATGTTGTGAATTCTTGTTCGTCAGTGTTTCAGCGCGACGAGCGCGTTGAGGCGGAAAGAGCGCGTCTATGGAGTCAGGCCTTCATGACGAGCACAGTCAAGTTCTCTTGAGCATTCGCAGCATTCTGTGCCATTGTAAGTCGTAATATGTTTATTTTGTGTATATAGGCCTATATATCTGATTAATCTAATATAGGATGCGTTTGGTTGAGTTAATGAACGACGCGCACTTCATTGTTCTGGTGATCATCTTTATAGTGTGCGCAGCGGCAGCTCAAACAGCAATGCACTTTTATAACTATAATTGGGACTGTCATATACATGCCATTATAATGAGAACACTATTGTAATAAAACGTTGTGAATTCTCTGGGTTTATTGCCGTTTCAGCGCGTTGTTTTGGTGAATAGCGCAGTGTAGGGTATTTGGGTGAATCTGAATAACTAAATAAATCTTCGCTAAAACCCCGGGGCCTTCAGAGAAACTGGAGCCTGGACTCAAAATTAACACACACACATTCCACCACACACACATCCCCCAGCGTGGTTTCCTCTTACAAGACACTAAAACTGGAATGTGGAATGTGCCACAGGAAGTGAATGCTACAGAGGAAAGAAACTCCTCTTTGTTTAAAGACATTTAAACAAATATATCCAATGTGTTCTATGTGTGTTTTGTTTGTCATTGTTACAGTGGAATAACAATGACTTTATCATTATGAATTTTTACATTTAACTGCCTAGTCTCAGGATTTAACTAAGAGGGAGAAATGAATTCTGCATTCATTTATATATATATATTCTATTATATTTCCCCTTTAGAAGTGTACGAACAATGTATCTAATCTCATCTTACGATTTGTCTTTTATGTGTTTGGTCTGTTTCTCGAAAACTGGGATAATGTTTCAAACCTTGCCAACTAATGTTTAACCAAATCCATTTGTGGCAAGTTTGGAGTCTCTGAGCTCCAATCTTCGCTCCCCAGTTAGCCATTGATATCACATCTTGCTAAAACTTTGTTACACATGTGACTATTATAATTATGAAGATTCTGCTTTTAAACACCCGATGAAATTAGGGTTTCAAATGCCCTGCTTAAGAGAACAAAGGAACATAAAACCAGACGTCCCGCCTGTGAGTTTCAACCTCTTGATTGGCCGAGTCAATGGAAAGAGGCCGGACTTCTTCGAGGTGATAAAGGTTGCTTCCCAGCCCCGCCCTCTCTCTTCCTTCTCGTCCGCGTCTCAGAATGTAACATCTCGTCTCTAGGCGAGCCTTTCGCCTTTCTTTTATGTGTTTCTAGTTTAGTTTGTGTTTTTCAGTCTAGATAAGCCTCCGTGTTTAATTCCCATCGACGAAGGAAAGGAACACTGCGTGGCATATCTCTTCAGAAAATCCACCTACCAAGGACTTTTAAATGCGCGCGCTCGCTCTGAAAGGAGGAACACGCGCACGTGACGCACGGAACCGAGACACGCGCTTCTTCACCAGGCTGCACCATGTAACCTGATCTCGTGGTCTCCTCCGGAGACCCGATCCGATCGTTATACCTTTTCTTTGTAAGTCAAAGTTTTGTTTTCCATAGTCGACTCTGTTCACTTCCACGAAGTGAAACAAACGTAGCCGAGCTACTTTCATTGGTAATGTTACTCAAAGACTTTAAACCGCCGCGCAACACGCGTGCCCAGAAACACCACGTGACGCTTACACACACAAAGGACTCCGCTCACGCACGCGGCCGGGACAGGCCTTCAGGAATGCAGCAACACAGCGAGACCCATAACTTGTGCAAGTATAATCTGTTTATAGAGCTTCTAAGAAGCAGTAAGATGATGTTCCGTGTTGTAATCAGAAAAGGTGAATGTCTTAGGAGGAAGTATGCCAATGTTCTCTCTCTCTCACCCTCTCTCTCTCTCTCCCTCTCTTACTCGCTCACGCGTGTAAGTTATCCATTGCCCAAACTTTACGCATTTCTCGTTCATTGATGTTTTATTGTATTGTCTATGTCTATGTGTTTGTAAATACATATATCTCCCGTGTAAACGTAGTAAATATATAAGTAGACATGCCTTTATTAAATCATTATATTTACGACTGATGAACTTTCTCTTTGCTCATTTTCAAGTCTCTTAAGTGCCAAAGGTCTAAGTTATGCTACAAGCTTTACATATTTGTTTATAGGGCAGAAAACCCAATTCTTCTGGCCAGAGAATTGCGTTTCCTGAAATCCTATAAAGTAAGATGATATTGGGGATCCCCTCAATATTATTCTGACAATTGAGCTAATTAATTTTGCCTGCTTTGTAAGACGTGATCTGTGTAATTAACTGCAATCAACTTGTCGTTAAAATGAAAGGATTCACATGTATGCATGCAGGTAAAATGACAGATTCTCCCTTAGAGGGAGATTTATTAACATGTAAGACTGATCTGGCATATCGAGGCGGCGCCCGCAAGAACACTTCTGAGCGCTAAAATGCTTGTACACGCGCAAGTTAAGGCCACGAGACCAATTTTTATTTTTAGGTTCTTTGCAGTCAGTATGCGCCCTACATGCACACTTTTCCCGAGCCAGCACTGATGCCGGTTTCACCCCTTACACCCGTTTCACACATGGATGTGCCCTTGTGCCCTCTCGCACCCTCCACACGAGTGGATATTGCATACTGCGATTTTTTTTACGTACAGGTTCAAGCTTTCACACTGCACGCAGGTGTGGCCCGGCGATCCGTTCCAGGTGCGGTGCATATACAGCAGTGCAGAGATCGTTTCCGCACCGAGTCTATTTTTGCTGTGCTGCACCACACTCAATTAAAGGGTACCTATTATGGCATTTAAAATGTTCCTAATATTGTTCTGGGAGTCCCCAACAACAGTTTTACATGCATGCAATGACAAAAAAACACTTTTGTTGTCTTATAATAAGCATTTATTTTTACCTGATTTGCTCACCGATTCCCTAATGATTCGTTTGACGACTCATTTTCCAAACCCCGCCTTTACGTGACGCTAATCTGCGGTGATTGGTCAGACGACCCAGTCAGTTATTTTTCGCGTTAACCCAAAGCTTAAACATATTGATAAAGCACTGCAGTACTACAATACGCTCTTTATGACAACTCCAATAACAACGACAAACATTTTACATATTTCAAAAAAAAAAAATTACATTGAAGACCTAAGCTGCGCTGAGCATAACTCTCACACACACACACACACACACACACACACACACACACACACACACACACACACACACACACACACACTTATTGAGCATGCTACAAAACCCATAAAAGCAACAATTATTAACAGTACAGGTTGTGATTCGGAGGAGGAAGCTGATCCAAATAAACTGGGTACTGAACCTTCCTTCAGTATCAGCCGGCTCGCGAATCCACACTTAAAAGCATTTTGTTTGTAACCTTTCTTCAGTATCAGCCGGTATTTATGTTTGTAAAGGAATCGTCATTAAAATGACGCGAACACAGCTCAAGGTTCGGCTATAGTTGTAAATATAAACTCTAGCCACTGATTCTTCACATTCTCCTCCCTGGGCAGTGAAAAAAAAGTTCGCTTTTGATTCGCACTTCAGAACCAACATGACATCATGACTTTTGCGTAAACATACACGCCACTTTCAAGTCAAGTGGCGTGTTATTTATACGCATTTTGAGCTATCCGCGTGTATGCGTGTATATCTACGCCGTTATGTCCGAGTGATTCCGTGTGTATGTACACGCCGTTAAAAATCCGAGCGAAATAAAGCCAAAATTTTGATATACATCTGGGGAGCGATAGTTTTCTTACTAGGATGGCAGGGAAAGACTTATAAATGGTATTAACCAGTGACGGGTAGGTTTAGGGACGGGGTAGGAGTAGGTCATATATTTGTATATACAGTAATGTAACGTTAAGTTAACGGATTTCATAAACACGCTGAAAAGCGATTTTGCGTGTTGATAGCACGCCAAAAATGGAAATAGGAATTGGCGTGTCATACATACGCAGTTTCATGAGATCAGTCTGTCAGAACAGCGTCTCGTCAACATGATGTTTTCACTGGTGTCTGGCGCGCGCAATGAGTGGGCGTATCTTATTCAAATAACTTGTCAAGTTGACGTCAACTAGACAGAGAAAAAGCATCGTTCGTCTATCGATTCATATCAGCGACTCAGAGTCGACTCTTACTATTGAGAGACAATAACTTTGTATACGGTGAACTTTCATATTTAAAACTTTGCAGGATGTTTTTGTTCACCTAGATCTATGTTACACACTACATGAAAGGTAATTTTCAAAATTCCATAACAGGTACCCTTTAAAGTGGCAGCGCAATGTTCAAATTAAAATAGACATAGATTGACAAGAAACTGTATTAATTTCATCATATACGCATAATTACAGTTAATGTGTTCTACAGTTACTAAATTACAGGGTCAAGAAAAACTAAAAAGTATGATAGTCCCAAAAGTTGCAAAATGTCATATATGATTTTTTCCCCCTCAAAAAATACATTATATATTTTGGGGAGGGGGTGGGGGGAACAATGTAAATTTTACATGTAAAACAAAGAATCACAATGATTAAAATTAATTTACATACTGTTTCAATGTCTTAAAGGGATAGTTCACTTTGAAATTAATTTTTGATATGTTTTAGCTTACCTCAAGGGCATCCAAGATGTAGGTGTCTTTGTTTCCACAGTATTTTCAATTTTGATATTTTTAGGTCAACCCGTTCTTGTCTGTCACTCATATAATGCAGGACTATGGGGTCCACCTCAAAGAGCACAAGAGGTAAAAACGATATAATACTGTTCGTTTTCTCACACAAACCGCTCGTTTCGTGTCTTAGGCCATCAATGTGTACTTACATTTACAAGTCATTAAATCATGTTTAATGATTTCTATGTGCATGTTCTTTGAGGTGGACCCCATAGTCCAGAGGTCTTCACTCCTGCTCCTGGAGAGCCACTGTCCTGCAGAGTTTAGTTCCAACCTGCTTCACCACACCTGCCTTTGAATACTCAAGCGATTCTGAAGTGCTTGATGAGCTGATTCAGGTGTGTTTGATTAGGGTTGGAACTAAACTTTGCAGGACAGTGGCTCTCCAGGAGCAGGATTGAAGACCTCTGCCATAGTCCTTCATTATATGACTGCAGGGCCGGCGCTATGGGCGGGCCTTAGGGGGCCGGGCCCGCCTACAGAGCTCCTGTGCCCCCCCCTCCATCCAATTTGCATTTAATAAATTATTTTTTAAATAATAATAATTTACGTACAGTATATATTTATTGATGTGTATTTAAGTGTAATGTTTGACTCATAATCTTATTTAAAAAAAAAAAAAAAAAGTTTGACTGATTGTTTACAAAAAAGGGGTTTCCCGCTGAGCCGCTCTGACCAGCATCTCGGTAAAGTTATAGCGACGCGACGCGCTCGGTTTTGCCTATTTAGAAACGAATGGAAAGAGAAACTCATGAGGAGAATCCACAAAACGTCGACTTCAGCTGTATTAAGAACGTGAGTAGGCCAGTTGTTTTTATTAGCCTACTCTTAAGTTGCACCAGCCGTGGTGTAAATTATGCATTTGACACTGATATGCTATATGTGTGTTAGTGTGTCATGTCATAGTTGATTATGCATGGTTGATTTAATACAGTACTTAACTTGAGATTGTGACTATTAGGCTGTTATTATAGGAAGTTGGCTTAGCACGCTGTGTTCACGGAACAATGCAGACCACGGCTAATAACTGTAACATGATATTTTCAGTAGCCGAAATAAGATTGGGCAATAGGCTAGTTAGGATATTTTAATCGCTGTGAAACTGTTGTTGCTGGTCTTGCCAACCGTCCCGGTTGTCGGTTGTATTTTCAAACAGCGCGCACGGAAGAGAGGTAGCTAGAGAGCTCGAGACCTTGCGTGCGTGTGCTAGTGTGTCTCATGAAGCGCATGTAAGCACCTATTTTTTACAGTCAAGCACCCCCCCCCCCCCCCCCATAATTTATTGGATGTCATAATTAGGCCCCCCCCAAGAATATTAAATGCCCGTCCATTGATTTGTTTCTGCCGCCGGCTCTGTATGACTGACAGACAAGAACGGTTTGACCTAAAAATATCAAAATTGAAAATACTGTGGACACAAAGACACCTACATCTTGGATGCGCTTGAGTTAAGCTAAAACATATCAAAAATTAATTTCAAAGTGAACTATCCCTTTAAACAATGTCAAAGTTAACGTTTGGATTTAAAATCAAAATTACTTAGCCATTTTTGATTTAGTGGCACACAGAAACTGCGGATCAGTAGCGCACTGCAAAAACGCAGCAAATGTGAAAGCACTATAGCGTGTGAGCTCCTGTACTGTATACGCACCGCAACACGCACCCCATACGCACTGCACATGGAATATGTGTGAAATGGGTGTTATTTAGCAGAGCGTAGGCAGTCGTATTTTTTTTCTGCACCCATGTTAGCAGTAGCAGGATCAGAGCAGAAGCAGAAGTGCCACGATCGTTTCGGCGCCGAGTCTATTTTTGTTGCCGCTCACACTGAATTAAAGTGACAATGCATTGATCATGGCCAAAATGCAGTTTTAACCAAAACGCACATTGATTATCTATTGTGTTGTAAACAGTCAATCAAATGACCTTCAGCAATTTAAAAAGAAAACAAATGTCCAAAAACTTTTTGCCCGAACTACAAAAACAAGTTAAAAAAATACTGCCACTTTAGCTTAAGTTAGCCAACAGATTATTTTAATTAATTATATATATATATATATATATGCCTATATATATATATATATATATATATATATATATATGTATGTGTGTGTGTGTGTGTGTGTATATATATATATATATATGTGTGTGTGTGTGTGTGTGTGTGTGTGTGTGTGTATATATATATATATATATATATATATATATATATGTGTGTGTGTCTGTGTGTGTGTGTGTATATATATATATATATATAGGCATATATATATAGGCAAAAGAACATGTCATGCTGACATCATTTACAATACGTCTCTTATGAATGTATGTCTCCAGACATCTCAGACATTTATGAATTATCTTTAAGATGTTTATGATGGGTAATGTTTGTAAATTAGTTTTAAAAGTTTTTCTGTTTTGCAGAACGCTTTTCATAGAGATGAGTGCTAATATGTAATAAATATGCATATAATATATAATAATAAATATAATTCAGGTATCAATTACCTATCAATATTTATTTATTCAAAAATATAAACAAAATCTGTCAAAGTACTTGACCACAACCTCAAAAGCCTGTACACAAGCCGAGATTCAGCTGCGTGCGACAAACCCTGCCAGTGTGAAAGCAAAACGGGCGTGTGCTGCTCCTTGCTCCCGCTCACCATACGCACTGCTCACGCATGCAGTGTGAAACCAGCGTGTGTAACCAATGTGTCATGCAGCAGACTTCTTCCCGACAGTCAAAGCGCCGTTACATCACAAAAATGCGGACTAGTAGAAAGACCGCGAGTGCTTGGGGTGCCATTTGGGGCAGTGGTTTCTACAAAAATCATCTGAGCTGATCAATAAGGAAAAAGTACTTTTATATTTAGGATAATCTTCCATTATTTTTTTACTTTAATAGTGACACTATTTGTGTCAGCATAGAAGTCAATTTCATTTTTGCTGCATTTTTGTTTTGTACAGAGACGCCTCACACAACAACTCAACATCCATGGAGAGGTACATTATCTAAAAACCTTAATCTATTTAATCTAAAGACTTTTCTGTCATTATTCCTTAATCTGTATTCAGTTAGTACAATTGTATATAATCTGCATATTATTTTATACATTCAGTCAATATATCATTTTTATACATTTAAAATACGTATAAGCAGTATAATTGTTTTTACCATTATTATTTTAAACAGATAATATTGGCTGTCAGTTTAGAACAGTTTTGAATTAATAAGCATGTCAATGTTATTTCAGATGCCCCAGAGCCCATCATCACAGTGTACGGACAGATGCGGGACAGAGAGCGCGTGATAGTGATGTGTTCATTTGGCAGGAGCTTCTTTGAGAGCTCTTTCCAGCTGTCAGTGGAGGGTGAACACAGTACACTGAAGAACCCACTGTGCTATTCAAATGAAAAGTGTGTGTTTGATGTGAAAGTGAGTCCACCTGTTTCCTTCACCTGTGTGCACGAGATTAATTCTGCGGTGAACCGTCGCAGTGAGACTTACACCTACAGCCCATCTGGTAAAACATACTATGAATACACAACAAAGAAATAACATTTTCAAAAGTATTGTAATCCTAATGCTGTTATGATGTTAGATTTTGACACCTCAACATATCAATGTACCTAAACACTTTAAAATTATAGATTTGTTCCTGTGGAGTGTTTAATGAGGTTTCCTTCCAATGGATTAATGGCAGTAATACAGTGGCATACTAGTACTGTCACATTATTTCATGTTCAGTAGTTTTAAAAAGTAAATTTAAGCTCAGCCCAGTGACACGAGCACAATGCATTACCAGACGCAGAGTAAGTCAGCATTATTGATTTTTAATTTATATTTAAAATTATTATAAACTTTACTAGCCATATGGTTGCATCGAATGTATGTATAATTTAATTTAATAACATTTAGTTAAACCTAATGAAAAATAAACATACTAAAATGTATTTGAAAGTTTATACTAATTATACTACAAATACATTTATATTTAGGTACTTAATATCCTGCAATTGTAATTTTAGTATACTAAATTGATAAAATTCTGCTTAATCGGAACTACTAATTTTGTACTAATGCACTTTAGTTATCTGGAAATAGTGCTGAGGTCCAACTGAAGCTATACTTAAGTTTATTTGATTGTGCTAAAGTAGAACTATTGCAAGTATACTTTAGGTACACAAATGAGTTACTAGGAATGCTTCTTGTGTGTTGAGAGGTGTGTTCCTTTGGTGCTCTTCAGTTTGGAGATCCAAAATGTTTCCCAAATAAACAGTAATTCTGAGGCACTCAAAAGGAATATATGTTTTAAAAGCCTTTATTTAAACTTGGCTATCTATTAAAAACATATGCCAACATGTTTCAGCCTCTTTGCCCTTCTTCAGGGATAATTCAAAATGGCAGTACGTAGACTGCATGCTATATATAGTCAGGGAGCCAAAGTCTCAAAAATGGGTTGAACGTGACATGGTCTGCCATACTTTTTATTTGTGTTTTTTCTGTTAACTTTGACCCTAAGAACCAATAATTGGAGGGTCTGCTCTGCCGGAAATATCGCGAAAAAAAATTGTGGCCATTTTAGTGTATGCACCCTCTATTTTTTATCAGAAAAATGTGAAAAAAAATTTTTTTCCTCAAATCCTCAGTGGATTGGGTAGGTTGTCAATAAATGTATTCCAGATACACAGAACTCATGTGCTGACAACATTCACTGAAAAAATAACTTATAAAACACATTTCTACATGATTTTGCCTCAATTTAATGCAAAACAATTAGGCGTTTTCTCACTTTTTCCAATATTTTCATTTTACTTCATTGGCAATCAACTATTCCCCTAATGTGCCATGATGCTAAATATCCAGCATGTCTTTGGGAATTTTGAGGTAGTCTAAAATTCTATTGAAGTTCTAAGCCTGTTGATCGCCAACTAGCAGTGAAATCATCACAGATTCATTGATTTTGGTTGGATTTTTATAATTTTTTCTGTGGAACGAGTTTACTGTTTGGTGAAAAGAATGGCATATTGACTGATGTCATAACTTAGGGGAATAGTTGATTGCCAATGAAGTAAAATGATAATATTGGAAAAAAAGTGAGAAAACGCCTAATTGTTTTGCATTAAATTGAGGCAAAATCATGTAGAAATGTGTTTTATAAGTTATTTTTTCAGTGAATGTTGTCAGCACATGAGTTCTGTGTATCTGGAATACATTTATTGACAACCTACCCAATCCACTGAGGATTTGAGGAAAAAAAAATTTCACATTTTTCTGATAAAAAATAGAGGGTGCATACACTAAAATGGCCACAAATTTTTTTCGCGATATTTCCGGCAGAGCAGACCCTCCAATTATTGGTTCTTAGGGTCAAAGTTAACAGAAAAAACACAAATAAAAAGTATGACAGACCATGTCAGGTTCAACCCATTTTATTGAGCTTTTGAGACTTTGGCTCCCTGACTAATATCTGCATGTGGTCACATGACCTAGAAGCACAGGTGCTCATCTGCACATATCACCTGACGGAGAGCAATTACAACAAGTTACTTTAGATAAGACAAGTCACATTTTCACATCAGGATAGTTTAAAAAATCAATATAAATGGATACATGTAGAAAGAGGTTACTTTATATGACAAATTACAGAAAAATTTTACATTGTAAAAAAAATATTTCATTTCATTTCATGCTCTAATATATATGTGCAGTCTCAGATGTTGAATAATTTTACAATTTCTATATTTTACAATTTTAAATATTAATATAGACAGATACATATAGCAAAACAATGGCATGTGCATATAGTCAGTTACAAGAAAGGAAAAAAATCCAATTCCAAGTTTAGACCAGGGTATTGATGAGCTTTTAAAGTATAAATCCAAAATAATAATTGTAAAATTATTCAACATCTGAGACTGCACATACTTATTAGAGCATGAAATGAAATTAAATATTTTTTACAATGTAATTTTTTTCTGTAATTTGTCATATAAAGTAACCTCTTGCTACATGTATCCATTCCATTTATATTGATATTTTAAACTATCCTGATGTGAAAATGTGACTTGTCTTATCTAAAGTAACTTTTTGTAATTGCTCTCTGTCAGGTGATATGTGCAGATGAGCACCTGTGCTTCTAGGTCATGTGACCACATGCAGATATATAGCATGCAGTCTACGTACTGCCATTTTGAATTTGCCCTGAAGAAGGCCAAAGAGGCCGAAACATGTTGGCATATGTTTTTAATGGATAGCCAAGTTTAAATAAAGGCTTTTAAAACATATATTCCTTTTAAGTGCCTCAGAATTACTGTTTATTTGGGATACTTTAGGTACACTTTAAATACCTTGAATTTAAAGAATTATATTATACAGTGATCATTCTATCCTCAGTGATATTAAAACACATTTTAGGCTTAATATTAAGAAATGTGCATTGTGCAATAAAGAAGTAGCATCGTGCAATAAAGAAGTACTCCAAATAAAGTTTAATTATAATATTTATATCAGTAAGTATCAAGCGATATGTCATTAAATATGTTAATGGCTCTGTATTTAGTATGAAATAAATGTATTTTAAATACATTTTCGTATAGGTTTTTTTCACTAAAGCCACTTAATTTTTTCTTTTAACAATTTAATGGCTATAAATACAGCTTTTCAAAATTGTAAAAAGTAAAAAAATATTTATCTTTATTAAGCTCAAAACACCCCCATCATGAGTGTGTTGTATTACAACACGCAGAGTAAATCAGTATATTTGCTGTTGTACTAGGCCTAATGCCTAATTTTTGGTTATTAAAAGAAAGAACTGATTTTATTTATTTGTTTATTTCTAAATAAAATTAATCAACATTACTAATTACCATATATGGACACATCAACTAGCGAGATCTATACAGTCTGGTAATACATAAATATGCTACAAATGGCACTTTCATTAAAGATAAAAGAAGTAATCCTAATGCCTAATACTTGCATGTTGGATCCAGGCTGTTTGAAATAAATCTCATACTGTATGTGTCCTGTGTGTGTCTCAAGACCTGGAACTGTAAATGTAGCTTTTCTATTACAGAAAAATCACATTAAATTCCCATGTTTTTCACATTGGGAACTGTTCCAAAACCACATGTTTTCCATATGCAAAGTGTGTTTCACATGTGACCACATATGTTTTTGCACATGTGAAATTCATGTGGTTTTGCTGGTCCTTGTGTTTGCTTTCAGATTTTTCTGCAGTATTGGATCATCATGAGGAAGGAGTATCTTCATTCTATATTGGCTTTTTCTCCTTCATTGTTGTTGGTCTCGTCATCATGACTGCAGCAGTGATCATGGCCACCTTTAAGAGCAATGCTAAAGGTGTGCATTTCACCCAAACAACTCATATTTCTGATTTTCATTTGCACATATAAAACTACTGTATACTTTTTGTCACAAGAAAAAATTATTAAACCTGTTATAGTACGACAATTTTTTTGCAACTTATTTCAATATCATGATAATACTGTATACCGTGATAAAAGCTTCAGCAATTATCTCAACTTGAGTTGAAATTTTGATATTGTCACATAAATACCCTGGACTTGGTTCTCCCTTCACACACACACACACACGTTTATTTGGCTGTGTGTTCATGCTGCTGTACACAACCTAATCTTAAACTGTTGCATCAAATCAGAAACAAAATCAGCAGAATGCATTTGTTTTTCAACAGGTTCAAAGATTACTGAGGAAGATAATGACTATACGAATGTATAAGAAGACATCAGAGTTTCTGAAGAGGAAAGAATTGACAACTAATCAATTAATCAATTTAGATTAATCAAATACTTTTCTGCATGCTGTATTACTCTTTCATTATTCAAGTAAAATCCTTATTTTATATACAGTATCTCACAAAAGTGAGTACATGTCATGCCCTCATATTTCAGCAAACATTTTAGTATATCTTCTCAAGGGATAATACGAAATGAAACTTGGATTTATTTTAGAGTAGTCAATGTTTGTTTAGCCGTATACATTTACTGTCCTCTAAAAATAACTCAACATACAGTGAAGGGTTGGGGTCAGAATCCCTTGTCTCTTCTATATATCTATATATATATCCTTTCTTCTGTGCTTACATTATTCCTAAACAGATTAATAATCAAGTTTATATAATGATTTCTATATTCAATGAGTGATTTTCATATACTTTTAACAATATGTGCTGTAAGTGTTTTACCAGTATTTTCCTGGGTGCATTCTGATGTCTGGGAGTAATCTTTGTTGACCTAAAAGAGGGCATTGAACGAACCGGTTCTTTGTAGTGGGAAATAGTTACCAGAAGAGGTCGGGTCTGACGAAGACTGGATATATGTTCTAGCTGACTAGTTAAGGTTACAGAGATCAAACTCTATGTGATCTATATGTCTTACGTGATCTGGTTCATATATTTCTCTAATGAATAAAATTGATATTATCTGCACTTCTTCCTGAGGAGGGAATGTTTTATCAGTCTGTTGTGGTAGACTTTCTGATTATAGTGAGCTCAGGCCCTCTCCAACCTTGAGGATACTGTGACTTCCTAGGGTTTTTTGTATGTGCATTGGATCTTTTGTGCAGGTCGTGTATAGGAGTTATGAATACTTCGGTATGCAACAACAGACCCCGAGACGTTCTCCAGGACCTCCAAGGTCACCACAGGACTAAATCTGGGAATCGGACGACCACTATCTTGATTGATGTCGACTTACCCTCCTATCTATCTATATAGACTTGTTTAGACTTTATGTTCTCTTAGCCAATCAGAAGTAGCCAACATGTATGTACTGAGGTCATTATGTGCACTTGTAAATGGTATAACTGGTTCTCTTAGCCAATCAGAAGTAGCCAACATGTATTTACTGTGGTCATTATGTGCCCCTGTAAATGGTATAACTGGTGTGAGATTTTGTGTAAGGTAGTCTGGCCCGCGACCCCCTCGTGAGACTGGCTCTACCGATGAAACTGCAAACTATTCTTCAGTAAATTTTTATCTATTTGATTGAACCTCATGACTCCTGGTCTTCTTTCATCATATCTGATCCTGGGTCTTGAACTATTACACTCCTAACAACACACTGTAAAGAGATTGCTGTAAATTTTACAGTAACTTACTGGCAGCTGGATGCCAGTAATTTACTGTAAAATGTTTTACAGTATTATTACTGTATTTTCACTTACAGTACACTGTACCTTTACTGTATTTTCAATTACAGTATCTTTACTGTATTTTCAATTACAGTATACTGTACCTTTACTGTATTTTCAATTACAGTATACTGTACCTTTACTGTATTTTCAATTACAGTATACTGTATCTTTACTGTATTTTCAATTACAGTATACTGTACCATTTACTGTATTTTGTCTGTTACCGTATTGTCATTTACAGTATTAGTATTGAGTTTTTTTTGTTTTTTTACATGTTTACCCCACCCCCAAAAATGACAACAACTCATGAACATTTGTCCTTAAAATATTATTTTTAATTGTTGAACATTTTGTTTTTAGAAGTACAAATTACAAATCTTGACCTCAATAGCTGAAAAAAAAAAAGGCAAAAATCACCAAAGTCCATAGAACTAATCTCCTGGGGACCATTTGTTTCTGTAGCATGGCAAAAACGTGCGTACACGCACTGAAAACCAAAACAGGCCTTAAAATAATAAAATACCATAAAAGTCAGTTTGTGTTGTTACATTTCAGTAATTTTGCCAGTCAAAGTTGACAAGCTCTCTGATGAGAAACACTGAGGAGGTTCAGGCTGATGCTTTTTTGTGTGTGGATCTTTCCAGATTTCCATCTGCTCTGTGCCTTTAGTGTTTGGTGCCATCAGAGTTGATTCTGAGAATGAACCTGCAAGCACAAAGGGGAAAAAAATACATTAATTTTGAGATCGGTGTTGTCAGAATTTGCCCTAACTCTCAAACTTAATGATGCATGTACTTTTATGTTGATAAAAGCAAAACATCTGATTCTGAATGCACCTACAGAGATGGTACATAATTACCTCATAATCTATTACATTCGAATCATTTAAGCTTCATTCTTTCACAATACATTCCTGTGTAGCTTCAACAGTAGAGAAAGATGCGAGAATGCTGAAACAATGAGTTTGATTTCCAGGGAATGGATAACTTAAAGGAGAACTCTGGTCAATTTTAACATTGAGCTCATTTTTTGTACATTTGGAGTGCTGTCAGTACAGAGAACAACGACAAAAATCAGTGTTTTCTACACCGTGTTATCCTTTTTTTAAAATTCGCACCCTGTTGACTTAAACGGGGCAAGTTCTAAACCTGCTTTTAGCCTCTTAACATCCTTGATGTGTCATTACAAGTGCACAGCCTTGTGAGTGGTGTTATTAAGAGTGACCACGGTCAATCTGACTGCAGTAGATGTGAAAGATATGAATAAAAATGATGTTTATTCAGCCAGCTCACATACCTGTGTTTTCTTCCTGTTTTCGGTCGAAGTCGACAGTAGTCGAGTTCGCGCGCGGCGCGATCATTGGTAACTTGTAATGACACATCAAGGATGTTAATAGGCTAAAAGCAGGTTTAGAACTTGCCCCGTTTAAGTCAACGGGGTGCGAATTTTAAAAAGAGGATAACACGGTGTAGGCAACAACACCGATTTTTGTCGTTGTTCTCTGTACTGACAGCACTCCAAATGTACAAAAAATGAGCTCAATGTTAAAATTGATCGGAGTTCTTCTTTAATAAATAGGAACATGCCACCGTTTTTTGAAAAAGGTGGTTTTCACCGTCTCCCCTATATTTAGCAAACGCATTTTTGTCTCAGTGCATGCATTGTCTTAGTCTGGCAGTGCCGCCGCTAGCTTAGCTTTGCATAATAAATGGAACCCTTTGTTGCCGGATAGCATGTTGGGAGTAAAAGTGATTAAAAAACTCAATTACTTTTTGTGGCCTGCGTATTGACCCTTTTACAGCCCACGTGATCAAATAGTTGCGCGCGCATTTTGGCAACGGAAGTGGTGTTGTTTCCCACTGGCTCTAACGTGTTAGCAACTCCTAAAGTTTATCAAAACGGTTTCCCAGCATCAAAATGTCTGGTTGTTGCGTTTACGGTGGCACTAATCGATATTCCACCATGGGACTTAAGTTTTATAGGATTCCGACAGGATCACGGCCGTTTCAGAAGAACCGGCGGCGCCTGTGGCTGCAGGCGATTAAACGTGTTGATTGGAGCGAGGACATAATAAAAAAATGCTCGTGTCTGCAGCGCCCACTTTATATGGGCTGATTCTCGCCATACTTCTGTTGCCAATTTGCGCACGCATACGTTGCCACGTCATCAATGTGTACAAACAGTAAAAGGGTCTATTCACAACGAGTGCAAATAGCAATGCAGATTAAGACTAGGCGATTTCCTAGGCAGATGTTGACTTGGGACGGAGCACAGGCGAAGCACTGCTACTTGGTCACAGAGATATCACGCAACACCTGAAATCCCCCAACTTCCGTCAACATACCGGCATGAATATTAGCTGGCTATTTTTCCTACAGTAGACATAGTGAATGGCGATAAACATGGCTGATTTTGTGAGAGACGAAGAGGGTGACTTCTCAGACAGCCAAGATCCAGAACCATAACTCTACGAACCAGAGTTTTCAGAAGAGGGGCTGCGTGCTTTGGAAATAAGACAGACAAAAGGAGGAGGTTGCGATTGTTCAACAGCCTGAGGGCGTGAGGATGAGAGCCGACACTAACTGGTGGTGTGAGTGTGGGAATATGCCAGCCTATGCCGACTGAAATAGAGTATCTGTGCTGTGGCGAGTGGGACAAGGTACTGCCATCGATGACCAGGCTCAACGTGTCAGATCAAGATGAGGTGCCCGCAGTTGTGTCTCAGCTACCGAGGACTTCTCTGCATTGATCCATCCTATAGTCTTCGACTTTTTTGAGAACTCATCTTCTGTGTCTCTCACAAAATCCGCCATATTCATCGCCATTCACTATGTCTACTGTAGGAAAAATAGTTAACTAATATTCACACCAATATGTTGACGGAAGTTGGGGGATTTCAGGTGTTGCGTCATATCTCTGCGCCCAAGTAGCAGTGGTTCGCCTGTGATTCACCGCAATATAGTCCCAAGTCAATATCTGTCTAGGAAATCGCCTAGTCTTAAAGGAACACGCCTTTTTGGGACTTTAGCTTATTCACCGTATCCCCCAGAGTTAGATAAGTCTATACATACCTTTTTCATCTCTGTGCGTGCCGTAACTGTCTGACGCACCCACCGCTAGCCTAGCTTAGCACAAATACTGGATGTAAACGGCTCCAGCTAGCATACTGCTCCCAATAAGTGACAAAATAACGCCAGCCTTTTCCTATTTACATGTTGTGATTTGTATAGTCACAGAGTGTACAAATAATAAGGTCACATGAGACACAGCCATATTTTAACCATATAAATACTGGGAACTACATTCTCAGAGGGCGAAGCACTGCTACTTCTGTGGAGTGATTTGCTCGCAGCACTTGAGAAGCCCTGTAGTGAGGAGCAGAGAGTTTGCTCAGAGCTGCGGTAAATCACTCCACAGAAGTAGCAGTGCTTCGCCTTCTGAGAATATAGTTCCCAGTATTTATATGGTTAAAAGATGGCAGTGTCTCATATGACCTTATTATTTGTACACGCTGTGACTATACAAATCACAACATGTAAATAGGAAAATGTGGGTGTTATTTTGTCACTTATTGGGATTAGTATGCTAGCTGGAGCTATTTACATCCAGTCTTTGGTCTAAGCTACTGTAGGCTAGTGGTGGGTGCGTCAGAGAGTTACGGCACGCACGGAGATGAAAAAAGTTATGTATGTATCTCACTCTGGGGGATACGGTGAAAAAGCTCCCCAAAAGTCGGGAGCGGACATGCTATCCAGACATGCTGTCCGGCGGCGCTGCCAAACGCGAATAGAGCGTAAAATTCTCGTCTACCACGTCTAGTTGGACGCTTGAACATTTAGAATAGGGATGCACCGATATGAACATTTTGGCCGATACCGATAACCGATAATTCTTTACATTTGAAAGCCGATAACCGATATATTGGCCGATAAATCTAAATAAAAATGTGTATACTTTGATAGCCTGTATAACAAAATGCTCACCATTAAAAGCCTTGTCTCAAACACTTTTAAATCAAACATATACAATACAGTATAGCCTAGTTTGAACCAGTGTAAGATTCCTTAACTTTTAAAATTAATTTTACACTCATATGGACAACTTTCTTTATTAAAAAATGGTAACACTTTATAATAAGGTTTAATTTTGTTAGCATGAACCAACAATTTTATAAAACATTTTTAAGAAAGTTCTATCTGTTAACATTAGTTAATGCACTGTGAACTAACATGAACACACATATTTTATTAACTAACAATAACACAGGCTATTGCTCTCTGTTAGTTAATGCATTAACAAATGAGACCTTATTGTAAAGTGTTATCAAAAAATCTATTGCCTAACAAAAAATACAATACCTAAATAATGCAAACAAGTCATTGGATAACATTGACCTGCATATAAAGAAACAAAATGCTTGTGCCATGTATCAATAAAATGGAATCGTGTCCGCACGGACAACAAGGAAATTATTTTAATCAAACCATATCATTGATGAAAATAATACGAGAACAAAATAATGTTAGTTATTAATTATAACGCAATGTTTTTGATTTTTTTTTTACATTTTAATATTACATTGATAGTAAACATCTTTAATAGCTTACTGTTTCAAATGACATTGCTGTGTGATCTGTGCGAGCTGAAGCTGAAAGAGACGAACGTTAAAAACTGAATCGCTTTGTTAGAAGGTTAATACACTCGACGGTTGCTGAAGAATGCAAACCCAAAGAATTTACGAATGTATTACAATAGTGAATACAATTATAATTGTATGACAGTCCCAATCATAGCTTTTAATGTTTTCCATTGTTGATTAATCTGCGCGCGCTGAAGCTGAAGAGAACGAGCACCGGGAAAATGAAGAACTTCGCATGCAGGTTGTTTAAATCCACGAAACGCATCATATGTGAGATTAATCAGATATATTTATATTACATGAACTTTATATTACGACTTATCTGCGCAAAATGACGTGAATTCACAATCGAACTTGTGCTGGTCATAATGTAGGCTAATATCCCTGTTCTGGACGCGCTATTCCCACAACAACGCGCTGAAGCGGCCACTAAACCCAGAGAATTCACAACGTTTTATTACAATAGTGTTCTCATTATAATGACAGTCCCAATTATAGTTATAAATGTGAATTGCTGTTCGAGCTGCGCAACGCTATAAGATGATCAAAGATGATCACCGCAAAGATGATCACCGGTGAAGCGCTGCATCGTTCATTAACTCACCCAAACGCATCCTATATTAGACTAATCGGATATATATACACAAAATAAACATATTACAACTTACTATTTCACAGAATGCTGCGAATGCTCAAGAGAACTTGACTGTGCTGGTCATGAAGGCTTAACTCCATAGACGCGCTCTTTCCTCAACGCGCTCGTCGTGCTGGCGAACACGAATTCACAACATTCTTTTGCAGGCTGTTTTTATTATAATGTTATTGTTATGAAGCCTATGTAACAGATTTGTGCTGCACATGTTGCACTGAACTGTAGCCTATCTTCCTTTTCGAAGTGAATCCAATCATTCAGAACCATCATGGCGAACCGCGCGCATCTCTTAACTGAAGTAAATAATCTATTATTTATCGGCTTTGATATATCGGCCCAATTTTCTTATTGGACCGATAACGATAACATCAAAAAAGACCATTTATCGTCCGATATCGATATGTGGTCGATATATCGTGCATCCCTAATTTAGAATCCAATCGCGTGTCCAAAGCTAAGTTGACGCGTAAAAAGCAAGTGTTTGAAGCGAAATTGACGCGCGTCAGAGGAGAAATCCGCTTCTTGTGGGAGGGGCAAGTGCTAGACGGTTGTCTGTTTGCAAGATGGCTGATGTTGATTGACCTCTAGAGGTGCATAATTGCGTCTTTACATTGACTTAACATTTAAATCACTCGCACCAGACGTTCTATTCGCGTTTGGTGTGAACGCACCTTAAGACAATGCATGCACTGAGACAAAAATACATTTGCCCACTTATCTAAATATAGAGGAGACAGTGAAAAAACCCTATTTCAAAAAACGGTAGGGTGTTCCTTTAAACTTAAATACAATGTAATTCCTTTGGATAAAAGTGTCTGCCAAATGCATGAATGTAAATGTAATGTAAAAAATATATATATTTTGGGTTACCTAATTCTGCATTTGACAAAATGGACAGTTAATGCTGAAGAAGAGTCTGTTAGCTGTAGTAGCTGGATGATGATTCTTCATAGTCAGCATCCATGTTTTTGCTTAGAGAACAGACTCTCCTGAAACAGACAAAGTCACAGCAGCCTTTTAGTGTTATTATAGTTCACAGAAATAAAATACAATGACAAAACGTATTACTAACAACAACGACATGAGGGGAAAAGATGATGTAAGATATGATGTTGTATGGTGTTTATAGTTTTTTTAATAAATTAAACATTTAAAATATTAGTTAGCAAAATTTTGCTATATTGATAATGGTATATTGCTAACCCTTTCCTCCTCCTCCTCCTCCTCAAACGTCAACCTGTTCTGTATATTAGTGGAGAGCGTCTGCAGTGATGTACAGTCCGGAGGGAATGGCTTCTGCAAATTCAAAATAAAGAACAGAAACTGATGAATGATTATTTAAAAGCACTTTAACTCTGCTGTCTGGTAAACCCGTTTTCTCCCCTTCCGTTGGTTTCATCGGGAGTTACATTATATTATGTTTGCCTGCTAAATTAACGCATAATTCTGCTAATTTAGTTGATGTCATCTTACCCACCTGTAGATGTCATCACCATTAGGACGGCAATCACAAGAAAAGACTCCAAAACACACCTCCGACATTGCAGACATGATTCAGGCTACAAACTTGAAAATAAAACAAAAGATGTAATTAACAATGGTGTCGCTTAAACGGTTAGTTTACTTAAAAAATTAAAATGATATCCATTTACCATTTACTCAGCCTCAACTTGTTCATAACCTGTATTAATTTATTTCTTGTGCTGTGTACCTAAGAAAAACATGAGTAACCAAACAAGTTTCTGGTCCCCATTGACATCCATAGTATTTTTATTTATTTATTATAGAAGTCAATGGGGACCAGCAAACTGTTCCATTACCAACATTCTTCAAAATATCTTCTTTTATGTTCAGAAGAAAGAACTTCATGCAGGTTTAGAACAACTTGTGGGCAAGTCAATTATGACAGAATTTCTTTTTGAGGTGCACTATTCCTTTTAACTTATTTTTTCACTTTAGCTCACTGTTAACGTTGTTACATCTTCCTAACTAGCTAAGTTGTGATAAATAGGGGCCGGAAGTTCACGGAACATACATATGTTATTATTATTCTCTGTTTAAGTTTACTTCGGCTTATTTAAGTGAAGTTAACCTAAGTTACCAGTTGATGTTATGACGGCAATGAAAAGGCTCCAACACACACCTCCATCGTTGCAGACTGCAGACATTATACAGATCACAAACCTGAAAATAAATCAAAGCATATACGTGAAAATCTTGTTTAAAAACCTCACTTAAACAAGGGTTTCGTCTATCTCACTTTACCTCAGTATTTCACCACGACACGTTAGTTCGTTGCGGTTAACTTTAGCCTAACCGACGACTCCGCCTAGCGAGCTTACGTTAAAGAGGCAGAGATATGTACAAACGTTATTGTTATCGTTTTAACTAAAGAATATTTCGGATAATATAGGTGAACTTATTAGCTTACTTACCAGTTAATATTATCACCGTGACGGAGATCCGGCCGACTGTCAGGGGAAAAAAAGGCACCAAAACCATTCCGACGAAAACAAAAAGACAAATCATGTTAGTTTGCTGTTAACATAAATGAAAACATTTGCAAATGTTTGTTTTACATAAAATAGAAATAATATACTAACCTTTTTGGAGTTACCGGTAGGCTACATCTTTTGTCCACATTAACGGCCACTTCAACCAATACAGTCAAAAAAATTCAAAAAAATCTCTCTTGCCATTGGTCAGTTTTACGCGGGCTAGTTCACTACTGTAAATTGATTTACAGTAGAGAAGAATTACAGTAGTGCCCATATATTTTCCCATAATCCTTTGCGGTTTACAGTAACATACTGTATAAACATTTTACAGTATCTTACAGTACATATTACAGTAAAATACTGTTCAAATTACAGAAATCAGTTACAGTGCAGCCATTAATGTCAAAATTTTTACATTAAAATTTAGCTGGCACACAAAAAAGAGCACACAAAGTGAACATGTCAAAACTGTGTCCAAAGTGTCAATAGTTTGTGTGAGCACCATTATTATCTAGCACTGCCTTAATAGGCATGGAGTTCACTAGAGCCGCTAGGTTGTTGCTGGGATCCTCTTCCACTCCTCCATGACATCACGGAGCTGCTGGATGTCAGACACACTGCACTTCTCCACCTTCTGCTTGAGGACGCCACACAGGTGCTCAACAGGGTTCCGGTCTGGTGACATACTTGGCCACTCCATCACCTTCACCTCCAGCTTCCTCAGCAAGGCAGTTGTCATCTCAGCAGTGTGTTTGGGGTCGTTATCATGTCGTTCGGCCCAGTTTCTGAAGGGAGCGCATCATGTTTTGCGCATCATGAAGACTCTTAGATCAACAAATCAACTTTTGTTGGAAGTCCCAAGGACAAGGTACAGACTCTGGGGTGACCGGGCCTTTTCTGTAGCTGGGCCAAGACTTTGGAACAAGCTACCTGCCGATTTACGAACAATCACTGACTTGGGCCCTTTTAAAGCTAAGCTTAAGACTTATTTATTTAGACTGGCTTTTATATCATAGCATTTGTTGAGTCATTATGTGTTTTCTTTGTGACATACTGTACATTTATTATATATCTTGATTATATATTTTATTTTTATATTTTGCATTGTATTGTTGTTGTTTTTTTGTTTTTTGGAAAGCACTTTGGTTCACCTTGAGTGTTATAAAGGGCTGTAAATAAATGTTGATTGATTGATTGATTGATTGATTGATGTTTTGCTTCAGAACTCCAACAGTACGTGTTGGAATCTATGTTTCCTCAATGAAGTGCAGCTCCCCAGAACCAGCAGCATTCATGCAGCCCCAGACTATGATGCTACCACCACCATGCTCGACTATAGGCAAGACACAATGTTCTTGTTACACATCATCAGGCCATCGCCACACATGCTGGACACCGTCTGAGCCAAACAAGTTTATCTTAGTCTAATCAGACCACAGGACATGGTTCCAGTAATTCATGCTCTTGGACAAGTTTCTTTCAGCAAACTGTTTGCGGGCTTTCTTGTGAGCCAGCTTCAGAAGAGGCCTCCTTCTGGGACGACGGCCATGCAAACCGACTTGTTGCTGTGTGTGATGTATGGTCTGAGCACTGACAAGCTGACCTTCCGCTTCTGCAACCACTAAAGTAGTGGTTCTCAACGGGGGCGGTACCGCCCCCCAGGGGGCGTTCAGAGAACCTCGGGGGGCGTTGGAAGCAAGATTTTTGAAAGGGGGGCTTTCCGGTGTTAATGGGGGGTTCATGAGTTTAAATATAGGCCTAACACAAATTTTTGTTAATTTACTTTGATTCATTTTAAGCATTTGATAATTTATTTGTAATAAACACTAAAAAAGTGTTAGGACTATTTATATGTTAAATTATGTTGTAAAACATTATGCGTGCGCAGAGCGTGAGGTCATATTGTTTTGTTTTTTTCGCCCCCCAGGTCAACTGGGAAGCTTTGTAGAAGAGCTAGATGTGCTGCTGTCCTCTTTCCCTGAGGATGGCACTCCACTGGTAGTCTTTGGTGATTTCAACATTCATCTAGAGAAGCCGTATGCTATAGACTTCATCTCTCTCCTAGCCTCATTCGATCTCAGACGGCTCATCACCACAGGTACTCACAAGTCAGGTAACCAACTGGACCTGGTTTACACACGCAACTGCATCACAGACAACATTTCGGTGAAACCTCTCCATGTCTCAGATCACTTCCTCATTACTTTCAATCTAAAACTCACTACCCATGCTCCAGCAACCTCCCCACCATTTACTTTCAGACGAAACCTCCGCTCACTCTCTCCCTCCCATCTTTCCTCTGCTGTGTCATCTTCTCTTCCCTCACCCTCAAAATTCTCATCTCTGGACGTGAATACCGCAACAGATACTTTTTGCTCCACTTTAACTTCTTCTTTAGACACTATCTGCCATCTCTCCTCCAGGCCAGCACGCGCCACTCCCTTTAACCCCTGGTTATCTGTGGTTCTTCGTGAACACCGGACCAAACTCAGAGCAGCGGAGAGAAAGTGGCGCAAATCTGAAGATACATCTGACCTGAGTATGTATCGATCTCTGCTCTCTGCTTTTTCTGTTGATGTTCACACTGCAAAATCTTCATACCTCCACAACAAGATCAACACAGCCCCTAACACACGAGCACTGTTCAAGACATTCAACTCTCTCCTCTGTCCACCACCACCACCACCCACCTCCTCACTAACTGCTGATGATTTTGCTAACTACTTCACTAACAAAACAACAACTATCAGCAGTCAGTTCTCTAATCCACACACGCAGGAACCTAGACCAACCACTCCCACAGCCAATAACCTTCTCTCCTCCTTCTCTCCACTAACCGAGGAAGAGGTATCTAAACTTCTCCTCTCCAGTCATCCTACCACCTGCCCTCTAGACCCCATCCCCTCACACCTTCTACAAGCCATCTCTCCCACACTTATACCAGCTCTCACACACATTATCAACTCAACCCTACACGCTGGCATTTTTCCTACAGCATTTAAGCAGGCTCGGGTAACTCCACTGCTTAAAAAACCAACATTAAACACATCACTCTTAGAGAATTACAGACCTATCTCTCTCCTACCATTCATTGCGAAAACACTTGAACGAGTTGCTTTCAACCAAGTATCATCCTTCCTGTTTCTGAACAACCAGCTGGATGTCAACCAATCCGGCTTCAAGAAGGGGCATTCAACCGAGACCGCATTACTGTCAGTCACAGAAGCCCTGCGGATCGCAAAAGCTGCCTCCAAATCATCAGTTCTCATTCTGTTGGACCTGTCTGCTGCCTTCGACACTGTGAATCATAAGATCCTTCTGTCCACTCTCTCATCACTGGGCATCACTGGAACCGCCCTCCACTGGTTTGAGTCCTATCTCACAGGTAGGTCCTTCAGGGTCACATGGAGAGGCGAGGTATCCAAAGCACATCAACTGACTACAGGGGTTCCCCAGGGTTCAGTGCTTGGACCCCTCCTCTTCTCCATTTACACCACATCACTGGGACCCATCATACAGGCATATGGTTTCTCTTACCATTGCTATGCTGATGACACCCAGCTCTACCTCTCATTTCAACCAGATGATCCCACAGTAACGGCACGGATCTCAAGCTGTCTGGCTGACATCTCGGCATGGATGAAGGAACATCACCTGCAGCTCAACCTGACAAAGACTGAGCTTCTCGTCCTCCCTGCCAATCCGTCTCTACAACACGACTTCACTATCCCGCTAGACTCTTCCTCAATCACCCCATCAAGGTCGGTCAGAAATCTTGGAGTAATCTTTGATGACCAGCTGACCTTCTCAGACCACATTACAAAGACAGCTCGATCATGCAGGTTTGCAATGCACAACATCAGGAAGATCAGGCCTTTCCTAACTGAGCATGCAACACAGCTTCTCGTCCAGGCCCTGGTCATTTCTAGGCTTGATTACTGCAATGCTCTCCTGGCTGGATTTCCATTGTGTGCAACTAAACCTCTACAAATGATCCAGAATGCTGCAGCTCGTCTTGTCTTCAACGAGCCCAAAAGGGCCCACGTCACTCCTCTGTTCATCTCTCTGCACTGGCTACCACTCGCTGCTCGCATCAAGTTCAAGGCGTTGACGCTTGCTTACAGATCGACCACAGGTTCAGCTCCCTCCTACTTTCACTCGCTCCTACGAGTCTACATCCCTACCAGAAGCCTACGATCAATCAATGAGCGGCGGCTCGTGGTACCTTCACAAAGAAAAAGCCACAAAAAACTCTCCAGAACATTCTCATTCACGGTTCCATGCTGGTGGAATGATCTGCCCACCGACATCCGGAATGCAGAATCCCTGACAGCATTTTCAAAAGACAACTGAAAACTCATCTCTTCCGTGAGCACTTAACATAAAACACACACACACACACAAAAAAAAAAAAAAAAAAATCCTCACTTGTCTGGTTTATGCTACTCTGAGCAATGTTTGAACTTGGTATTTTGAGCACTTCTTGGGTTGCTATTGTCTCTTCACGATGACTCGTTTGGCTTAGTCCTCAGATGTAAGTCGCTTTGGATAAAAGCGTCTGCTAAATGTAAATGTAAATGTATATTGTGTGTGCGTGTCTATGGTGCGGGTAGAAAAAATTTTCAGCAGCCTCATAAAAAAAAAAACATTCGTCCACTCTACTCCTGACCGCAAGTCCACCGTCAGTGTTGTCGGTAGGCACTAAGCAGTTTTTTTGTGTTCATTTCTATATTGCATTCCGATTTACGATTGAAAGCAGTTAGCCTACCAATAATGTCAAAAATATGATGTGCAGAGCCGAACCCGAATACGGTATTCGGAAAGGCACAAATAATGTGTGTTTTTTACGAATACTTATTTCGAACAAATACTTGAAAAAGTATTTGTATTCGGGAATAAGAAAAACTTTATATAAAAAAGTTGCGTTTCCTCACGAAACCGTGCGTGAGTGACGTTCAGGAAGAGGTGACTGACACAGGCTGCTCCACACAGCAACAAGGCTCGGCTGAGCGAAAAAAAAAACACTTAACTGCATCACTGTTTTTGTTGAATAGATGTTTGTACCTTAACTGGGCTCCGGAGGCAGTTTATAACTTTCGGGAAGCGGAGTTTGATCGGGAGATTATTCCATTACACTGCATTAGCCTATTGACGTCTTCAGTCGGGTGCTCTCATGTGCACTCTGTTTACGTAGCTCTGTTAGCTCGGTAATTATTTGTTTTTATTACATTGCTTGGTTGAATTATAATGTAGAATGCGGTCTGTTTTATTTCTTACAGACCGCGCTAAGTATAATACAGTTGGCATGGAAAACCGAGCGTTTCTATGAATTCTAAAAGTAGAGACGGAACGGACTTTTGGAAGCAATACAATGGTTTTAAAATCAATAAACTCATTTTTAAAGCAATATTTTTAAATTATTGATTTATTTGGTAGGTAGCCATGTAATAAGCGGGTTTAACCATGCATGGATGGGTCTGTTATGTTATTTTCTTTTCAGTCACGTTCCTTGTTATATATAGGCTAGATTCATTGCTGGATTTATAGAAAAATATCAATCAATAGGCCTATTGCATATCCATCATTATTATAATGGATATAATTAAAGAATAGGCATACTTACACTATCATAAATTAGATGTGTAACACAAAAAAACTTTTTACGCCTATATTTTGAATTTTACTCAAATAGCCTACAAATATAGGCTACAAATTTTTCCCCTCAACAAATACTGATACCGGCTGCTTTGCACACCTCTAATGTGCCGTCAAGTTTGGGTGTGTGTACATGCTGTTAAAATGAGTGTTCTCACCGATACGCCGATACGAGTTTTGTCGAGTTGTATTTTGACGACTAGAATCCAGCGCTTATTAGAATCACACAGCGGAGGAATGGAAAATTGACAAGCCATTAAAAAGTATTGACTTAAGAAACTCATATATTTTCAATAAGTCATGTTCCCATTCTAAATTCTATTTATAAGGTACAACTTTTTAAAAACATTTGTAGGCATTATCAATCCCAATGCCTAATGCCAAAATGTTTTAGGCTATATTTGTTCACCAAGTATTTAGCCTACTGGTCAGGCATTTTTTGTTAACTCGCAAAACAGTAAGGAGAAAATGACAATTTGATGGATAATTTAAATATATCCTGTAATCACATTTTGGTAATGTATTAATTAATTGTTAACAAAAACAAATTAATTGTAATTGTATATATACCATTGATGGAAACCAGCTGATACCAAGGTATTTTAGGCCTACAATTCTAACATAATTTTTCATGAAAAATCAGGATTGTATTTATTTATTTTTCGAAATAAATAATTAGGTTAATGTAAGTAGCTTCATGCAATACTCTCCTAAATGAGTAATAAAACCTACTGTCACAAACACCCAGTCATCAGCGCCAGATCTTGTCTCTCCACCCACTCGTTCCTCATCTCCGGAGTTTTGATTCTGTACACCTGTCTGAATCAGCTGACGGCTATCTGCAATCAAGTTCACTCACCTTTATATCGCCGTCAGTTTCCTCAGTCCTTTGTCTGGTCTCGTCTGCAAACCCTAGACGTCCTGACTCTCGTCATATTGAGATTCTTCAGTATACGAAAACCTGCCTTCAAAACTCACCCGCTCTGCTGAGAGTTCCGTTCTTCTGATCAGTCTGTCTGTATCCTGGTTCACCGCCTTCTGATCTCGTCCAGTTTTCCACGCCTGCAACAGATAAGAGACTTGTATCCATCTGACTCTTCCGTGCACCGTTCAAGACGGATTTAATGAAAGATTACTCACCTGCTGTTTCAGTTCCTGTTGTAAATAAATTCCTTTGTTTCACTTACCTGTTGGCATTCTTCTCATCTGTGACAGAAGACCAGACCAACAATGCAAGATTCCGCTGATGCAAGCGCGGAAGGTGCGGCTGCTCAAACTCCGGTCTCGGAGATTCTTCTGGAGATTCGACAGGCGCTTCAATCGCTCGCCCCTCCATCTGCACCATCTGCCTCTGTAAGTCCCATGGCCCGACCATCATCTTTTTCTGGTGAGGAGGGGGAGTGCAGTGGCTTTCTGCTGCAATGTGAGCTGTATATGGAGATGCAGGCTGCTCAGTTTCCCACCGAAAAAGCGAAGGTTGCCTTTATTATCTCGCTCCTCACAGGACGCGCGCTGCTCTGGGCACGTGCTTTATGGGACGCGAATGGGCCGGTAACGCAAACTATGGCGAATTTCACAGCACATTTCAAAGAAGTTTTCGCTCAAGCTCCTAATACCCTTTCCATTCATGATCAGTTATTTCGTCTTCAGCAAGGGAATTCCTCAGTTTCTGATTATGCTTTGCGGTTTCGCACCCTAGCAGCCAATTGCAATTGGAATGAGACAGCACTGGTTACTGCATATCGTCAAGGTCTAAATCGAGACATATGTTTACAACTGGCCATTTATGATGACACCATTGGAATCGAAAGCCTCATTCAGCGTTCCATTCGTGTGGCTCAGCGCCGCTCCGCCTGCCTTACTAACCAGCCTGCACTTCCTCCTCCTCGCCCCAATCCACTCGACAGCCCTTCAGTACCAGTACCTATGGAGGTAGATTCTGCGCATTTAAGTCACTCTGAACGTCTTCGACGTATCAACAACAATTTATGCCTCTACTGTGGTAATGCTGGTCACCTCCTCGTCACCTGTCCAGTGCGTCCTCCACGACCTGCGGTGAGTACAGTGGTTCTCCCATCACCCATATCCTCATTGAAATATACTCCGATTTTGCTTACATATTGTATGCGATCTGTTCCAGCGAAGGCGCTGATCGACTCAGGATCCGCTGGAAACTTCATTTCTCTCTCGACTCTTCTAAAACTCCAAGCCCGACGTAAATCTGTGAACCAGCCACTTCACATTCATTCAATCCTGGGGAAACCGCTAGGTCGTGGACACATCAGGTACTGCAGCCCCATTTTGACTGTAAAGATTGGTTGTATGCATGTGGAGAAACTATCTTTTCTGGTACTGGAGGGCTCCACTGCGGAGGTCATCCTGGGACGCCCGTGGCTGGAACTCCATTCTCCCAATATTAGTTGGTCCTCTGGAGAAATTCTTCAGTGGGGGAAAAGTTGTTTTTCTCATTGTCTGTCAGCCATCAAGAAGATACCCTCAGTTACTCCAGCTTCGAGTCTTCCCATCAATGCTACTACGATCGAGAGTCCAGCCACCAGTACAGAACCTTTGATTCCTAGCCACTATCGGGCGTTCCAGGAGGTATTTGACAAACAACTGGCCACGAAACTGCCTCCGCATCGGCCATGGGACTGTGCGATCGACCTGCTGCCTGGGGCTGTTCTACCACGCGGTAAGATTTATCCGCTGTCCATCCCGGAGCAGAAGGCCATGGAGGAGTACATTGCGGAAGCTCTCCGTCATGACTACATCAGACCTTCCACGTCCCCTGCCGCTTCTAGCTTTTTTTTCGTCGGAAAGAAGGACGGAGGCTTGCGCCCTTGCATCGATTACCGTATCCTCAACAACTCTACTGTCAAATACCGCTATCCTCTTCCTCTGGTTCCAGCGGCTTTGGAACAACTACGTGGTGCTCGAGTTTTTTCTAAGTTGGACCTTCGGAGCGCATATAACTTGATAAGAATCCGAGAGGGAGATGAATGGAAGACTGCGTTCATCACCCCAGCAGGTCATTATGAATACCAAGTCATGCCTTTTGGACTGTCCAATGCTCCCGCTGTCTTCCAGGGCTTTATGAATGAGATCTTCAGAGACTTCTTGCAACAATTTGTCATTATCTATATTGACGACATTCTGATATATTCATCCAGTCTATCCGAGCACCACCAACATGTCACTCAAGTCCTACAACGTCTGCTTGACCATCAACTGTTCCTGAAATTAGAAAAGTGTGAGTTTCATCGAGAGTCAATTCAGTTCCTGGGATATGTGATCTCTTCTCAAGGTATTTCCATGGACCAGAGGAAGGTGGAAGCGGTCGCCAACTGGCCATTACCCACTAACATCAAAGAACTTCAAAGATTTCTGGGCTTCGCCAACTTTTACAGACGATTTATCAAAGGTTTCAGTCAGATCAGTGCGCCCATCACATCTCTGTTGCATAAAGGGGCCAAGTCTCTGTCCTGGTCCAATGAAGCTCTCAAGGCCTTCGAAAGACTCAAGGTGACTTTCTGTTCCGCTCCTACCCTCGTCCATCCGAATCCTGATTTACCTTTCCTCGTGGAGGTTGACGCTTCTATCACTGGAGTAGGAGCGGTATTGTCACAGCGGCAGGGGACGCCTTCCAGACTCCATCCATGTGCCTATTACTCCAAGAAACTGTCCCCGGCGGAGCAGAATTATGATATCGGAAACCGGGAGCTACTAGCAATCAAATTGGCTTTGGAAGAGTGGAGACACTGGCTGGAGGGAGCCAAACACCGCTTTGACGTTATCACAGACCATCGTAATTTGGAATACCTTCGTGATGCCAAACGACTCAACACCCGTCAAGCCCGCTGGTCACTCTTCTTTACTCGGTTCAATTTTCAAGTCACCTACCGACCCGGAAACAAGAATATCAAGGCCGATTCACTTTCTCGACTATACCAACCTGACGCCATTCACTCTGACCCAGAACCCATCCTCCCTCCAGCCATGATTGTCAGCCCGATTCAATGGAGTATACACGACCACATTGCAGATGCCACTCGAACGGAACCTGCTCCGCCGGGAGGTCCTGAGGGTCGGACATATGTGCCATCTCGTTTGCGTCTGACCCTCATGGACTCAGTACACACTTCTCCGGGCTCTGGACACCCAGGCAGCCAACAAACCCTCTCGCTCCTCCAACAACGCTTCTGGTGGCCCAATATGACCCAGGATGTCTCCCGGTACGTCAAAGGCTGTCCCGTCTGTGCCATGGCTAAGGTACCCCGACATCTTCCAGATGGCAAATTAGTCCCTCTACCTGTACCCACGAGACCGTGGTCCCATCTTGGTGTGGATTTCATCACAGATCTCCCTTCCTCAGATTCCTACACTTGTGTGTTAGTAGTGGTAGATCGTTTTTCCAAAGCCTGCAAGTTGATCCCTCTTCCTGGTTTACCTACTGCCTTCGAGACTGCTGAATCCCTGTTCATTCACATATTCCGACACTTTGGCATTCCGGAAGACATAGTATCAGATCGTGGTCCACAATTCATCTCCCGCGTTTGGAAGGCATTCTTTAATCTCCTCGGTGTTTCAGTGAGTCTCACTTCTGGATATCATCCACAGTCTAATGGTCAGACGGAGAGGAAAATCCAGGAAATCGGAAGATACCTGCGGTCATATTGCCACGACCATCAGGACGGCTGGAGCCGTTACCTACCCTGGGCCGAGTATGCACAGAACTCTCTCCAGCAGTCTACCACAGGGCTTACTCCTTTCCAGTGCATACTCGGCTATCAGCCACCACTATTTCCCTGGTCAGGTGAGCCTTCAGATGTTCCAGCCGTCCACCACTGGTTTCAGCAGAGCGAGAGGGTCTGGGACTCAGCACATGTACATCTGCAAAGGGATGTTCGGAGGCATAAGAGCCAGGCTGATGTAAGAAGATCTACGACTCCCACATACCAACCGGGACAACTTGTCTGGCTCTCCACCAGAGACATCCGCCTCCGACAGCCCTGTCGCAAGCTGAGTCCCAGGTACATCGGGCCGTTCGCTATTCAGAGGCAGATCAACGAGGTCACCTATCGGCTTGCACTTCCTCCACATTATCGTATCGCACCATCATTTCACGTGTCTCTGTTAAAGCCATACACTGATCCTCTGTTTCCTTCCTCCACAGGGTCTGGTGCTGGTGACGTACCTCCTCCTCCTCCTGTGGATCCTTCGGTTGAAAACATCTATCAAGTTCAGGAAATTCTGGATTCGAGACGTCGGGGCGGCCAATTGGAATATCTCATTGACTGGGAGGGTTTTGGCCGGAGGAAAGAAGTTGGGTGCATCACAATGACATCCTGGATCCCACTCTACTTCAAGACTTTCACATGGCCAATCCCAGTCGCCCTGCACCTAGAGGTCGAGGTCGTCCCCGTCGTCGGTCCATTCCGCCCTCAGGAGCTGGCCGTGGAGGGGGGGGTACTGTCACAAACACCCAGTCATCAGCGCCAGATCTTGTCTCTCCACCCACTCGTTCCTCATCTCCGGAGTTTTGATTCTGTACACCTGTCTGAATCAGCTGACGGCTATCTGCAATCAAGTTCACTCACCTTTATATCGCCGTCAGTTTCCTCAGTCCTTTGTCTGGTCTCGTCTGCAAACCCTAGACGTCCTGACTCTCGTCATATTGAGATTCTTCAGTATACGAAAACCTGCCTTCAAAACTCACCCGCTCTGCTGAGAGTTCCGTTCTTCTGATCAGTCTGTCTGTATCCTGGTTCACCGCCTTCTGATCTCGTCCAGTTTTCCACGCCTGCAACAGATAAGAGACTTGTATCCATCTGACTCTTCCGTGCACCGTTCAAGACGGATTTAATGAAAGATTACTCACCTGCTGTTTCAGTTCCTGTTGTAAATAAATTCCTTTGTTTCACTTACCTGTTGGCATTCTTCTCATCTGTGACACCTACGTGCAAACATTACCGCTTTAATGATCGTCCTTTATTTTTCAGTGCATTTGTTTTACAATATATGGCTATTACTGTCATGGGATTAATATTATAACTATTATGTAGTAGTGTAATGTAGACAGACACAACTAAAAGAGATTTGAATTTTACTTTAATTTGCACACTAAATATGGGTTGAGCTTTAAATTTTGAACTCTCAAAGTGCACCAGATTGACGAATTAAACATTAAAATGCACACAATTTTCTTACAGGGGGGCATGCCCCCGAACCCCCCTAGAAGGCCCGAGGAACACCCACCACAGATTTAACAAACAACCTGTGAGGAACACTGCTATTGCTATTCCAATGTAATTTTGAGCTGGGGTTAATGACTGTGGAGTTTAATTGTATTAATAAATTACATTTTTGTACTTATTTCATCTGTTAACTCTCACTCGCTTGACTCGCTCATAACATGGCATTAGTTGGGGCGGGGTAGGGTGGGGTGGGGGGCGGTCAGGGACCTGGATATTGGATAGGGGGCGCTGGCCCAAAAAAGGTTGAGAACCACTGCACTAAAGCAATGCTGGCAGGACTCATGCGTCTGTTTTTTGAAGCCAGCTTCTGCACCTGACACACAGCACGAGGACTCAACTTCTTTGATTGACCCTTGTGAGGCCTTTTCCAAGTAGAACCCGTTTTGTAAAACCTCTGAATGACCCCTGGCCTGTACTGTAACTCAGTTTCAGGGTGTTACCCATCTTCCTTTAGCCTTGGCCATCTTTGTGGAGAGCAACAATACTAATTCTCAAATCCTTAGAGAGTTCTTTGCCATGAGGTGCCATGTTGAACATCCAGTGGTCAGTATGAGAGAATTGCACTCAAAGTACAAATTTGAACTTCTCTAATACAAGATACACAAATTTGTATGGTCCTGTCAAGCAGACAAAAACAAGCAGACAAAAACATGAACATGATGAATAGGACATGTGGCTTTGTATGGTTAAATGACGTACAGCTATTATCACTCACTTTTGTTGCCAGCTATTTTGACAATAATGGCTGTATGTTGAGTTATTTTCAGAGGACAGTAACTGTTATACAAGCAGCACATTGACTTGAAATGAATTCTCTAAAATATATCCAAGTTTCAATTCTATAGTATTGTCCCTTGAGAACATACTAAAATGTTTGTTGAAACGCTTTTGTGAGATATAAGCACATACACACTTTGAACAGTTGAATTTATAAACATGAAGAACAATATTACTGCATATTTTAATTTATACACTATATTTATATAGCCTACTGTATAAAATATTTAGTTTCAATATACATTTTATTTCATGTTTATAAATTCAGCTGTTCAAAGTACTATGTGTTTGTTTTATTGAAGATCAAACCTCCTACGCTCTTAAAAATAAATGTTCTAAAGGGGGGTTTCCCAGCGATGCCATAGATAGAAGAAGTGCGGTTTTCTACCATCTTGCTGAAACGTTTATTTAGTTATTCGGCAGTCCTGCAGTCTGAACCACTGTACCCTTACACAGTTCAGACTAACCGTTAACACACACAAAATATTGATGTGATGAGAAAATTGAATCATACATATATCCATGTTCTTTCATGACAGTTACTTCCCAACAATGACTATGTGGATATTATTTAGACTATGTCTAAATAATATGGCGATTTCTGAAAAGGTGGAAAAATGATCAAATGGCAATTGATTTGCAATTCAGGAAAATCTTTTATGTTTCTTTTTGAATGATGTTTATTAAAGTGTTTAAATGCGCATGATGATGTGCTTTAAAACTGTACATAAAACTGAATAGGGGCAAAAGTCTGGAAAAAAATTTTTTTCCTACTTATCCACACATGGAAATTACTCAAATCAAATTCCATACTTTTCCAGACTGCATAAACCCTGTCCCTTTGAAACTGTTGGCCTTATAAGGAGACTGCTAATTTCTACACCGCATAAAAACAAGATGGCAGAGCGCATTACAGAATTAGTGAACTTCCACATCAAAAAACGCTCTTCTGCAGAAAAGGCTTTCGACAAAAAGAGGAATAAGACCAAAATAAACATTAGTTGGGTTTTCCCGAGATAGAGAAACTTGCCATTTCTTTGTAATTATTTATTAAATTGATACATTTCTGAATAAAAATGGGTTCCTGTTTTTTCCTAGTGTATATGACATATTTTTTTGAAGATGAAGATTGAATGTTAATAATTATTTATATATGATAACATCATTGTAAAAAAAAAGAAAATCTCCTGAATAATTTTACAATTCACCACACAGTAGAATTCAAATTAACTAAAGACCCCTGATCTATATAAATATATATATATATATGAAGAGTTCAGATGCAAAAGCCTCTAAATGCCATCTGAAATTTTCTTCTAAAATGATCATTTTTATCAAGCTTGTATATTTAAGTTCAATAATTTCACTTAAATGGCAAGAAAAATTACCCATTAATTGTCAAAAATTAATTGTCATTAATTACTGAATTTAAATTTAATTACTGAATTTAAATATACAAGCTTGATAAAAATGATCATTTTAGAAGAAAATTTCAGATGGCATTTAGAGGCTTTTGCACCTGAACTCTTCATATATATATATCCCTGAAATCCTAATTACTCTAAGTGCGATGGCAAGGATATTATTGGTAACACTTTACAATAAGGTCTCATTTGCTAACATTAATGTATTAACCACAAACTATTTCCAGTCAGACAATTAATTTATTTTTTGTGACGTAGAAAACCGCGTTTTTGAGCCTGGTTCACTGCAGTTTTAAAGGGCACCTATTATGGCATTTAAAATTTTCCTAATAATGTTCTGGGAGTCCCCAACAACAGTTTTACATGCATGCAATGACAAAAAACACTTTTGTTGTCTTATAATATGCATTTATTTTTACCTGATTTGCTCACCGACTCCCTAATGATTCGTTTGACGACTCATTTGTCCAAACCCCTCCTTTGCGTGACGCTAATCGGCGGTGATTGGTCAGATGATGCAGTCAGTTATATTTTGCGTTAGCCCAAAGCTTAAACATATTGATAAAGCACTGCAGTACTACAATACGCTTCACATAATTTCACATATTTCAAAAAACAAAAAAAATGACATTGGAGACCTAGAAGCTGCTGAGCGTAACTCTCACTCTCTCACACACACACATGCACGCACACACACACACATGCACGAAACACCACACACACACACACACACACACATAACACACACACACCACACACACACAAAAGCAACAATTATTAACAGTACTTTACAGGTTTGTGATTCGGAGGAGGGAAGCTGATTCCAAATAAACTTGGTATTGAACGTTCCTTCAGTATCAGGCGACTCGCGAATCCACACTTGAAAGCATTTGTGTTTGTGAAGCGATCGTCATTACAAATACGCGAAACACAGCTCAAGGTGGCTTACTTGTGTGGTTAAGATTGTAAATATAAACTCTAGCCACTGAGTATTCACATCTTTCCCTGGGCAGTGAAAAAAAAGTTTTGCTTTTGATTCGCACTTTTACCTGATTTGCTCACCGACTCACTAATAATTCGTTTAACGACTCATCCAAACCCCTCCTTTGCGTGAAGCTAATAACGGTGATTGGTCAGACCCAGTCAGTTATTGTTTGCGTTAGCCCAACGCATAAACATATTGATAAAGCACTGCAGTACTACAATACGCTCTATGACAACTCCAATAACAACGACAAAACATTTCACATATTACAGATGTGAAATCTGAACCTAGAAGCTGCGCCTAGAGACCTAAGTTAGACCTAGAAGCTGCGCTGAGCGTAACGTTACACAACACACACACATACTTATTGAGCATGCTTCAAAACCCATCAAAGCAACAATTATTAATAGTACTTACAGGTTGTGATTCGAAGGAGGAAGCTGATCCAAATAAAACTGGTTCTGAACCTTCCTTCAGTATCAACCGGCTCGCGAATCCACACTTGAAAGCCTTTATGTTTGTAAAGGAATCGTCATTAAAATAACCGAACACAGCATAAGGTTTGGGTACAGTTGTAAATATAAACTCTAGCCACTGATTCTTCACATGCTCGTCCCTGGGCAGTGAAAAAAAAGTTCGCTTTTGATTCACACTTCAGAACAGCGTCTCGTCGACATGATGTTGTCAAGTTTCACTGGCGTCTACGGCACGCGCAATGAGTGGGCGTATCTTATTCAAATAACTTGTCAAGTTGACGTCAACTAGACAGAGAAAAAGCATTGTTCGTCTATCGATTCATACACTGTTAAAAAATTATTTTCATGATTTGTTATCACAACTTTTTATATTTTGTCAAATCAACTTAGATAATTAATGTAGTTCAGATAACATAATATGTTGAGTTTCTATTTATTAAACTAATCTCCTTTGTTGTATTAACTCAAAGTTTTTTCAATTAACTAAAAATTTTAAGGCAACCAGGTAACTTACTTTTTTAAGTTAATCCAATTTTTTTTTTTACAGTGTATCAGTGACTCAGAGTCGACTCTTACTTTTGAGAGACAATAACTTTGTATACGGTGAACTTTCATATTTAAAACTTTGCAGGATGTTTTAGTTCACTTAGATCTATGTTACACACTACATGAAGGGCAATTTTCAAAAATCCATAATAGGTACCCTTTAAAACTTTGCAGGGTGTTTTCGTTCACTTAGATCTATGTTACACACTACACTAAGGGCAATTTTCAAAAATCCATAATAGGGACCCTTTAAAAACTTGATTTAACACACTGCTGGTGGTTCCCATATAAACAGAGTGGTGTTAAATTAACAACAAAGATTTTGCTGAGTATAAAGTTAATTTTGTCATAATAGCCACTTCTGCTTTACACTCCTACTCTATTTTTCTTGGTAACACTTAATAGACTTCCTCTGTATTAAAACCCAGTCTCTGCCCCGCATGCGTCTCAGAAAGCTGTAGCTCTCTAATCTATGACAGCATGAACCTGCTTAATATCCTTTTATTGGTCCTTTGGTCAGCTCTCAGTAAGTGCATCACATTTCTCTTCTTCAGATGGTCTCAACTATAGGAGTCAATATAATTTTTGCTGTGTTTTTGTACAGATGCATCTGATGCATGGGACCTACTAGATTACCATACAACAACAGGTGCATTAACTTTAATCTACACTTTTCAGTTATTTTTTTTTTATTCTACAAGGATAGCATATAATTTTGATGCATGTTTGTATGATCTAATCACTTTAATCTGTCAGTCTTTATTTGCAAAATACTTTAAAGGATATGGGTCAATATAATTTATGGTTTTGTACCCATTCACCGGTCAATGGTACAACAGATTACCCTTCAATGGCATCGTCTACTGACTTTAATCTAAATAATTTACTGTCAGTGTTCTTTTTAAGAAATATATTTTAAAGTGCAATTAAAAAATTTAGACGAACCATGACTGAAATATTTGCCTGCACTCTCAAAAAAGGTACCAAAGCTGTCACTGGGGCGGTATCTTTTAGGAACTAATATTCACCCTTTAGGTACAAACGTATACTTTTTGAAAAAGGACTGCCCCAGTGACAGCTTTTGCTTTTTTTTCTGGGTTCCAATGGCGTACACTAAGCTGAGCTCATAATGTTCATGAAGCACCTTTTAAATCATAAAATTATCTGAGATGTAAAAACAATTAATTTCAGGGCAGCTCTAATACCTATGCAATTCCGAAGGGAACATATGGAGAGCATTAAAAAGAAAAAAATATATAAATATAAGATTAATATTTACTTATTACTTATTTTTTCAAAAATGTTTTTTGTTTTTTTTGTGCAAAAACATTAGCATTTTTACGAATATACAGAGTTTGATAGTTTTAATTGTGACTTATTGAATACTCTTTCCAGTTAAGTCTCTTGTCGGTTTAATCTCAACAGCCATTTACGAGCACTATTCATGTTTAGCACACCTCTGCTCTGAGAGCTCTCTGGAGACAGTGGACTGGGTTGTATGCTCTTTTCTGAGCCTCCCTGATTAACTGTCTTCAAGGTGGCATTGCTAGGTCTCCTCTCGCTTTAGAGTCATCCTGCTGAGGCCTCCCCCTCAGAGCTCCTTGGTAAGCAGTCTTCAGCATAGAATGCAGTTAGGCCTTCTCTCGCTTTAGAGAGTCTGGTGGTGAGCTTGTTAAGAATTTATACAACTGCAGCATTTAGGAATATTATTAGAATATTAGAAATCATAGGCTATTCAAGCTGTTTTCTCATTTTTCAACTTTTAATATTAAATCAAAAAATGACCCGAACGAATGATACACGGATTCTCCTGAACCACCACCACGTTTGCGGCAGAAAACTACCGCAGGGCAATTCCACACAAAGGTCATCTTTACCATGAAAAAATAAAGTTTTAACCAAAAGAACAAAACCCATTTTAAGTTGTCCATTTAGGTCTGTAATATACTGTATTAATGTGCTTTAACAAAAATTTAAAGAAAATTGCTTTGTTTATCCATCAGATATGAGGTGAGCAACAATGCTTAAATTACATTTTCAACCAGCCAAATTTCATGCTTTCAAAAAAAGGTATCAAAGACCCCCTTTTTAAACTTTATTTTAACAGTAAGCATTTTGCAGAAAGATGGACGCATGCCTGAGAAATAAATATACTAATTTGGTCATAACAGCACTGCCTGTTGAGTTTATAAGGGCTATAATAAAGAGGTCTTGACGCTTCAGTGCACTGTCACGTCCATAACGTTTTAAAGGTTTAGTTAATTTAATATGACAATTATAAATGCAAATAACTTGAAACTTTATTTACAAAGCTAAATTATGTTTATGCTTATTAGGATAGACAATTCATCTCACTACTTTGCTCTGAACAACCATAATAATGCGTTACGGACGCTTCATATTAAATCATGCATATGACTATTGTGATCTGTTTCAAGACAGAGATGATTTTGGCCACTTCATTTCAAGTTTTTTTTTGTAGAAAGACTTTATTTAAAGTGAATTTCGTTTTGTATAAATTGTATCTTAATTTTAAATCAAAGTTTCATCAACCAAGTGCCTGGATTTAATAAATAAGCAAATATAGCATGGAGGTGCGATCACTTGTAACACGTAAACTTGAGCGCATCTCATACATACATGCCAACCCTCCCGATTTTTCCGGGAGACTCCCGAATTTCAAAGCCCCTCCCGAAAATCTCCCGGACCGACCTTTCTCCCGAATTTCTCCCGATTTCCGAGTGTGGGTGCGAGAGAGACACCCAGCCGACGGGGGTGTCATTGGTTGTTGCGTTAAATCTTACTTAGAAACAATAGTGCTATTTTCTGATTGGCTAACAACACCAGACGAACAACACCAGAGGAGACGCGCGGCCAGAGTTTAGGGCGCTGCGGCATATTAAATATATTACAAATAGTTTTTCAGCGTGAGAAATACAATGTGTGGCGGGAGAGCGTGACAAAAGACCGAAATGAGTGACTGTCACCCTCAATGCGTGACACTTCAGAGCCCTGCTGATGTGTGATGAAAGCACAAGCAGAAACACGGATAAAGTAGCCTATGTATTTTGTATTTACACTTCTCTTGTAAGTAATTCGTGGCTGCTGTCAGTGAAAATTGCTCTCCATAATACAAATATATATATATATATATATATACAAAACATATTGTACAAAAAAAATTTGCGTTTGTGATATAAACCCCCCCCCGCCGGTACGATCACGCTGACAAAATAATAGGCTAATAACATTGCGTGTCAATTATTTTGTCAAATCATTTTTATACGAAATAAAATGTGATGATTTTAGGGCTGCACGATGTATCATTTTAACATCGATATCGCGATGTGCGCATCCACGATAGTCACATCGCAGTAGGCTGCGTGCCAGCAGCTCCCCGGCCCGTAACGCTTGTGATTCGCGGATTAATTGCAAAGTTTAACCATCATAGTGTGAGAGTTTATCAATTTAAACATAAAGCGCAAGAAGACTGGAACTTGCGCGCTGTTTTCTGTCAGCCTTACTAAAGCGTATTTTTGTCCCACCAAAGGTTGACTGGTGAGTGATGTAGATGAGTGACTGCTGCGCTTGTTTAACTGAGAGAGCGAGCAGAGAGAGTGAAAGCCCGGGTTGTGCGCGCGCGCACTTTCACCGTCTTCAAACTCTCTCTCTCTCGCATATTAATAAATTTAGTTAACTCAGTGATGGATTTCATCCAGTGATGAAATGTTTTCTTTGTTGACACAAATCTTGTGCGATGTGGTCCGTTAATGACACGTCCGATTCGCGAACTAATGACTCATTTGAACCGATTCACTTTAATGAATGGTTAAAACAACTGATCTGTCCAACACTCCAACACTGAACTCAAGAGACATAAATCAGAAACACTTTACAATAAGGTTCCATTTATTAAAGTCTAGTTAACTACATTAGTTAATATTTTATTAATATTATTTTCTATGCGGATTTATTTACTCCATAACACAAAACCACCCCAGTCATTCTAGAATGATTTATTCTTTTTTTTTGGGGGGGGGGGGGGGGGGGGAAGGATCTTCAGAATCATTTCAGACAGTCTTCTTAATGTGAAAACACAGCCATTATGCGTCAACAAATATGCCATGATGGTTTGATTGTTGATTTTCCAAACAGATCTATGTATTTCAGACGCGTCACATCAATAACAGGGTTTTTGTCACATCCATAACGTTGGTTTTTCCTCATAATACACTTCATAAAAATATATATATTTTAAACATTGATATTTTTATGTTCAGCTAAGACCCCTTCATCATGTGGATAGCAATATTTATAGATTGGATTTCAGGGTTTATACAGGAATCATAGAGATGAATTTACTACCTTTTTACTACCTTTTTTCCTACCTCCACAATATTTTTTACTACCAACACGACATCAAGCAGCAGCCCTTTTTTGGGGGGTGTGGGAGGGGTATGCTAAGCACCACTTACTACTTACTATAAGGTATGGTGTGACACTGTCACACACATCCTACATATTAGGTACACTAATGTTTAATTGTGATCATTACAAAAAAAAACATAATTGACAATGACAATATTAGTGTCGAGTTGAGTTTCAGTTGTCCTTATCTTAACCCTAGCTCTTGAGTTATCCTAACCATAACGTTAGCCCTATAAGGTGAATAATAACCTTGGCACTTCTTAAAAACAAATGACACTTAACGCCAATAAACATTAATAAAGATTAATACTAAAGTGTGTCACATCACACACACTTATCCACAAACACACATTCTCACACACGCATACTTAAGCAGTGAAATTACTATCCCAAAACAGCAATTTATTTCATCATCTTTAAATGTGCTTCAAATATGGCACTGGTTTGCTGCTGAGGTGGAGCGACGACAGCTGACCTTAAGTTGGCATGATTTGCCGCGATCTGTGTAGTGCTGCTAGCATCGCAAAACAAAGAAATAGGAAGCTGCTCCCCCCCCCTTACACGAACCCGTTAAATATTTTCGATTAGGGATGCACCCACTTTTTGCAGAACGAGACCGATACCAATAGGCTACTTTCATTTTTGGTAGCCTATCCGTCGATATCGATACCGTAACCGATCCCTGAATTTTCACTGCATTTGTAATTTTAAAATGTATTAGTAGATCAACCAAAAGAATATAAATCATATTAGTTGGCTTAATTTGTTCATCAAATATATATTCAGATATTTTCATGCTTAATTAATCCTGCTAAAAAGTCTGTCACTGTCACTGTTCATTCTATTGCTCTATCATATTTTATCTTCATTGAATAGCACAGCACATGTTTAGAGCTGCTCCAGAAGGCTCAGTGCTGAGGATTGGGTCAGTGCTGAGGATCGGGCCAGTGGTTCAAATGTTTAGACACCAGTGAAATACCAATTATTTAATCCAATTTTGATACTACAACAAAAACTACCAGCCCAATTAATGTGAAATTAAAACATTATTAAAAGCAGTCAGTAACAAAATAAGAACAAATAATCAAATTACAAATAGGACAAATAAATACAATAGAACAAAGAAAAGCTACAAATGAAATAAACTGTTTTTAGAGTTTTTCGGGTAGATTGATACATTTGAATAAAGTAATCAAATGTGAAAAATTTGCATATTCATTACTGTATAGCTAAATAAAACAGATGGATATTTTTGTAAAGTTGAAAAGGGTAGACTATTTAGTCAAGAGCAGTGAGTAATTTATTTGTCCTTTGTTTGATTAACATTAAAGGGTACCTATCATGGAATTTTGAAAATTACCTTTCATGTAGTGTGTAACATAGATCTAAGTGAACAAAAACATCCTGCAAAGTTTTAAATATGAAAGTTCATCGTATACAAAGTTATTGTCTCTCAAAAGTAAGAGTCGACTCTGAGTCGCTGATATGAATCGATAGACAAACGATGCTTTCTCTCTAGCTTTCGTACGTCACTTGTACAAGTTATTTGAATTCGACACGCCCACTCAGTGCGCGCGCCGAGCAGACAGAGAAACCTGACAACAACATGTCGACGAGACCCTGTTCTGAAGTGCGAATCAAAAGCAAACTTTTTTTTCACTGCCCAGGGACAAGCATGTGAAGAATCAGTGGCTAGAGTTTATATTTACAACTATACCACACAAGTATAGCCACCTTGAGCTGTGTTCACGTTATTTTAATGACGATCGCTTCACAAACACAAATGCTTTCACGTGTGGATTCACGAGTCGGCTGATACTGAAGGAAGGTTCAGTACCAAGTTTATTTGGATCAGCTTCCTCCTCCGAATCACAACCTGTAAGTACTATTAATAATTGTTGCTTTTATGTGTGTGTGTGTGTGTGTGTGTGTGTGTGTGTGTGTGTGTGTGTGTGTGTGTGTGTGTGTGTGTGTGTGTGTGTGTGTGTGCGTGCGTGCGTGTGTGTGTAAGAGAGTGAGAGTTACGCTCAGCAGCTTCTAGGTCTCCAATGTCATTTTTTTTTGTTTTTTGAAATATGTGAAATTATGTGAAGCGTATTGTAGTACTGCAGTGCTTTATCAATATGTTTAAGCTTTGGGCTAACGCAAAATATAACTGACTGCATCATCTGACCAATCACCGCCGATAAGCGTCACGCAAAGGAGGGGTTTGGACAAATGAGTCGTCAAACGAATCATTAGGGAGTCGGTGAGCAAATCAGGTAAAAATAAATGCATATTATAAGACAACAAAAGTGTTTTTTGTCATTGCATGCATGTAAAACTGTTGTTGGGGACTCCCAGAACATTATTAGGAACATTTTAAATGCCATAATAGGTACCCTTTAAAACACAGTAGCAGGTTTATTAAATTGCTGCCCCTTTAAGACAGAATGCACGGGCCGCATTTGAACATGGCTACGTTCACTTGAGATATAACTGACTTTTGTTTACTAGGATACTCGCCAAGACGGGCGTTTTTACATAATTTTGTGACGAGAAAGACAATTTAATTCAGTATTCGCGCGCTAAGGCGCTGGTTTTCGGGGCACGCGCTTTGGATGTTTGCATGGAACTTCTTGATATGCACACATCCAGTAATAATGTAGGGAACCACTTGTTATACATAAATCAGGTAACAGGTCATGTTTTACTTTACTTACGTGATTTAGTGCTAATCCAAAAAACACGTGCTGAATGAACGATCAGGAGCATTAAACAGAAGTGCGCCCGCGCGCTCTCCTTCTCGCCAGTTAACGATAATAATAAGCTAGATGACTTGTTTTAATTTTCTTTGCCATTGACATCCGATTGAACTATAAACTTTCCACTGATGTCTGTTTGAAGGGATGTGCTCGACCAGCTCGCGCATCTGTGCCGCTGCGCGCTCAATCCACTGCGCGTTTCCAGTGCTCGCGCACCACAGCTAAGTTGTGTTACTATATTGCGCTTAATATTCCACTAATAAGACATATTTAAGACATAAATGGAATCTCGTGTATTGGTCAATACTAATTGAAAACCATGTAGACCCAGTTAGATAGGGCTTCGAAAACTTACTACCTCGTCAGATGACGTTTACTACTTTTTACTACTTTTTACTGGCCTTAATTTGGCATAATTTAATTTACTACCTTTTACTACCTTTTACAACCCGCGGAAACCCTGGATTTAAAAGTTCACAGACTTTAAAGGAAATCGAACAGTATACCAAAAACTCTCTCATTTCCCGTCACATCCATAATGCATGCATATTTTCCTTTTTTGGGGGTGCTTAACCCTCTGGGGTCTGAGCTGTTTTCGGGCTCTTTCTGTGTTTTGGTATGCCCTGACATTTGTGCTTATTTCAGCTACTTAAAACATACCATTTGCCAACATATAAATTTGCTGTATTCAGCACAAACTCTGCTACAATAATATGTGAGCAAAATGGATGTACATGTTTGCATTTTATAGAAAAAAAATAATATGCGTGGTTAGTACGTTTTGGGAAAAAAAATGTCACCGCAATAAGGCCATTTAACACATACTGAATAGTTGAAAACAATACTTTTGAGTTACTATTCTTGTAGGCTAGAACTTTTACTTCAAAATGAAGTGAAAATCATTCTGACCACTCTTTCAGAAAGATCAATATAACGATTTGAATTTCTTACATCAGTTTTTGGGTCATTACTGCTGTATGCGTGGGAGTGTTAATGCCCATGAATATTAATGCGATTTACACCTGGGAAGACTAAATACACTCCCCCAATGTGCTAATGCCCCATCAAGGTGCTGTGAGGCAGCCTGAACTAAGAATGATTCGATGTATAAAAAGTTAAAAAGAACAGCATTTATTCAAAATAGAAATCTTTCCTAAGAACATAAAGACTTAAAGTCATTCATATCACTTAACACTTCCTTTCAAAAAAAAAAACATAAAAAGACCAAACTTGTTTTTTTTATATAAAAAAATATATAAAATATTGCTTATATAGTGCTTATATAAATAAAAAAAGTGCATTCAAAGAATCCTAAAAAAAACTATCACAGGTTAAAAAAAATTAAGCAGCATAACTGTTTACATCATTGATTTTAAAAAAAATTATATCAGAATGATTTCTGAAGGCTGATGGTGACGATGTAAACACAACAAAACAAAAGCAAAAAACTGTTAGCACATTATCCAAAGTAAACTGATGGACTATTATGATTATAGATGCACAATGTATTTGTTGATGGACAGAGAAACATCTATTGATGGGTAGACCGCGTAACCGCGAGTATCTGTTTATGGCCCATATAGACCGCACGCATTTACTGATACACTCAATGAACGGCTGTACCTAATACAAATAAAACATCTCTAGTTAACTAGTAGATCATTCATTTAGTCCACTCTTAAATAAGAGATCTAGAGCTAAAATGTTTTGTTTTTGAACTCAAGCTGAGCGCTCGTGTCCTGCTATCAGTGTCATGGATACAGTCTCTTGTGGCGGCACACGCACGCAGTCTTCACTCGCTCTTAGGACGTGCTCTTCAATCTATTGCCATTGCGGACACTATTCATTCTGGTGAAATCACAAAATAAAATGCACACAAAGGGTGTCGTATATACGTGTGTGCTTGATATAGACTGTAACCACTGATGAACATATTCGGTTTTGATGAGAGAAAAAAATATGCCGGGGGCAGATTCGAACCCGTAACCTCTGACACGCTTGGCAACCGATCTAACCACTCGACCACAGAAGAATTTATTATAACCTAAGCAGTTATTTAAAAAGTTTACACGAGCGTATAGGCCTGCTACAGGAATGTTGTGTTGAGGTAATTACTAGGCAAACTATAGTCTGAAAATGCATTTGAGCTCTATGATCAGAAAAGGAATAATACAACACTAAACAACTTACCGGTAGCCTACTCCGAACTTGAATCCTCGGGGTCAATTCGTTCTTCAAAATGGAACGTTCTTCGTCTGAGTTTCAAATTCCACTGAGAAAAAGGTGAATTATTCCCATTTGTCCATAATCCTCTGAAGGAGTAACGTTAGCGTGCTTCCATCCCTAAAACGCGATGAACTATCTGTGAATCTCTGATGAAGAATCTGTTTTTGGCATTGATCGGGGGCGTGCCGCGTGTGATGCATAGATTTACCATGTCAAAAGCGCTGGGGGTGTGGCGGGCTGACCTAATTATTTATAATGAAGGGAGAGCGAAAAAACTGTAACTCTCCTTTGTTTCAAACGGATTACATAAACTGTAAATATATTTTTTTTAAATAAATTACTTCATTTAAAAGAAGAGAATCTCAGATTCATAAAGAGACATATCTCGTATCTCTGTGACAAGTATTAAGAGAGTTACAGTTAATATTTCGGAAAGTTTCAGAACGGACCTCACTGACAGAGACAAGTTAAAACCCGCATCATGTTTATTTTTCTTTATTGGACGAAAAGCACAACACTTTGTTTTTATTGTGAGTACCCACAAAAAAAAATAGAAACTTAACAGGATCTAATGATGTACAATACTTATATTTAAGATCAAAATTAACAGAGTAATTTGATTCTCTTTTGCACTGATAGGGAAAAAATCCAGAAAAACGCGGGCACGCGGTTTTCGACCCCAGAGGGTTAAATATATTTTAGAAAAACATATTTTGCTTGTCAATTCCCCAGATTGGGTGCTCTGATAATATGCATTTCCAATTTAAATATTGTAAGAAGACATTTCACCTGTAATTATGAGTTCAAATGTCACATCCATAACGCTGGAATTGCCCTGCAGTGCTGCTCTGTAATTGGCCAAAATGCTCGGTTCGACTTTTCTGAGATCCTCTACTCTTCCCTGTGGATGACCTGTGACCTACTTTCGGTACGATCTGAATTTTTCGTGTTTTGAATTTTAGAAAACTGAATTTCTTCTTAATCTTGAATCTGTATTTTTTAAAACTGGATATTTGCAGTCTAAGAATTCAGAACAAAAAAACAGCTGTTTGAAAATACATGTCTATAAAATGTAGCCATACAAACATTTCAATTTGTAAAATTTCTAATGTTCAATATTCGTTTAAAGAAATCAAATTGCATTCCACAAGTCACAGATCCTGTTTGCAAACATAAATCCATCTCTGCACTTGATTGCAAGAACGACAAACAATATGCATTACTCTACACAGCACAAAAAAACTCTGCATTTGAACAGTCAATAGCAAATACTTTAACAAATAATAAAACATACTTACAAGGTCTGATTTAGAAACGCCAGCTTGCCATAGCAAAGTTGGAATTGGCCTATGTTTTAGCCTTTGTGCACAGCCGGTCTTGTACTCTCACAGCTTCTGGAAACTGTCCTCCGTAAAACATTTTGGTTGTACTGTTCTGGAATATTGTTGTACATAAATCTTAATCACTGATTCCAATTGTGCCATCCACATTCGTAAGGGCAAATAATGCTGGGTACACACCAAAAGATAATCAGGCTTATTTTGGGCCGATTTTCCACCTTCCGACAATATCCTAGATGTGTCCCGATTATCTTGATGGTACTACAGATTATCTTATCAGATTCTCCCTTGGTGTGAGGTGTGTTAAGAGTGTCCGAACCTGCTCGGAAGAACGTCGGAGCCGCCCCGATCGCAAATCGTAAATATTCAACATGTTGAATATTACCGATCAGAAATCCTGATGTGTGGGGGGAACCCCGAGGACAAACGTGCGCACGCTCTGGAGATTATCACGTGAAAGAAACAATATCCAATCAGAACTCGAGATGATTGAAGACGGAAGCATAACAAATGCAGTAATGGCGCAGCACAAAATGAAATTGATGTGAACAGCAGAGATGGAGGATCAGCTTGTTGATTTGTGACAACAGCACGAGTGTTTTTCTGTTAAAATCATTCCAAACACTATCATCCCAATTTCTTCCTGCCTATCGTCCGCCATGCTTATTCTGAAGTCTCACGAGATTTTGCGAGATTTCCTGTTCACAGTCGAGACTCTGGTTGAAAATCTGTTAGTGTGTGGTGTGCTGTCTTTGTCACATCATGGCACACCACACACTATAGGAGCAAAACGGTTAAATCTAGGATTTTTTTGTCCTCATGTTTGTGGTCTATCAAATTTTGAAAATTGTATAAGCTGTAAAGGCGAGTACCCAGCCAGCATTAAGTCCTTTTGCATAGAAACACAGCATTTTACGGCCTGGCGGTGACAACACTACTACTGAAGCCACACCTTCTTTCTCTGCGTATGCAAATATTCCCACATAGTGACGTATGTGAGCGAGAATTCGATCAAGGCGTTTTAGCTAGGTCTGGATCTGCCTTCTCTTTTAGATAGAATAAACATTTTTATGGGAGACTGAGCTTTGTAACTTTGCAAATCTTACATGCACAAACGGCTAAATAACACATTAAAGGAAAAGGAAAACATGAAAACACATCATATGACGCTTTAAGCCCACGGTTATACTCACAGCGAAGTTCTTTTTCATTCTTCTCTTAGGGGTAAAACGCAATTCAAAATATGTGACTAGCGAAATACTCTTGGGTGCACATAACTGGTGTGTCAGCAGGTGAGCATGCGTGGTAAAAATAAATCATGCACAGCAGAAAACGGGGAGGCAAGTGCTTTTGAGTAGGCTACTAACGTTTTTGGGAACACGTTTACTTACTGGAGTAGAATTTTTCTCCATCTCTGGTAAGATAGCAGTCATGATGATAAGTGTGCTCATTAATTATTAGTTGTTAAATGTCTTTCTAGTTCGTTTTAACTAGGGCACTATGATTTCCGTGACGCAGAAAATGCAGACAGAATCCAGTAATAAAAACGGAATTTACTGTATAATGTGGAATTTTACAAAATTTGTCAAATTGTTGATTAATAAATAAAATAATAAAAAACAGATTGAGATATCAATCTGCATGGAAGGGGTCTCGGTTATGCTCTTTTGAAGGTATCTTGAGTAAAACGGCTCCATATTTAATGAAGCACATACAAAAGACCTGAACCAGAAGCAATGCAATCTGTTTTGCAGAATACAGAAGTTAAGATGTGCTTACGGCACATCTTCATGTGCTTCATATCTTCACACATATTCATTGGCTGATGGTGCAAAAGCCAAGTTCATATAAGACCACCCTTATAGGCACTTGGGGCTATCCATTTTTAATTTAAAGTACTTTTTGACATGATTGTGTTTATTTTATACTAAACACTAAACAATTAATGACAAGAAAATGAAATATAACAATAACATAATAAAACAAATGTCACCAGATTTTCTTACTTCAATGTACGATCAGTCTCGACCTGTTGTTCCCTTTGTGTTGTGACACAGCGTCTAGATTTTTTAGTTTATTAAGTTTACACAGTATGTAATGTGTTGCCTTTTACAGTGTCTGATATAATTTTCCATTGATTCAGAAAACAGCTCCTTCCTCATCTACAACGAGGACCACAACAAATGTGTGACAGTCGCGAGTGCTAATGTAGAGGCTGCATCATGTGATGAATCATCTAAGGCTCAGCGTTTCAAATGGATTTCCTCTTCACGAATCGTCAGCCTCTCTTTAAGTCTCTGTTTGGGGGTCGAGAACATCAAAAACTGGGCCAAAATTATCCTTCTGCCCTGCAATGAATCTAACCCCGGACAAACCTGGGAGTGTAAAAATGAGACCTTGTTTGGATTGAAGGGACATCCACTGCACCTGAACCATGGAAATCAAGATAAGAAAAATATGATGTTGTTTAATGGAACAGGTTTTTGGAGTCGCTGGCAGATTTATGGGACTGAAGAAAATTTGTGTTCTCGTGGATTTCAAGGTACGACCAAAAGTCCACCTAACAGATATTTGGACAACCATTAAGCCCTTTATAATGATAAAATGTAACATTCATATTTAATGTCTATTGTGAATTTCCCTCTGTGATGTTAGCATTTGTTAACTAGGTGACAGACTTCAGTCTCCTTATTGTCATTTTAGTTGTTTAGATAAAATTCTTAAACCATTCTAAATTAAACTTAAACCCTTAATTTCATTTATTTATGTTCTGCAGAGATGTCTACTATAGGTGGTAATTCATTTGGGAAACCATGCCATTTCCCTTTTAAGTTTGATGGCAAGTGGTATGCTGAGTGCACTGTGGACGGCAGGAGTGATGGTCTGCTGTGGTGTTCCACAGAACAATATTACAACATCTGTGGAAAGTGGGGCTTCTGCCCCCCAAAAAGTAAGACAAGACATCTATATTATTCACTAAAGAAACATTGCCATTTTAATGACTACACTGTGAAAAATGCTATGTGCCATTTACTATAATTTTTTGGAGTAGCTTTTAGAAACAAACTTGTTACTGCACTGGCATTAGCAAAGCTTACTTGACTACACTTAGCAAAACCTTAGAATATGCTATATTAGTTAGGCTATAAAAGGGCAGGCTCTCCTACATTACTCGTAGATCGATACGTAGATCAGCGATTTTACTTGTGTACCTTAATGGTCTTGTGGTTAAACCTTTTGGCAAGCGTGTCAGATGTTCTGGGTTCTAATCCGTATAGATTTTTTTTTTCTCTCATCAAAACCGAATATGTTCATCAGTGGTTACAGACAGTATATATCAAGCAGGGACAGGTTTGTGTGCAATTTGTTTTTGTTTTTATTTAAAAAAAACGGCAATAGATTGAAGCGGGCGTCCTAGTGAAGAACGCGCAAGCCACAAGAGAACAGTGTATCTATGCAACTGATAGCCGCGGCCATGAGCGCTCAGCTTGAGTTAAAAAAACAACACATTTTAGTGCTAGATTGTCTCTTATTTAATAACAAACTAAATAAATGCTCTACTAGTTAACTGGAGATGTTTTATTTATTTGTATTAGGTACATCCGTGCCTCGAAATGTTTCACAAAGTGGTGAAGGACAATATCGACCCTGAGAAAAAGTGGTGGGGACATGTCCCACCCATAAATTACGTCTATGCACAATAAAAATTAAAGCTCCACTTTCACATTAATGTTTTACTTTGCATGTCAGAATGTTTGAATCCATGTGCTAAGTCAACACACTATCATTGTAAAGCTGATTTGAATCAAACAAATCTGTATGGTAAAAAGCGCTACATAAATAAAGTCAAAAAAGTCTGGTATTGTTATTATTATTAATTATTGCTACACTTCAATACGTGAATTATTCCATCAGAAAATTAACACTTTTAGCTTTGTCAGACTTTAAAACAACGGAGCTGCGCACTTGTTGATATTTGTGTTATGAAAATCTTAGATTGATGTTTTGATTCCGAACCAATTTTTTATACATTAAAAATTGTCTTTTTATTTGGGCTAGTAAAATTCATTTCAGGCTATCAACATCTAAAGAGTGCCTGCCCGAACCTGAAGGGCTACCAGCGATTTTGAAATTTGGCGAGCCCTGCAAATTTATATAGAATTGATATAGAACAATGGGTGAGTGCGAAACCTGTGGGGGATCAGTAAAATTATGCCCAATACTTGCAACCCAGTGCCGAAATTTAGAACCTAACACCAACACTATTCAACTAGAGTGAATGAAGATATATATATATATATATATATATATATATATATATATATATATATATATATATATAATTGTTTCATCTTGACTCTCATAAACAAAAAGTTAATAAGCATGATGTGTGTTTTATTTCAGATGCCCCAGAGCCCAACATCACAGTGTACAGGCAGATGCAGGACAGAGAGCATGTGATAGTGATGTGTTCATTTGGCTGGCGCTTCTTTGAAAGCTCTTTCCAGCTGTCAGTGGAGGGTGAACACAACTACACACTGGATAACCCACTGTGTTATTCAGATGAATATTGTGTGTTTGATGTGAAAGTGAGTCTACCTGTTTCCTTCACCTGTGTGCACGAGATTAATTCTGCGGTGAACCGTCACAGTGAGACTTACACCTACAGCCCATCTGGTAAAACATACTGTAATGAATTCTAATTCTAATGCTGTTTTGCTGACATGTTGAATTTTGACACCTCAATGTCAGTGTAATCTAAACATTTCAAAATATAATCCTGTCGAGTATAATGTGGTTTCCATGTAATCATATATTGGCAGTAATACAGTGGTATACATTCAGGCTCCAGTGTTTCCCCTACCATTGTTTTGGGAGGGGTGGCCCGCCCCTTCAAAGCTTCCCCCTGCCCCCCTCTATGAATGGTGCAGACAACGCGCAGTTTCATTTACCTCACACACTGAAGCACCTGTGACGCTCACGCTGTTTTTTGCCTATCCACCTTATTCTGCTCTAAACAATGCGCGCCGCCATGACGACGACTCCGGTTGCCAACTTCCGGTTCGTACTGTATTAGCAGTGAGAGAATGAGTTCAGGCTCTATGTGCTGTTGTTGTTGGTTGTTTTAACAATTCAAAGAAGATAAAAAAAAAAAACTTTTTAGAAACTAGGTGCTTTGAGCTAACCTGACTCCGCCAGATGGATTTGCTCCGTATATCCATCTGGAAACCTTCCGTTGAAGTAGTTTTGGTAAGGGGCGAAAATACTGGTTAGCTGATTGGCCTATGTTGGTGATAGACGGGCCAAATCAACCAATCAGATCAACGAAGCATATGACGTACTAACAGAGCTACGACGAAAACACAACCACAAGCCAGGCTACTCTTGCTGCTGCAGGTAAAGGCTCGTTAGCTCAGCAAATAAGCAACATGTCGGCAAAGGATATTTGCCGTTTATGTAACTACAATTTACAAATAACTGAAGCCGCCATGTTCTTTAGACTGAACTGTCGCGCTTCTCGTTGCGTCACACCTCAACCCGCCTCAAAGCCAACGCTGATTGGACGTTCGTTTGGTGAACTGCTCCCAAATTTTCTTTAACGGAAAGTATCCAGACTGATCTGCGAGTGAAACCTTGAAAGCAAGCGAGATCAGGATGGTCTCACGAGGCTAGCTTTGAGCATAAGGAAAAGGAAAGAATGCCTATGTCCGGTTCGGATCAGCTACATTCAGTGCCAGAGAGTAGACGTTTTTGGTAAGCTGCGCATAAACTGAAGCATCGAACGAAAAAGGTGTAATACGTTACCAGTATAGATGGGCATTTCAAGCAAAAATAATATTCGAAGATCGCTGGGTATTATTCAATTATTATTCGAAAATCGCACCCCTCCATCACATCACTCGCACATACATAGCATGAGCAAAGCGGAGCAGTGTGACGCTTAAATAGGCCTATATATTAAAAAAAAAACATTTTATATTTAAGTTTCACAATATAATGTTTTTTATTTATTTATTTATTTATTTCATCTATGTTGATTATATGAAAAGGGAACCGCATGAGATGAGTCAGATATGATCATAAGATGCCCAATATATCGGAAAACATTTGGAATGGCTCAGACATGATTTTGACCACTTATTAAGTTTTGTTTTGTAGAAAGCCTTTCTGTAAAGTGAATTTCGTTTAGTAAAAATTGTATCTTCATTTGTATCAATGTTTTATCAACAAATTGCCTGGAATAATAAATAAGTAGACATATATAGCCTATATGACAAATATAGCGCGTCTTATTAAACGTACAGTATGTAACTTTTGGCCACCAGGGGTCACTCAATCAAAATAATAGCAAAAGACGTATTCTGATGACGTCGTGAAAGAGCGTGTGCTCATGGGAGTTGTTGTCGTTGTCGAGAGAGAGAGAGAGGGAGTGCGCGCGCGAACCAGCTATACGATGTTCATTGGGACACGCGCGATCTGTCATTCCCCAGCCATCTAGCATCTCCGGCAGATAACATGTTCACTGACGAGGTAATGTGTTGTTATTTATATTATATCTCTATTCTTGTTACGTTTAGTTACGGCTATTTACTTTATGTAATGCCATTGTAATGAACACGCGCGCTCTGTCGCTCCCCACATTCCTCACTCATTCTAACTTAGTGTTTTTAAAATCACGTCTCTTCGAACGGAGAGATATATGAATTATCAGGGCTATTGAATCAATATTCCATCTAGCTAGTATTAATAGATGTTAAAAAACACGGTCACCTTTCGTTAATAATTATAATTACGTTTATACTATGATATTGAAAAAGATGGTGAACTGCATATGAAGCTACTTTCTGCAGCTATATCTACAACAAATGTGAATTTACATTATACTATACATGAGAGCTAGTCCGTCTGCGTTTTACAAATGCCATCATCGTTTCACAACATATAAGTTACGGATAGATATAGTTAGCTGAATGGGTGCTTACTTGTTTATTAGAATGCAAGCGAGATCGGCATCTCTCTGTAGTTCCAGCTTGTCACGAAGCTCGTGGAAATGCAACTCCAATGTTAACGCGAGTCATGTCTTTGTCCCAAACCCTTCTCGGGTCATTTCTGTCACCCGTGCGTTTCCGCTTCACGGATCTGCCTCCAGCAGCAGAACGTGCAGGCAAAGCATAATCATGGTCCATTATTGATATCCAACTATTGATTCTTTATCGTCTCCTTTTATTTTAGTGACGTGCGTCCGGTGTTTACATTTGCGTTTGGCGGTTTTTCGCCGGGATCCGCACGAAGTTAGAGAAACTAGAGTCAAAGGTTATATGACGTCATAGACGGGCGACGAAACGGAAATAAAGACACGGCCCGTGTCTTCAAATTAAAATATAAATTTCTCCGGATTTGAAAGTTGGTGGGAACTTTTGGGATAATGTTAGTACACAACTAAAAGAAATATATAACATAGTTATTTTTGCTATTTTGAAAGCCGAAAAGTTCCATATTGTGCCTTTAATAAACGAAACTCAGCGTATAAGTTAGGCTACTTGCCTCACATACATAAGAAATGTATCTATAGAAAGCTTGAAATGTGTACTTATTAAACAAAATAATTTAAAACGAGCAGAAATGGGCTGCTCTCTGCCTATGTAGGTTGATTCGTATGAAGTGTGCATTTCTCTCTAGGTGTGTTCACTACTGCGAAGATGGCGAGTCAGCATCATCAAATTTATCTTTGCAGTCGACACTTACAGAAAACACTAGTTATTAATAAACAATTAATGTTTAATGCATAATCATTACTTTTGCCGATTTTTTTTTGTGTGGCAAGCTTATGCGTGCGTTGTGATGCAGAATAGGCAATATTACGAAAACGCTCATTATGGTTTAGCTTTCTTTCCCATATAGTATACATAACTTCCAACCCAACTTCAGTCGTGCACGGGCAGGGGCAGCCCTATTCACATATTGTCTAACCAGCACATCACTGCGGCGTTCTGAGCAAGCGGCGCAATCTTCAGAAAGCTTAGAACCGGAAAAGGACAACCGGCTTCCGCTTCAAACCCGCTATGAATCATGGGTAAATTCGCTAACCAGGAAAAAGGTGGATATGAGGACACGAATGCATGAACTTCATCTCCAGACTCTAGACCCGCTCTGAAAGTCACTTTGTGAGCATTTAACCGCTTAATTTGAGAAAAACTATCATCATGACATAAACACACAGAAACTCAAAGGTCTTCACGGCAACCCGTCAAAATAAAAGTTCGGTTTAACTTGACAGAAATATATTACTGTTGTACAGTAGAAACACTAGGGGAAACACTGGGCTCATTATTTCATGTTCTGTAATTTATTAATTATTAAATAATTTATTCGTTAATTTAACGTTTATGTTTTGTTAATTGTAAAAAGTAAATAAAAATGCCTAATTTACTTATTGTTTATGTAGCACTAGTTTGAATTATTAGCAGTAATTTAGTAGATATTCTTTTACTTTAGTTTTATAATAAAGATAAGATTTAAATGTCGTCAGAAGAATTAGGTATCGCTAAGGAGACAGCGGGTTGTCATGAGAAGTAACAAACACAAGATTAGGTTAGAATTATAATTGATTTCACTTTAAAAAAAAATAGAAAATGTATCAAATTGAAAAGAAAGTAAATCACAAAATCACAAACAATATTTGACTATGAAAATTTCCACCTCGAGTGCACTCTTGTCGGTGTTTTCAAATATATACACACATAGTCAGATTAACACTCAGAAAGAAAACAGAAAATAACAACCAAGATGCAACAAAAGAGAGTATAATCTCTCTCTAGACCCTCAAGTGTCTCTCGTAAAAGTGTCTCTCAAATCTGGGTTGTGGTTGACCCTCAAAAAAAAGAAAAATGTTCTTAAGATCAAATTTGTGATCGAGTACGGGTAGCACGATTAGCACTGGAAACTCAAGGAAAGGATATCGCCCTCCTCTCCACGTACGTGATGTCCTTCTCCCTTTCTAAAAGCTGGGTTGGCTCGCCATCAAACACGGAATCTACAGGATGTCACAGAAGGTCGTGCAGTCATCACATCTCCACGATATCAAAAAGAGAAAAAAAAGAAAAGAAAACGGAAAAACAAAAGGAGAGAGAAAAAAAACCTGGCCTGATCACAGACCAGTACATTCATTTAGTACATGTCAAAATAAGTTTCACATCAAAGATCCAGAATAACATCTAATACACATTTACAATCACCATTTCTTCATGAAATAATATAATCACATTCATTTACCTCTGAATCAATAGCTCTCTTTCTAATACAGACACGTTGCCAACAATGGCGACGGTGAACTCTGGAATGAACAAATAATAACCACGCGGTTCAATATAACCGCTCAAACAGAAGTAATCACATAACCAGTAAACATACATTACAAATATATTTTTCACAGAATTGATTAACTAATTATTTACCTTGGTGATCGGTTTTTCTTTTGCTCTCACACAGGCGCAACTACAGGCGTGCGTGCTCATAAAATGGCGTCGGTGAACTGCAATGTACAATGACCACGCGGTTTACTTCAGACATTTTTGACTACTCGGATCAAAATACAATTTAAAGAGAAAATAACCAGTCCACAGCAACTAATTTACGGTTTAGTAGCAGTAATTCTATCTTATTATGAAGTAATACAGTCTTTTTATCATTAATTATATGATACTGACTCACCAGGTAAAATGTATTCCTCTATTCAATCGACTTCTTATTCAGAATGCATCAGATTAATAAAATCTCGACTTTCTCATACTCTTTCCACAGATTCTCAATCTAAGATTTATAGAAACGGATCACGACGATCAGATTGCGTCTGCTCTTCTCAATCAAGCTCGTCTCTTCTGTCATCGCGCATGCTCGTCGACACCCATGACTCAAATGACAAAGAGCTCTCATTGGTTGATCACTGAGCTTTTATCTAGAATGAATTTGAATATTTATTCATTTTTATATTATTCACTTTTTTTCATCTCTTATCGACTTTTATTAAGGGAACAGATCACTAAATTGTGTTTAAATTAAATTAACTTTATTTAACCTGTGTTACATTTAGCATTCTTAAATTGCAGTGAGCCCTACAGATGTAATCATAATTATTCAACCCCCATTGCAGCTTTCAGCTGTTTGCAATGAACAAATCAAACAAAAACAATTGAAATGGCTTAACAACAAATGTTTCAAGTTGTTTCCCCAAATTCAACTGAAAATGCAACTTTTAATGACTTTTTAATGAGAGCCATTGGGGCAGATTTTAGACTTATTTTTTATGTTACCTTACGTAAACCTCACTCCAGACCAAGATGATATTAATCCGCTTCAGCTGTGTGTATTTTAGTCTGCATCAGGTCAGTAGTTGGCATGTCTGTAATAGCGTATCAAATTAATGAAAGTATAAATCTTTTTAGTTTTAACATGCTGTAAATAGCCTTTATATAGTACAGTTGTGTTTTTTATGTTTGTTTTGAAAATAAACATGACTTTATAACGCAGGCTTTAGGACGTTTGACCTCTGCCAAAAGTGCTTTTTGTTCAGTGATCAGAATATAAAACGTCCAAAATGTTTATCATAAACTAGCGCTAAGACCCAGAATCTGCCCTACCTAAATGAACGGTCAGGAGCCGCTGATATATAGTCAATCTGGTAAAACATCTCATGTGCCCTGTATGTCTAAAAACCTGTGAGTGTAAATGTATTTCTTTTTCTGTACATGTTGCTTGTGTTTGCTTTCAGATTTATCTGAAGATCAGCATGAGAAAGCCGGAGTATCTTTATTCTACATTGGCTTTTTCTCCTGCATTGCTGTTGGTCTCGTCATGATTGTGGCAATGATCATCAGGAGCAAAGCTAAAAGTATGTGTTGAAAAGAGTGTTTCCTCCAATCAACTCATCTTGTCTAATATTTGCACATAGCTTTGTGTTTTCCACATTGTGTTGCATTTGTTTCAACAGGTTCAGTGATTACTGACAGATAATAATATGGATGTTTAAGAATACGTCAGAGTTTCAGAAGAGAAAAGAAGAGGCAACCAATCAATTAATCGATTCAGATTAAATCAAATCATTTTCTGCATGCTGAACTGTAATACTCTTTCAAAATAAAAGTAAAATACCTATTTTATTAATTTTATCTACATAATATTTTAATGAAGGTTACTTTTACTGAATTCATAACCATGAATTAAATCTCTATTCTCTACTGTTCTGCAATTACACTTTATCACTGGCTTTTTATTATTCTGGTTTACTCTTGAAGTTCTGTATTAAAAAATATTTGTCTTTAGTATTTAACCTTTTTCTCAATTGCAAGTAATTTAGAAGTGTGTGCAAAATGAATAAATACGTTTTGTATACTATGCATTTTACGTAAATGTATATTTTATGTTCTTATGTTTGTCTTTACATATTTACATTTTTCTACTACTACTATAGCCTGGATGCCAGCCCGAACCCCGCCCACAACATTTTTTGGTCGGGAAGTTCGGTCTGGACTCGATCCATTGAGGAGTAATTATGATCAGCCAAAAAATGGTCGGACCAATCAAATTGCCAGGGCGGGCTTTATACGATGATGGACAGATAATCCATCCAATAACGTAATCATCACGTCCTCAAACGTATTTTTTCTTTCAAAAATGCTTTTCGTGTTTGCATGCAAGTAGGCCTACTCCGCGAATGCTTAAGTTCTTTTTGCAACACCGGCAAAGATTGTTAACACTCCTTATTTTTTTTCATACTTTTTCCAGAGTTCTGTTTGATAACTATGCGTTGCTCAACATACGTCACTTACTGCGTTCCTCTGATTGGTTGTCGGTCTATCCAATTGAGTGCAGAGTTGTTGTTTTTCCTGGTTCGGTTAAGACACGCCTCATAATCAAAGCCCTATGGAGCAGTCTCAGACTCATGTTCTGACCAGAATATGAGTATGACGAAGTCAGGCTACTACTACTACATTCTGAAAAAACTTCATGTCACTTGCATTTTTGATTATACTCCACAATAAAAAAGTTCTGCCAAATGCCGAAATTGTGAAAGGTGATTATTTTGTACAGCCAGACATTATTTATCCATTGATCTGTTTTTTCAGATTGCAGTAGAACATTTTCACCATCTCTCTTCAGAGTAACAGTGAAGCTCCTCCCACTCCCTCCCTCCCTCCTTCCCTCCCTCTGTTTCTCTCTGTCTATCTCTGCTGTTGTTCAGTGGCAGCGTTATCTCTTCACTGCAGAGGCAGCTACATTCTCTCCTTCAGGATGTCGGGCCTTCTGACTAACTCTGTTCTGCTTTTCCTCTCTATGACGCTGTTCCAGATCCTCACACCAGAGGCAAAGGTAAAGCAAACACCACACCAGACCCTCGTCATGTGTGTTTGGTGAGACTGATTCCTCTAAAGCTAAATTTTAACCTGCATGTTTTCTTCCTTTTTGCCTCTATGCAGTTAAAATAAAGGTTTGAATTGGCTGGTAAAGCGGATTTAATTCTGTTTTATTATTATTTCATTTAGAATAGGTCTATATGAATCATTGCACATGGATTATTGTGAATACAGTTAAGTACACTGTGTACTATTTAGTTGCTTTTTATATGTTACGCTTGGCTGCGTGTTAATTTCTGCTGAACTGATCGAGATCACTCGAGCCAGATGGCGTGAAATAGGGCGGACAAATCATCATTGCCTGGCAACAACAGAGCATATATCAATAAGGCTTTACTGGCGAATAGAATCCTCATTAAATTCTGGAAATTTCTCTGAAAGGCAGTGTCCAGAAATGGAGGCTTTAACAAACAATTACCATGTTATTCTATAATGAGAGACAGCATTTGTTGATTCTTCTGCTCTATTGCTGATTAAACCAGGACTGTACTATATTGTGTGTCATTAACTAAATGACTAATATTCTATTGAATTCAATAACAAGTGTTATGGTTACAAAGTCTTATTTGCAACAATAGGGCCTGTGGTATAGCGGTCTCTAGATCTCTAGATAATGTATTTCAGCACTGATGCACTGGAGAGATCTGTGGGCAGCTGTTGTGAATTAAAGTAACTAGAGTTTGTTTTGACCATCTGTTGCAGTCATTAGCGTGTGCGCTCATGTTTTCAGCACCACGGACAGCGGCCGTCACTGACATAGAGCTGAATGTAAAATCCACAGTGATTTTGGAAATGTGTGAAGGATTATGGGCCATATCTGAAGGACAACACAGGACAAAATCAATAGTAGAGGAAGCACAATCTCATTAGCAGAACAAACAGCCAGTCTTTCACTCCGAGCGGAGGAGGAACGCTGCCATGGCAACAGCTTTCAAAGAGCACACTCAGTTTTATCACATCCATCCGTCCATTTATACTATCTATCTACCGGTATACTGTTAAAATGCATGTGCTTCATGTGGCATCATCTAAATTAACTGATTTTTTAAGTAAAATATAATATACTTAATAAAATTAAGTAATATTTTTTTAATATGACTGACACTATATTTTTTATTTATAAGCTGTAATATATATATATATATATAATAGTATTTATTAATATTTTAATTAACTTTATTTAATTAACTTTATTTAATTCATTTTAATTTTTATATTTTTAATTTTAGTTTAAGTTATGGTAATTTCATAATGTACTTTTGTTCTTTTTATTACTTTGTTTGTTTTTATATTTCTATTTAGCTTTATTTTATTTTTATTTCAGCTTTAGTTTTAGTAATTATCTTCAGTAATATTAGTATTTATTTCAGTGAGTTCCCAAGGCAGCTTTTCTAATATGTGTGCTTTTTAAAAAAATTTATTAGTTTGTTTTTTTAATAGCTTTATTTGATTTTTTTTAGCTTTATTTTTAGTAAATATTATTTATTAGTAATAATTAGTGCTGTCAAATCAATTAATCACACCTAACATAAAAGTTTGTAAATATGTGCGTGAGCGTGTGTTTGTATATATACACACATACATTTACAAACTTATGTTAGATGCGATTAATCGATTTGACAGCACTAGTGTTAATAATATTACTATTTTTACATTTCTAATTCTAATATGTTATTTTATTTCAATTACTAAAAACGTTTTTTAATAGTTTTGGTTTTAACAATAACAACACTGATTGGGTTACACTTAAACTGTCCTGTAAAATGTTTTAATGTAAACAGTTTATGCTACACTATTAATATTAATAATCTCTAGTACGTTTTACAATGACACACAACTGCAAACTGATGTGACGCACTTTGGCTGGAGTCTGCGGTAGTTTAACTATCAGAGGGTGTTTGTAACTTTGCAGAAAGTTGTTCATGTTAGAAATCATTCCATTGGTGCAGTAATGCGGAGTAGAGCAGATGGTAAGGAACCAGAGGACATCAACACCACTTGAACTCATGGACAACAAGATAACAAGATCTTCCCAACACCCACACACACACACACGTCAGGAGCAGGACAGACGTCATAATGCGCCACAGTGAGTCATCAAATACACTCACACATCAGCGCCCAGAGGAATCCTGTTCCTTTAGATTCATACGTCACTAGCCTCATTTATTATGAATCATAACAGCCCTGAAATACCACACAAAGCTCAAACTGAAGAACTGACTCAACACAAAAACGGTTTCATTTATCATTCCGACACAACTGATGCAGAATACGGTTCACAATAACACAAATCTTGCACAGTGAATAGTTTTTGAACACCACTGCTAGTTGTCTCTCAGCACTCGCTTTGCGATTTCAAATAATTACGCCGCACACAGAGGGTGAAGGCAATGTCATGACTCAGCACTTCGTTTATAACCTCAGGCTTGAGCTGAGCTGTTCGGTGGCTAACATGAATAGAGAAACAGATTTAAGGATCTCTAGACAATCAATCACTGCTGAAACGCAGATCTCCTGTCAGTAATGGTGGACATAGATCATCAGAGCCGGTGACAGAACTGATATACGCTGAAGAGGAGCTGGTTACTCATACTGTCAGAATGTGCTTGCTATGCACACTACAGTGATTTCAGCTTCTTTGAAAAGCATCTTTCTTTTCTTCTCAGTAGTGTGCAAGTGTAATTGAATGCCTGATTGACTGTGGATGGAGAGGAGGTGTGAGGATGAGAACAGATGAGAGGAGAGGAAAACGTGCTTACTAATGCTTCCTCTGAATGAAATGTGGCGAACTGTGACGAATGCATGAACGATTAGTATGTAAAGTGTTACATTAATGTGGGAGGTGTGTGTTTCTGTGCTCTCAAAGGCAGATGTACTTCAGAACGTACAAATTTAACATATTCTACCCTTGCTGCCATTCATCATACAGTTTGTCCTCTGAATATATTAATTGCTAAATAAGATTCAATTATATCATTAAATTATTAACAATACAAAATTAAATTTAATTGCAATAATTAAAAATTGTTATAGATGATTTCAGTCAATTTGGTCATTTCCACGAAGAAGAAGAAGAAGAAAAAAAAGCTACAAATAATGAAATAAAAAAATGCAACTGAAATCACTTTTTTTAAATCATCCATCTTATCATCCATTTTTAATTAATTCAATTTCATACCCAGACAAATATGCATCACAAATGTACTGTCATAGACCAAAAATGTATAATATGAATGCTGAGCCCAATTCCATCATTATTGCTATAGATGATGTAAGCGATTTCAGTCATTATAGAAAAAACTTTGTTGTTGTTTTTTACTAACAATCAGAGTTTGACATTAACCTTTTTGCTCACAAGCCACTGTGGCTAGTGGTTTTCCAAAATTATTAGCCACTCAGCATTTTCACTGGCCACAATTTTGACATCGATACCATGGGGAAAAACTGCCATATAGATATTTTTAATAGCTATTCTTGTCTCAGAATTTGGCAGCAGGTATAATTAGGCTGTTGTCACGTTAAAGCCAATCATAAATTAAAATGTAAGTTTTTTAGCTCTTAGGATGAATATGTTAGCCTTAATATTATAAATAAGTGTTCCAAAACAATGGCAAAATTCGCATTTAGGAGATAAGCATTCAAAACTTACAGTCTCTCACTTCCGCTAAAATGGATCACGTATGACGTCACCGCGGACTTCAGCTTCTCATCGCATCTTCTGTCCAATTTGGTAGTTATGTATAAGTTCTGCAATAAAAAAATAAAAATAAAAATAAAAACCATCTTCTGTCCAATCAAATGCTCTCTAGAATCTGAAGCGTCCCGCTGGCCAAAGCGACTGTGGCCAGTGTTGCCAACTTAGCAATTTTGTTGCTAGATTTAGCAACTTTTCAGACTACCTAGCAACTTTTTTTTCAAAAAGCACCTAGCAACAAATTTAGCAATTTTTAACATTTATTTGGCAACTTTTAGCAACTTTTGGAAAGTGACTCTAATCCAAACAACACACGGCAAGGGCGTGGTGAGCTTGTACCTGCTTATGTCAGGGCAAGGGCACCACAACTTCCAATAGGAAAATTCAACTGCAGTAGCCACCATAGACATAATAAATACATAGACGCCCTATTGGCTGCTTTGGAGCGTTGCTGCGATACGTCAACGTGTCCGCCATTTTGCGGAGGGCAAGACTGCGCGTGTGAACAAATGCAAGTAAATGGGTGAGCTGCGGTTTTCCTGGATAAAAACAATAATAACGTTTACATTTATCAGCCGATTTCAGTGGTTTGCATGTGGTGTACTTTACTATTACTAATTATATAATGACCAAATACAACAAAAAAAAAAAGTTCAGTCTTGTTTGTGAAAGGTAATTCCCCGAGACCTGTTTTCAATTGTGTGGCGACTTGTACAGCCCCAAGCAGCGCACGAAACAGGCATTTTTCTCAATTCCATTATGAGAGGTATGGGAAAGTTGCCCTCCTTGATATGGCGGCGCCGTTAACGTACGCAGCCAATAGGGCGTCTATGTATTTATTTATGTCTATGGTATAGGGCACAGAGGCTGCGGGCAGCAGCAGAAGTAGCACGCATTTAATTTAATCTATCATTTAATCTATCAGCATGTCTCAATCAAAACTGTAATTGTTCAAAAGTGTTCAATATCAATGTTGTATTAAAAAATAAAAATAATCTGATCATGAAAAAGTGTTGTTTGTATTACTTTTACAAATGCTGTGTGTTATATATATATATATTATATATATATATATATATTATATATATATATATATATTTATATATTCAATAATATCTACGTATTACATAATGGCGTAGTTTTGCGTTAGGATTATGTAATGACGTCATAGCGCAATGACGTCACAACCTCATTTAGCAACTTTTAGCAACAAATCGACCTGCCTTTAGCAACTTCCGCTGAATATTAGTTGGCAACACTGACTGTGGCTGTAAGTTAGGTTCGGTAAGGCGGCATGATCAGTGTCAGCTGCTCGTGCTCATCAGTTCCATCAGTTAACTGTCTGTCGGAGTTAAGTAACTTATACTTAAGTAGTAACTACTACTACTATGTAGTAACATATACTAGCATCTTTATCCATTGTTAATTCGTACAATTTCACTAATTTACCGCTAGCTAAACCAAAATCCCGCCAACCAGACATGTCACCTGTCAACGGAACTAATCTTGCGGCGCCATATCATTATAAACATTTATGAATGGAGAGCCCCATTCCATCTACTTACCAATGTGCAGACTAACTCCATCCTCCACACCATCATATAGCTCTGTGTTCAGCCTCACTTGTTTCGAGGTTTCTCTTCTTCACCTGGTGTTGTTCATCCAGAGCTATGATCCAGAGCCGTTAACGTTCATCTAACCGTTACCTCATCAAAATTTCTCAACGGCTCTGATTCAAACTAAAGGTGATACTGAAAGCTGATTGGCTTGAAGGGACAGCCTGCTTTATTTTTTCTGATTGGCCAGTTTAGTAGGCCTAAGAAGAAGCGTTTTTTTTTTTTTTTTTTGCTTTGTTTTTTGCTGTCAGCCTCCTCTAAAATTCGAATTCAAATAATCGTTCCTTCAGTGATTAAAAACGCGCCTGGATTGGGATTTACCGCGTAGCCTACTAAAGAAAAACGTAGTGTAATTTTATGCTTTGTATTTAAAAAACAAAACATGTTGTTCGTTATAGGGTTATATGGGAAACATGATAAAGATTGGTTTGGCAGATTTAAAAATATTTTAAAATGTATTGAAAAATGATGTGTGTGTGTGTGTGTGTGTGTGTGTGTGTGTGTGTGTGTGTGTGTGTGTGTGTGTGTGTGTGTGTGTGTGTGTGTGTGTGTGTGTGTGTGTGTGTGTGTGTGTGTGTGTGTGTGTGTGTGTGCTAATATAGGCTACTGTAGCTTTACAAATGGTATTTAAGAGTGCAATGCATGTAAACAAAGGTTATCTGTACCTAAATGTGCACAAAGTTGTTTTTATTGCTTTGACATGGAAACAGAAGACATGTTTCACCAATCAGCTGTTGGGTTTGTCTTCCTCCCTCTGTTTCTCAGCCTCTCTCTGCCATGCGTGGTCGCAGCTTTGACAGCCAGGCAGGAGGAGTGCGTCTCCGAAGAGACCTGCGGGATTCAGTGCCCTACGAGGCCCAGATGATGGCTTATCCAGCCGCTGACTTCAAGAGCCGGAGCAATGATCTGTACTACCAGCCAGAGGTCCTGAGAGCTCAAGGTCTGGGACAGGCCCTCCAGCGCCTGGTGGAGAACGATCAGAGGCGGGAACAAGAAGCAGCTTATCTGGCATCAATGCTGCGTCTCCTTAACCAAGCACAGAACAACGGACAAGGCAAACCAGAGGAAGATGAGGAGGATGAGGGGGATTTCCAGGCACCATACCCTCCGGACTACGATGAGACCGAGCAGGCCGTGAGCATGGCCAAGCCCCAGGCCCTTCTGGATCCTCAGCTTACTCAGGCTCTACTCAACCGCTACAAGCAGGAGAGACTGATGCAGGCTGGACTCGCTCCGACAACCAACAGGATTCCTGAGAGAGAGCAGGACAAAGACCAAGAGATGCTTAGGTAACGGAAACCAAACCAAGGCCTCAGAGTCAGGGTTATTACCTATTACTAAACATTTTTGTGCATTAAAATAAAGTTGAAACAAATATATTGTTAGCTGGAAATAAAATAAAATCTGAATATATTAATTAATAAATTAAAATACATAAAAAATAGATTAAACATAAACAGTGATGTTTAAATAATAACAATAATAAAATGAATCTTGAAAATATAGTTAGTTCATGTTCGTTAATACATTAACTAATGGTAATGAACCTTATTGTAAAGTGTTACCAAAAAAGCTAATTCAAAATATTAATAAAAATATAAATATTAGATGAAAACCTAAACTAAATGTAAAACTAAATAATATTTTAAAAACAAAATCTAAATGACTAAAGTACATAACCAAATTGCTACAAATATTAAACTAAAATTAAAATGAAAGCTTATAATTTGATGTTTTTAAGCAAACAAACAACAGTATTTCTGTCTTTGCATTGTTAAGGTACCTTGTTGAGAAGATCCTCTCCGGCTTGGCATCGGGTGGCAGTCAGGGAGGCCCTTCAAACCAGCGTGCCAAACGGGACCTAAGCGCCGTGGCCAGCCTGGAGCGATCCGGAGGACCCGTCCTGAAACGCTCCCGCCGCTCCCTAGACTCCGCCCCCGTCCCACAGGTGGAGGCGTCACTGCTGAGGGTGAAAAGACTCGACGACGACGACGATGATGACGACAGAACGGCACATGTCGGTCTGCAGAGAATGAAGCGCATAGACACTGACCTGCCGCCCCCCAAAAAAACCAGCCGCAAGCGCAGGGCCCTGACCTTCGACCCCGCCATGATCGCACAGCACATCCTCCAGTACCTGCCGGCCTGAAGAGTGCATGTGAGGAAAACAATGGAAATGTGGGGAGGGGAAATAGAAGGAAATCTAGCCAGGCAGAGCGAGCTTACAGATACGCCAGCATTCATTGTCATCTGCCTAAATCTAATCTAATCAGGCCTGCTTGCCAAGGTACTCTGATATGATGTTACTCTGTTTCGATGTTATACTATAATAAATTCCACACACATAACAGCTTATGGAATATGCTTTTTGTTCTCCTTCTTTCTTGCCACGTTGTACAGGCATTTTGATACCTGTTGGTAACCACATAAGGCTGCTGGTCTCTCACTCAGTTCTTAAAAACAAAACCACAGCTTGACCAGGGTCATGCAAGAGTGCGTTTAGGTGACGTTTCTCGTGTGAGTTTCTACTGAGGGTCATTTACATCTCAGCAACCCAGAATCCCTCCACAGATTAAAGGAGCGTTTGCTGGTTCTGCTCCTATCATGCTCGTATATCCTTGTGTATCAGAGCTTTACTACAGCTGTCTGTGGGTGTGGAGAACCTCTCTTTGCCCCATTTTCAGATTGTAAGCGAAGCAACAGAGCTCAAATTGTACTTTCTGCAGTTAATATGGCTCTATATGGAAAATAAAGTCATTTCTAGGTTGCTGTATTGAATATTTCCTGTAAAAATGAACATAAATTAGCCTATAAAACAGCTACCCATTGATAATTCGCAACTTAAACATTGTGAAATCTAATTTACATAGACATACACTACCATTCAAAGTTTGGGGTTTATTTCTTTGGTCAATAAGTTAATACTTGTATTCAGCAGGGATGATAAAAAAAAAGTTATCAAACGTGAAAGATTTCTATCTCAAATAAATTATGTTCTTATGAATTTTCTATTCATCATTGACGCCATTTTCAGTTATTCACTGAATAACTGTTTTCAACATTGATAATAAATGTTTTGTGTGCACCAAAGCTTATTAGAAAGATTTCTTAAGAATCACCATTTTCCACATTAATAAATATATCAAAAATATATGATGTTCATCATGTGTAAAATACAACATATTAAACAAATAATTGTTATTTTTAATTGTAATAATATTTAACAATATTAGTTTTTACTGTATTTTTGATCAAATAACTGAGAACTCCAAACTTTTGAACAGAAGTGACAAAGACATTTACATCCAAATAGCAATGAATCTACAAAGAACAAAACCCGAACATCAACCTATGAAACTGCTTAATCCAGAATCAGTCAATTTCACTTTTTTATTTGATTTCACAAATTAATTTAATTGATATATATTTACAGTAACAGATCAGTTGGACGTCGGAAGACATACCTAGATCTACTACTACACTGTATGTTCTTTTAGAAATGACATTTTGGTTTGAAACCAACGATTGAGAAACAAAAATCTCTGAAATATTATATTTATTGCAGAAGATATCTGGTACAGGTTAAACAGCACAACACATCAGATCAGCTGCTTTATACAGCACTAAGCAGCACTATGTGAGTTTAGGCTCATCTAAATGTCTAACAGTGAGTTTCCTGTCCTCTCTTTCTCTGATTGGCTGTTATAGTGGTGTGTCAATGTCATTTGCATCCTATCCGAGCTTGATTAAATGTTTTTTTGTCCTCCTTGACTTGGCTTTGAAACACTCTGTCTGATAATGATTAATCACTGTCCTAACTTTCATGCCCTCTGGGTTTGTAATCTGACTATATGGATTTGTGAAGGAAATCGTGGCTCTGAGTATATAAACGCTTTTCGATATTCGTGCGGTCATAAAATCTTGTACAAAAATACATATCTCTCCACTGCAAGTTTTGTCAAACAACAAAAATCACTGTACGTGCTAATAAAGTGTATGTGAACACCAACAGTTTGTTTAGAACTCTGCATTGCTTTTAAACTGGAAGTGAATTTAGAAAACACATTTAACATTTAATGCATTGGCTTAATAAAATCACACAAGCACAACAAAGTCACGACTAAGGACTTATGTATAAACGGTGGGTGAAGACGATTCATACGGCATAAAACAGAAGTTCAGTTGACTTTACTACCATATTATTTCCATAGAAATATAATAATCACAGCAATAATGATCCAATCATAGACTATTTGCCTATTTTAATCCAAACAGCGACTTTTTTTTAGGGCCGGGCAGTGTGTATATATATGTGTGTGTGTGTGTGTAGCCTATGTATAATCTGTAGTATAGACCAGAAGCATGCATTAAGAAAATAAATAGGTCAACAATAAAATGAATTAAACAGATATATAGAATAATAGGTTACACTTTAATTTAGGGTCCAATTCTCACGATTAACTAGTTGCGTATTAGCATGCATATTACTAGGATATTGACTGTTTATTGTTATAAAGCACATATTAATGCCTTATTCTGCATGACCATCCCTTAATCCTTCTCAATACAGTACCTTAATAAACTTAACTAGCTTATTAACTATTAATAAGCAGTAATTAGGAGTTTATTAAAGCAAAGGTCGTAGTTACGGTAATAGTGAGAATTGGACCCTAATGTAAAGTGTGATTTAATTATAACACTGAAACTGTGACTACATCTTCAGATCTCATCTTAAATTCATGCACAAGAAATGACCAGAACACAGAACCAAACATCAAACATCATTTAATTGGAAACAACATTAATTTTATCTGTTAGACTCGGACTATAACTCAAATAGAAATGCACTAAAGAAAATAACCTTTCCTCTTCTCTATTTAAAGCCAGCATTATTAGATCAGACTAATGTTCGTCCGTCAGGGGAGAAAGGACTCGGATACAGTTGCCTGGTGACTGTTTCTACGCAGACAGGTTATGTAAGCTGACTTCACAGGATGATGACATCATGCCGAGCATTTCTTCACACGTTTCATGTCATCATTATTTGTCGAGAGTGAAGTTCACAGACGACGTGATGAAACGGCCACCTGAGGGTGAGAAAGAATAGTGATGTGAGCTGCAGAAGAGGAGAGGATGCTGGGTTAAATGCTAGTGAAAATTAAAAACATAAACTAGATTCCAGTCTTACCAGCAGTTTCTGGCTGTTGAAAACAGCTCAGGCCTCTTTCATGCTGCCAGTAACAAGCCAGTCACTGAGGAGAGAGGAGAAAACAGCATGATTGACATCTGGATGTAGAGGATAACATGATAATGAATAGGATTAACATTTAGTACATTTTAGGAATTTAGTCAAATTAAGAAAGCAAGCAGTACAGCTCTCCATATCACCTTATTACTACAATATCAATCAAAAGGAAAGTCTGTTTTTTGTATATCTGTATTAAAAGAAAAATAATTTGCCAACATTTATTAATATGAAAATGTTAGAATATTATATGAAATATTATATATATATATATATATATATATATATATATATATATATATATGAAATATGTTAATTATATAATATATTAAATTATATATATATATATATATATATATATATATATATATATATATATTATATATATATATATATATATATATACGTTTATTTATACTCTAATAAAATGTTTAGTCATATTTTGAATTATTTTATATTTTTTATATTTTCAGGAGACATTCTCATTTTATTTGTAGTAATTTTGTTAATATAAGTTTTGTTTTTTATTAAAATACTACTATTTAGCTTGATCTTTATTTCTGTTTAGTTTTGGTCATTTTAGCAATTTTATCTTTTTTATGTAATATTTTAGTTTTATTTAATATCAGCTTTATTTCAATCAACAGAAACGGTTTTTAATATTTAGTTTTATTTAACAATAATAATAATGAAGTAAAAAAAGACAAAACACATTTATATATATATATATATACACACACATATATATATATTTTAATTGAGAATGTTTTTTTATATTTTAGTTTAAAAATCATACTAACTAAACTCTCTTAAAATGGGCTGTAAAACATGAATTGATTTTCCATTTACCATCACCATCCTTGGCATTTTCTGGCAGCAGGGCATCTTGGCGGTTACCTAATACAAAAGCCAGCGTGGAAAGTATGCCAGCATCCAGGACGCCCAGCAAGGCCAGTATGTACGCCCAGTGAACGGAGCAGTTTCCTGGGTAGAAACTACTCACACGCTCCCCGCACAGCGCCCGCATCTCAGCACACGCCCAGGAGTCTGGGAACAATACACACGCCAGGGCCAAACAGAAGCCTGGGGACACAACCAGATATGCATTAGGAACACAAGAAAGAGAGAAAGAGAAAGAGAAAGAGAGGATGTTATTGAAGGATGGAACTGCAAACTATATGACTCGACAGCCTGTGACCCCAGAGCCTCATTTAACACCCAAAGAGGTTAGCCAATCATAAACAATCATAAGCATCTTTCAGAAGTCTTCAATGCAGAAGCAAAAATGGCATGTTTAACTCTCAGGGTCATAAATCATAAGTAAGGGTCATAAAAAAAATATATGATGTTTTTGCAAAAAAATCCCTGTCGTATAAAAAATAAAAAGCCATATATACTAGCTCAGTATATCATACTGTATTTACCCTCAAAATCTATCTATCTATCTATCTATCTATCTATCTATCTATCTATATATCTATCTATCTATCTATCTATCTACATAGAAGTTGCTATCTTCTTGTGAAACCATTCATTAATTATTTAATGAGAATGAGTACAAAAAATACAAAAGAGGAAAAATGTCTGATTGCATTACAGTAACGACTGTTTGAGGGAAAATTAATTGCTTGATTGTCATGACAATATTGTCACAATGCAAAACAACTTAATGGTCCTAAAACGGCTTCTTTTTATACCATGAAATTAGATTTGATTTAAATGATATATATAGTGGAGTCCGTAAGATTTAATACTTCTATTCAGCTAGGAGTGACGGGCATTTATAATGTTAAAGAAGATTTCTGTTTTATATTAATGTCTTATCTCGTGTTTATCTAAATCTAATTTTATAAATGCAACACTTTCGCAAAAATATTAAGCAGCACAAAAACAATCAGAAATGTTTCTTGAGCATCAAATCAGCATATTAGAATGATTTCTGAAGGATCATGTGACACTGAAGACTGGAGTGATGATGCTGAAAATGTCAAATATATTCAGAGAGAACACAGTTCCTTAAATGGTAATATCTCACAATATTCCAGTTTTCATGAGCATGAGAGACTTCTTTGACCAGGAGAAGCGTCTCACCTGCTGTGAGCTGCAGCCAAGCACATATCTTGTAGACGGTTGCTGTGTTGCAGAAGCGGAACAGACACAGGCAGCCCACGCTGGCCCACACCATGGTGAGAGACATGCACACCAGCACAGCGGGAGACTGGAAGGCGGGGAGTGGGGTCAGGGTGTGAAGAGACCCACGGCATTCTGGGACGGGCCAATCGGTCTCCACGCAGACCTCAAAGAGGCCCAGCGTCCCGCTCGGAGGGGCCGGTCCTCCTCCGCGGTAGTGCAGCTCTCGAGTGCCCACCCAGGACGGCTGGATGAGAATGACCACCTCGATGATAGCGAAGCACAGCGTACAGATGGCCCACAGCACGCCCACCGCCCGCGCGCTCCGGATGAACTCGGTCTGATACAGACGGGACACCTCAGACGAGTGATGCTGCATGCTGCAAGAAGAAACTCGCTTCTGTTTAATGTAAGACAAAATAATCAACATATTATTCAGTTACAACCATTTTTTCTTAATGTCCATAACAATCCATATTAAAGGGATAGTTCACCCAAAAGAAAATTTTAAATGTACTTACTGATGTCGTTCCAAACCTGTATGCCTTTCTTTCTTCTGCGAAACACAAAAGAAGATATTTTGAAGAATGTTGGTAAGAAAACATTTTCGGCTCCCATTGATTTCCATTGTGTTTGTTGTCCATACAATGGAAGTCAATGGGAACCGATACAGTTTGGTTACCAACATTCTTCAAAATATCTTCTTTTGTGTTTCGCAGAAGAAAGTTATTCATACAGGTTTGGGACGACATGAGAGAGTAAATTATTTTTTTTCTTTAAGAGTTTAGAAAATTTAGATTTCCCCCCTGTAACCTTATTTGATTTTGAGGGAAGTTTTTTTTTTTTTTTTTTTATCATACAAAATCAGTTTTTACTCAGAAAATGTCTTTGAAATGTTACCCTTTGAAATCTGTACCCATGGTACAATCATTGTATCATATGATAATAATATGGTACTTTCAAAACTAAATACAGTAGTTTTTACGGTAACACTTTACAACAATATACTATTAGTTAATGGTAGTTAATGCATTAACTAAAATTAAGAAAAAAAAAGCAAATCATTTGTTACAGAACTTATTATTCTTTGTTAATGTTAAAGGTGGGGTATGTGATTTGCAAAACAGCCGGCAGATTTTGAAAATACACAACTCAAAAGGTCCTACCTTCTTTCCCTGACTCCACCCACTCGAAGAGGGGCATGGGGGAGGGGGGTATGGTACGACCGTTTGATTGACGCACTGACTGTCCAATGATTCTAGACGGTCTTGAAAATGATTGGCTGGAGTTTTTCGAGTCCTGCACGTTCCACAGATGATTAAATTTGTTAATTTTCATTTCAGTGCTTCTAACTCAGTGGCTGTAAGTGGGTTAGGAATAGGATTTCAAGTGATTTTGAAAAAATGGTCAAAAAAGAAAATCACATACCCCACCTTTAATAAAAATACAACTGTTCATTGCTAGCTCAGGTCCATTAAATAATATTAACATATATTAATAATGTATAACTAAATGTTGAATTTACCACTAACTAAGATTAATAAATGTTTTAGACTTCTTAGTTTAGTTTAACTAATGCAGTTAACTATAATGCTAACAAATGGAACCTTATCATAAAGCGTTACCGTTTTAATATAGTACTCTGTGGTAATACCATTTATACTTTTTTGCAAGTGCATCATATTCTTTTACATTACACTTCAAAGAATTCCGGAGCATGTGCATAAAAAGCATGGTGTTACAATGGTACAAAGTATAACCACAGTCATTTTTAACCCTAAAATATAACAAAGCATTGCCAAATGATAAAAAGGGAAATGATGCACAAAAGAACATCAAAGAAAGCAAATGCCAACAGGAAAACGAACACAAAACCTGATCTCAACATGGTAAACGATGTAAAATAGATGGATGGAGGAGGATTCACCTCTCTGATCTGGCTGATTCCAGCTCTCTTCCTCCAGAAACAGGATCTGGGTGACAAAATCACATTCAAATTTAATTACTGGAGAGCATCCTCATGTAAAAGCTTGGGAGTGAGTGAAAGAGAGAAATTGACCTGAATGGAGGGATTGTTCTCCTCCTCTTGCTCCCGGTGGGATCACGGCAGGATGTGCGACATTAAAAACAGGCCCACGCTGGCTGCAACCATCTTCCTCTCACATATGGAGGGAGAAGAGAGTGGGAGAGGGGAGGGGGAGCGCAGGGCCATTCTGATTGGGGGGAGGGTCTCTGCGTGTACACACACACGCAATAGCAATCCAATGATGCACACACAAAAAGAAAATGAAATTATCAGTCAATCCTTGGGAAAGAGCTAGAGCTCATTGATTCTAAAAGCATTCCATTCCATGCAGAAATGAAAGAGGAAGGAGAGAATAATACATGGTGCAGAAGTGATGCATTTCAGATGAGCGAAAAATAAACAACGCAGAAAGACAGCAGCAGAGAAATAGAGGTTTGAATGGTCAAAGGAAGAAGCTCATCTGTGCATCATTTAGCAGGTTCACTGACAGCATTTACTGTATATGTATGTATATACTGTGTATATATATAATAACTTTTAAGAGATTGTATAATAAAGAAAAATATTAATGTCATATATATTTTTGTGGGTTTTTGTTCATTATGATAACAAGAAATAAGGGAGAATTGTCATTAATTGTCGTGAAAATACTGCTACAAATATTTAATTGTCATAAAATATATAAAAACATATTTTTTATTTATTTTCGCACTGGGAAGAAATCCACTGAACATGTTTTTGACAGGTCTTCTGCTCTTTATCTTATCACAAATGTGACCATAGAAAGATCTGGCTTTTAAGAACATGGAACAGACAGGTTTTATTTAGATTGCAACATGTACCAACGGTTACAAGTTTACAAATGTTTGTCTCACTATACTTGTGCAAAAAATAACAACAGAAATATAGAAAAACACAAAATATCTCGGTTACATAGTCTTAGGACACTGTTTTGGGAAATATTGCACTTTTTATTGCTTTAAGGTTGTTTTGTAATTTCCAGTTTGAATGTCTTGGCCTGGAGTAATACAATGAAAACAGTGCAGTGCAAACACTGTTGTCTGTGCATTGAAAATGCAAAACATTTGAAACACTAAATACTACAGTTGGTACTTCTGCAATAACTTAAAAAAAATACTATATCAATTTGCAGAGTGTACCTTTTAAAAACTGATTTTCTTTAACATGAAACAAATTCTATTAATACAATTTTGGCATTTTATTTTGGCAGATAAAACTCATAATTGGTACAATAATAATTATGAAATATGTTTTAGACACAAGGAAGACAGACAGATTAACTGAAAAAAACTTGCTTCCACTGCATTTATATATATGCAAACAACATCCATCTCACAACACACACACACACACACACACACACAACACACACACACACACACACACACACACACACACACACACACACACACACACACACACACTTCCTTCTCTCTGTTGGTTTAGCTGAAAGGAGAAATCTCCTCTCCAAACTTCACGAGGTGAGCAGTGTTTTTGGCTTCATGGAGCACCTGAGTGCAGATACAGACAGACAGTTACACAGCTGTTTGTGCATTTGTATTAAAAATGTGCTGTTTTTCTAAATCGATCCCATCTTTAGAAAACATACAGTCATGCAGAGTCAAGTAGCAGTAATGTCAGAATAGATAAATGAAATGCGTCATTCTTAATTGAAATATGTCAATTTTATGAAGTACATCATTTATTGATGTTGCAGATCAACATTAATGTTGCCATTCATCACAACAGCATTTCACAAGCCCGTGATCTGGGCGGCACCTACCTTGTTGTGGATGTACGACTCACAAGCGTAGCACCAGACAGAAAGATCAGCGAAGCTCAGCACCAGAGGGTGACCCGACACCTGCCCGTGGGTCACCATGTGCTGGTTCACATAACGCCCGCAGAGCACCTGAGAAAAAGAAGACAAAAAAACTCAAATAAAATAAAAGCACACTTTTCCGAGTGCTTGTGCATTGTCTTTATAAAGAGGAACCTCGAGCTATAAAGCTCCTTTTCTTACTCTTTTTGGCTATATGTGATGGCATTTAAGATGAACTATGTAGAAAATTTTATTAAGTTACGTCACAGGCTATGTGTTTCTTTGCGTACATGTGCTTTCCATTGTTCCTACATTCTACTAGAAATGTTATAGTCGGAGTGTCTTTTTACGCTAAGTGCAAATAGCCGGTAAACAGAGGCTATTTACACTAACTCTGTCCACTGACACCTGGTTGGGCCAGACAAAATTTCGGAAGACGCTAGATTGTCAACAGTACCAATAGTGAATGGTGTAAGGCGAGTGGCAGAAAGCTTTAAAGCTAATCGACCCGAGTTGGAATCTGCCTATAAAATAAAAAAGCATTTAAAAAAGATGTAGAATATATTCGAAAAGTGGAAATAAAGTACCTAACGTGTGTTTAATAATAAAGAGTATATCGGTTGGAGTTGGGAGTAGGTGTAGGGAGGGCTATATTGTCCAAATAATGCAACATCCATTTAATAATTTCAATAAATATAATAATTTACACCATGTTATTATTGCATACCATTTAATGTACAACAACACTGAGGTGCAAATAGTATCTGCCACTATTTATAAGTAGAAACAGCATCTAACTACTATTTACACAGCCTATTGCAAAGAAAATAACGCTATTTATTTATAGTGTAAATAGCATCTATCGCTAAGTAAAAGTTGCTATTTTAAAGGGACTATATGGAACTTTTTCCCCAAAATAAACGTAACAATAGCCTTTTTATTTGACCATTTATGACTCAAACATCTCCTGTTGAGCATACTGACACCTTGTCCGCTCACAGTGGGTGCACCTATAAGCCTGTATCCTATTTTTCCTATTTTCTGTCGGGTCGGATTTTTTTCCCGCGCTGTCTGCGGATGTGACGTCAAGCGCGTTCATGTTAAACGTTTCAGATCACTCTGCCACCACCGCTAGTCAGCAAGTAGCCTACACTCGCAAACTTATCTCAAACAATACATGTTTTTGACTGTTCTTACCTCTGTAAACATAATGTTGACCTCCTTGCAGGCAGCAGATGAATTGTGAAGTGTGAACGCACGTACGAGCGCTGCGAGCAGTGTTGCCAGGTCCGTATGCCTGCACTGTTTCCGCGGGTTGTTTGTGTAGTGCACGGGTTGTCGCGATTGTTTTGCTCACTGGAACATGATTGTTATCGGGGAAACACCCGGGAACGCTATTCGACTATTTTTGGCCGTGATTGGGTTAGTTTTGATGAGCAATTGGGCTGGTTTTGTTGCGCAGACCTGGCAACCCTGTCTGCGAGAGCGAGCAGAAAGGAAGAGCAGTTCTGTTTTTTGGCCACAGGTGTGAGTCGCGAGTTTAAATTTCAGAAAAACGCATATAGGCCCTTTAATTTAGTGCAAAAAGCCTCTGCCTTGTATAGAAGTAATTGCTGAGTGATGATTTGTTCGTGAAAATGTTCACAGATTTCACATGTGGTTAGTGGATGTGACCCAATGTGCACCACTGTCAGCAGTGGGAAGTCTAAATAATTCTAGACCTCAATATGTTGTGATTTTGAACGTTGTTAACTGTTACCTTGTAGCAGAAGAGGCAGATCCAGTTTTCAGCATCACCTCCACACTCTTCACACGGCAGGAAGACATCAATGCCACCTGCGGGCACCGGTCGCACTGACTCCAAGTGTGGGCACCATGGCAACGGGTTCACCACATACATGCCGTCCTAGCAACAGAGTAAAACTAAATGAGACGACAGACTGAAAACAAGTAATCTAAAATTCTGCTAATCTCTCTCTCTCTCTCTCTCTCTCTCTATATATATATATATATATGAGCCACATTTATCTGCAATGTTATTATGCTAATATGACATGAACACATTTACCACATCCGTGGGCTGTTGTCCGAAGACCTCTATGACTGTCTTCACAGTGTTACCACAAGCAGCATCCAGACCACAGCTCTCCTGGTCATACATGCCAGCTGGATTTCCAGAGACCACAGACACTGGGATCGACTGGTCCTGGTAAACAGAGCATGTTTAATGACTGAATACATTATGAGTCACAAAAACATACTGCTAATGACATTTGAGATTGCCTACAGGTGTCTCTGCTTTTACAGCATGTGTGCCGTCTACGACTCCGGCTTTCTCTGCCGAGGGTTTCAGGGGTGATTCTGACTCCTGGTCTGACGAATTCCTCTGTGGGCTGGGTTTCACCTTACGTCTGGCTCCTCCAATTGCAACTGACGCTGGGCTGGTGTTTGATGAGGTTCGTGTGTTGAGATTCAGAGAAAGCAGATCCTCAGTGAGCTCATCGAGGCCGGACTGCTCAAGATTGTGCGGTTTCTGTCCGGGACTCTGAGCAGGGGTGGACTGGCGAGGCGATTTATTGCCCTTGCCTGCCGATGCCCGCTTGCCTTTCAGTTTAGGAGACGGCAAAGACAAACGAAGTGACTCTGGAACTGACATAAACAAACAAACAAAAGCATTTGCATTAAAAAAATCATAATTTTCTTACATTTTTTAAATTCTTCAGATATGATATCGATGTGAAGCGCATGTAAGCCTCAGTTGTGAGATTGCAAACTCACTCTGTATCCTCAGGGAGCTCCAGAAGGGGGCGTGGGCACGCAGGACGTTGTTAATGGTGACGGCAGCGCTGGTTTTGGGAGGGGGCAGATGGTCTAGAAGAGGAGGGGAGTCTCCCAGCAACATACTGGTGCACATGGACATGGACTCAGAGATAGAGGTGAGGTTATATCCTCCCTATGGTGAAGACAGTAACGTGCGGTGAGTTCTTGTCATGGGTAGGCAGTGACCTATCAATTAGGCATATATGTTCATATCATTCAGTTAATGTAGCAACCCAAGTTCATATCAGGCATCATCACATCGCTGCCTGCATACAGTAAAGTCAGTTATATGTGAGGCTAATGCACAATCAAATCTAAAAATCAAATTAATGGACACATATCTTTTGACTTAGGCTATACAACAAACAAATGTTTTGTGCGGGACACAGAGGGAGGCGGTGCGGTGTCAACGAACCGACAAGCAGCCTAGTCACTCCTTCAAAATGCGCAAACGCGCACAAACAGCCACAGCCACACACACACTATTGGTCTGGTGACGGCGCACCAGGATTTGAATAGGCTACAGTCATAAAACATTGTGTCAGCAGTACAGCTTTAAAGTACAAAAACAGCTTATTCGCTCCTACAAACTGCGCTAGGCACACACACCGACACACAATGAGCGTCTGGCGACGGCGCACCAGAATTAAAAAAAGACAAAACAGCATTTTAACCCTTACGAAAAACGAAATTACGTTTTAAAGGTGGTGCTTACTTTTTTGTACTCTTTTTTTCGTCATAGGACAATGTTGAAAATCTTTTTAAGTACTACATATCCATAATATCCAAATATTCACAGGTTCACAGCCGTTGAACTAGGTTGACAGCATCGCCGACGCCGCTAGTAGCGGGAAGCGCGGAGTGAGTGAGAGGTGAGAGCGAGGGGATCACGTGACATGAAGCACGCTCGGTCTCTGCCTCAATGTTGATCATTCAAGACCGCGTGAGAACTGACTGCGCATGCGCAAATCTCCGTAAACTACGGTCTATGGACCAAAGAGGCACTGCTAACCTCTGCCTCAATGGTCATGGACTTGAATTTCCTGCTTGAAACAATGGTTTTTAAGAGCAAAAATGGCAAAAGGAGTATATTATATGTGTATTCCTGAAAAATTTTGTTACAAAAATTAATATTTGGAAAAAAAATAAATGCAATTAATAATGTGGTGAATTAATAAATGTAATGTCAACATTTCCTTTGGTGAGGCACTGCCTACCCTGCCTACCCTGACCGCACGTCCCTGAGGTTAGATGACATCATTAACCAGTGTGTAGTACATACACTACTGTTCAACAGTTTGGAGTCGACTTTTTAACAGTTTAGTAAGAAGTTTCTTATTCGTACCAAAGTTGCATTTATTTGATCAAAAATAGAGTAAAAAACGTAATACTGTGAAATATTATTACAATTTAAAATACGTGTTTTATGTATTTTAAGATATAATTTATTCCTGTGATGCAAATCTGAATCAGCATCATTGCTACAGTCTTCAGTGTCACATGATCCTTCAGAAATCATTCTAATATGCTGATTTGCTGCTCCAGAAACATTTATTATTATTATCAATGTAGAAATAACTTAGCTGCTCAAATATTTTTGTGGAAACCGTGATGCACTTTTTTCAGGATTGTTTAATGAATAGAAACAGCATTCTATTTGAAATTGTGTCTTGCAGACACTGCAAATGTCTTTACTGTCACCTTTGATTCAATTTAATGCATAAGTATTAATTATATATGATTAGCCAGGTCAATTAATCCTCTGATATATAGGTCATTTTGAGATTGCGTAATTCGTTTTGTACAAGATTCATCTTTTTAATCATTAATTCATCAAGATTAATCTACTAACAGTGTTGTCAATGAATAAACATTTTAACATGGAGCATTTTAACAAATATTATTTAAGATATCAACTAATTTTATTATAAAGAAATTATGGCTACCATCAGGCACCATGTTCTCTAGATATCGACATCAGCATTGGCCACTGAAAAACTCAATAGCAGAAAGTGTAAACAGTGAATGTGAGAGTGAATATAACCCACCTCCAGTATGACTAGCACTCTTCCTGCTGCCAGACCCATCAACTGATGAGTGAAGTGGGCATAGCCCTCTGGGGTCACCTGATACCCTCCTAATGGATCACCCCGTGCCGCATCAAAGCCAGCAGACACCAGCACCAGCTCTGGGGCAAACTAGAACACAGACAACACCATTCGCTTAGTATTTAACACCGAACAACACATGCTTTAGTCATACGGTAAAAATGAGCATATTTTACCTCTCTGGCTATTGGCATAACTAAGTGATGGAAAGCTGCCATGTATTCTGGGTCTCCCATCTTTCCTCCATTCCAGGGGATGTTGACATTGTATCCTCTGCCTTTCCCCTGCCCCACCTTATTATAGTTAGCATCCTCTGAGTTGGGGAAAAACGTCCCGTCTTCATAACGATGCAGAGAAATATACAGGACGCTGGAAAAAGTGAAAAACATTGGTTAAAAAAAAAAAGGTCTGCATTCTGACCAATGCTTATGCGGCTGATCTAAATATATATATATATATATATATATATATATATATATATATATATATATATATATATATATATATATATATATATATATATATTTATAAATCAAATGACATTATATACCCATCCAGATACCCTTCTCTATTCACCCAGACTATTTTATAAAACAAATTAAACCTTTTTGCCATTTATAAGTGTTCATGGTTATGAGGTCACAATGTAATGCTACTTTGCAAACAGGCTGTTATTAAAAGATGGCGCAGCCAAACACTATATTGGACCTGACTACAAATTTTAGCAAAAGTTTCAACTTATTAAAATGCAAAGAGGTTGACCAATCAAACACAAGGTCATTTGCATACAGAAGTCTCCTAGTTACATTAGCAAATACAGCTAAGGGTTCGGTCATAGAAAAATGTCAAAAATTCTCATGCAAACTAAAATACTACTTTATTAGTGAAAGAAACATCTTAAATTATAAATGGACTTGACCTAACTTTGGAATACATACTAGTGTTGTTTTAGTATTATTTATATACTATTACAGTATATATTAATATTTTGAATAAATATTTTTTATATTTTAATTTAAATGTACTTTTGTCATTTATATTTCTATTTAGCTTTAAATTATATTTTAATACTTCAACTTAAATTTTAATTTTCATCTAATTTATATTATTTCAGATATATTTAAATGAACAAAAATAATTTTTGATTGTTTTAGTTAACAATAACAGCACTGATCCAGACCACTTTATGTACTAATATGTATAATAACTGTGGGACTGGACAAACCTGTCATCCTCCTCAAAAATGTGCTGTGTGCCGTTTCCATGATGAACATCCCAATCGAGGATGAGGACACGCAGGGATTTGTGTGTGATGCTCTGGGCATAGCGTGCGCTCAAAGCGGCCGTATTAAAGAAACAGAAACCACAAGCTGTGTCTTTCTCTGCATGATGACCGGGAGGACGGACTATGGCCACGCTGTTTCTCACCTACAGGAACAAAAAAACAATTGAAGACACCTGGGAGCAAATTCAAGCAGTACTGTTCTAGTATACTTTATACTGAGACATGTAAAAGACACAAAAAGACAGACCTGGCCTGTGAGTATGGCCTGTACGGAGTTAAAGCATGAGCCAGCGGCCATCAGGGCACAGGTGTAGCTCTCATTATTGATAAAGATGGAGTTGTAATCGTTCCCCAGTCGGTGCAGATCTCTGGGTTTCATGTGCTCTGAACTCTTAATAATGCTTATGTGTTTAGAACTAGAACAAGAGAGATAAACAGACATGAATTTAAATCAAATGCAACGTTGCATTAGTTTTACTAATACAGATTTGTATGTAACTTCATACATTAATGTGATCATTATTTATTTACTCATCTGAATGCATTTCACCTGTGACAGAGCGCCAGCTCTTCTTCTGTTGCCAAGCGAGCTGGTATCCGATGGCAACGAGACAGCAGGCCCAACTCGTCATGTCGGGAAAAGATCCGTGAAATTCTCTGAGGGAGCTCTGGATGATGACTGTAGGAATCAATACATAATCATCTTATTTATGCACAACCAAATAATCAAAACAAGTGAGAAAATTGTCATTTTCAGCTGTGTGACGGGGATATTGTGGTGTTAATGTTATTAAGCAGCAGTCACTCTCACCCATCCCACATGTTGTGATGAAGCATCATTCTCTGGTCATAAACTAGCCCAGTGATCGGAGAGGAAACCTTCACTTCTGCACATACTGGAGCGGGCAGGGGAGGGACGGTGGGCAGAGGACCCCCCTCTAAAGGTCAAACACACATTCAAGAGCTAAGAAAACATACAAATCTTTCACCATGGTGCCAACTGTACTAAATGATTGGGAGTTTGAATGCTTGTGTAGTGTTTAGGGGTTTGAAGCTAAACGTTTTCTTTTTATCTGAAGATGACAGGATAATATAAAGTCCCAATGCAATCTCAATGACCAATGCATTTCCATGCTGTTTCCAACAGTTTAATAACTTATATACATACACACTCATGGGCAAAAAAATGGACTTTGGTCAGGACAAATTTTTGGACAGGAAAATGCACTACTTAAAAAAAAAGTTTTTGGCAGAATATGGGAAGTTTGATTCAGAGTGGTTAAGCAGAGTTGTGTGTGCAGTGATGAATCACAATGAAACACGAGTGTGTTGCTCCAGAGGGCAGAGAAATATAATAAATGCATCTCTACCACAGTGAAGCATGGAGGAAGAGGTGTCATTGTGTGGGGAGCCTTTTTAGCTGAAGTATTGGTGAGCTACTTCACTGTGATGTTTTATAAATGCTTCAGAGTACAGGGAATTTTGCAGAATGAGCAGATGTTAGTCTTCAACAAGACAATGATCCTGCCCAAATTGCAAAGACAACCAAAAATTGGTTTGAGAACAAGTCCATCAGGCTCATGTTTTGGCCTGGTCAGAGTCCAGGGGCCCGTTCTTCGTACGTTGCTTAAAACATCCGAGATCAAACGAGACATCCAAGATAATATCATCGTGGTCATCATGATCCGGCTAATTAGTATAACCTGCCGGTTATGATTAGTATAGCTGGATTGGGTTATCTGAGATAATTGCGCGTTCATGCGCTGGGTTAAAAGGGGATATGTATCGATAGTAGAAACATTGATCAGCAACGCTGCTATTGGCTGATCACCGTGGCCAAAGAGCGCGCTCAGTTTTTTTTCTCCACAGAAGAGCAAGAGTTATTGCTAGAAGGATATGCTGAATTTGAAAACTTAATAAAAACGCCAGGGAACACCTTAACGTGTGCAAAAGCCAGGAGAGAGGGCTGGCAAAAAGTAGCAGACAAATTAAGTTTGTAGTTAGATGTTTTTTATCACTTGTTACAGTATATATTTTTTATATTTTAATAAATTCTAAATAATTAATAACTTTGTTCATTGTAATGTCAGAGTCACCACCCACAACTAGAACATGGGAACAAGTAAAAGTGAAGTACTAGAATATTCTACATAATAGTAATTACTAATTTGTACTACTTATACTAATCTCTTTTAAAAAGGCACTGTTAATAAATGTTTGCCTGTTTATAAAAGCAACCATGAAAAAGGCTGAGAAATAAAAAGAAAAGAAAAACAAACAGGTGGTGGTCCTGCACCCCCACATTATACCCAGGCAGAAGAGCTGGCCCTTGGGTTAAATGTGAACCTTGTAGAGAGCATCCCTGGGTCCAGCTCTTCCTATAAATGATCCTAGTACACTGTAAAATAATTTGTTGCTGCATTACATTAAGTAAGCCTATAATCCAAATGGCTGTCCAGTCATATCAGCTGTTAAACCTAGTAATGAATTGCTTTGACTTTGACAAAAAAATATGTAGCCATGAGTTATTGATCACATTTCCCCCAGTGTACTTCATTGTAATGCAATTGTGTTTTCCTCTTTTGTGCAGTTTTAAACAATACACCAACACTTTTATCTGTTCCCAAGCAAGTGGCTGAAGCATGTGCAGTAAGACTTTTTCTAACGTTACATCAAAAGGGAAGAAAGTACAACACTACTTTGTTTTCATTATGTTTCATAAGTGCACCAACACAATATGGTGATCTGATTTGTTTATTTGTAAATCAAAATTCTTGGTTCTTACCAAAAGTCTGAAGACTCTTCCAAAATGGATACAAGGCAGAGATGGTCTTTGAGATGGAGTTCAGGGCACTGCAATAAAACCACAGAAAATACCCACAGCATATAGGGCGTAACAGAGAGAAATATAAGAAAATGTAGGCAGATGTGCTCCTCAGTTCACTCACCTCTCACTCGGAGCACCAGGAGAGGTCAGGTGAGGGCAAGGGTCACCCAGCAGTGACCTCACACTAGCGCAAACACCCTCTGCTGTGGACTGGAGGTTATACCCACCCTAACAGATGAAATACTGTGTGTGAGATGTGAACCACAAAGAAGAATATTTAGTTCTCTTATGGCATGATACGATCATACCTCCAGAGCCAGCACAAGTCGGCCCTGTGCGACACCTTTCAGCATATGGGTCAGGATGGAGAAACATTGTGGACTCACTTGCATCTCACCCTAGATACACAGAACATTTTAAATAATTAACATAATTGAATGAGTTTTGGAAAATTATATTAAAGGAATGAAGCTGAGCATCCCACCTTTGGATCACTGATCACAGAGTCAAATCCGGCTGCCACTAACACCAGTTGAGGCTGAAACTGTGCAGCACATACACAAGAGATCTCGATATATTATTTCTTTATAATAAAATTAGTTGATATCAAAGGAGACGCACAACCAATTTTAAATAATATTACTTTTAATGTTCATCTTAAAATGTTTAGTCATTGACAACACTGTTAGTATATTTTGGAACTTGTACAAACTGATTTTGGAAGCAACCACTTGTCAATTATTGGCCAGGGTTAATACCCAATCTCTAAATGACCTAAATATCAGATGATTAGATGATAAAACTAAATCAGATGTGTAGTTGACCGATATGAAAGGTGTACCTCATACGCCACAGGCAGGAGGAGCTGCTGGAAAGCTGTGATGTAATCTCCATCTTCCATCCCTACCTGGAGTTAAAAAAAGAGATCAGGACACATTCAGCACCAGCCTACAAAGACCATATTCTACCACACTTTTGTAGCATTTTAGTTTTTCATTTATAGTCCACTATAATGTTAATCAAGGTGGTAATTTAGTTTTAAATTGAACACATGTCTGTTATGACTTCTACATGCAACTGTAAATCGGTAAACCTTTTGAAATGAGTCACATGAACACTGAGAAGCGGAGTAAATTGGCAAGGTGTACCTTGTTCCAGGGCAGGTTGATATTGTAGCCCTGTCCTTCTCCTGAACCCACCGAGCCGCTATCAGACTCCTTGAGATGCGGCCAGAACGAGCCATCTTCATATCTGTGCACTGAGAAATACAGCACACTGCCACACAGGACAGAGGTTAGATGCTTTGTAAATGTCAGACATTAGTTGTGTCCCAAATGACACACTATGTACCTACTATGCACCATGTACAAAATGTGTATACATTTTATAAGGTTATTTTGTTTTTCACTATAGGAGGCTGATAGCCCCTCCTCTACATAATTAAAGCTGTGACAGTTGAGTTCATGAAGCACATCAAGTGTCCAACATTCATTTATTTCATCATCTGGGTATATAAAGTGTACTTTTTCTATTTGGGTTTTTCAGTGTAAACACACTACTCACACTTTATTTATACTAAAAAACGTCTAGATTAGTGCACAAGCAATTGAGATGCACCTATTTATACATAACATTTGTAATATGACGTGCTGGTGCAGACAAATGTACCTGGGATCCTCTTCAAAAATATACTGGATTCCCTGTCCATGATGCACGTCCCAATCCACAATTAGAACTCTGTATGATTGGAAAAGCAACCATCCATGTTATAGATTCTCAAAACATAAACTTCATTAAAGACAACGTGAAAATGCATTTGAAACACATTCAACTTCTGTAATGTGACATTTTTGGAATATTCAGTGGGAAACAATCTAGAACAGACTCAGAATTCATTAAGTTAATCTGATATACGCTAATATTTGAGTATGTCAATTGGTGGCAAAAGTCGTTATGCATGTTTTAACTGAAAGCAACTTGCACAGGCATATCTTAAAATATGTCAGTGCCATTGTTTTGTCTCAAGATGCACACCAGTAATGTTTTTTTTTTCTAAGGCATGTTTATAAAAGCTAATTAAATGTCCTAATTGAACTAAACCTAATCCTGGCTTAATCTTAGCCCTGTCTGTGAATTAATGTATGATGCTAAAGCAAAATGCAGACTCTCACCGTTCAACTCCATGTTGTTTTTGAGCGTAACGCGCCGCTATGGCCAGATTATTAAACATACAGTATCCGTTCATCTTATCTGGCTGAGCGTGGTGACCCGGAGGCCTGTGAATATAGGGGAAGAAAAACAGTAACTCAAATAGACCAATGAATAAATCAATATTAAAATCAAAATCAAAGAGATATTAGTACTGTTGAGAAGAACAGATGCAACAAGACCTGTTGATGGAGAAGCCGTTACGCAGCTGTGATGTCATCACTTTATCCACCAGCTGGAGAACTGATCCCACCGCCAGACAGGCAGAGGTGAAAAATTCCTGATGGAATTAAAAAAAATATTGGTTGGTGAATATGGTTAGTATTGATTTCATGTTGACTTTAAGAAATATCAATTCATGTTCTGGACAAGGATTTTGATTTTTTATGAACAATTAAACACTGTAACTGGAATCAGTATACAGTAAACAGAAACACCAGGGGTCTCATTTATAAAGCGTGCGTACGCACAAAACGGGGCTAGAAACGTACGTACGCCAGTTTCCACGCAAAGGTTGTGATCTATAAAAAACAAACTTGACGGGAGAATGTGCGCACCTTTAAGCAAACTTTGAGCCGTGCGTACACACATTTTGGAGACGGAGCAGTTTGGCGACACCGATGGTGAGCTGGAGCAAAATGTCTTTTTGGTCACTTTTAGACCGAAAATCTAAAGAAAATTATACATACAGTATACAGAAAGATAATACAACTATAATTTCACTCACCAAGCCTATCACATGAAGCAAATATCCACCCCTTTTTAAATGTCCGCGCCAGCGAGCGCGTTGGGCCGTTTAGTGAAACTGACGCAGTATCTAAAACCGTAAATCTTCATTATAATCATAAATACAGTTTTCTGTTAAATATGTTCACAATAACAGTTTAAATAAATAAGTGAATGATTTAAACTATGTTTTACTTCTGATATAAACATTTAGATTAAATATGCCATTCTGATTAATGGAGTTAGACACTTAAATTAGGCCTACATGAAATCATTACTGAGAAGTTACAACATTTTTTATATTCAATAAATAGAAATATTTGTTGTGGATGCAATGCTTTCAAACACGTTTCCTCTGGCATGCTGTGTTTTAATGTTTCATAGCTAATTGCTTATGATAATAGCAGATTGTCTGAGAAAATAGTTTCGTGCAAATAATGCACAACAAGGTTTATTTGTTTCCATTCAAAATATAAATCAATTAAAAATACTATTTGGCCAGTGAAAAAGATTGAGAAAAACTTTCTCTGAAATTTATTTTACACTATTTTATTAATTTATTCAAAAACCAGGCAAAGATATAGGCTACTAAATTATTTTTTATTAATGTAATGTGACGGCACATCCGTATTTCATATTTTCCAAATATCTTGTACTGTTAATATCATGTGGATGAATAATCATATGCAAATGATATGCAGATGAGGATATGCATAGTAAAACAAGGTGTTGTAAGCTCCATATATGGTTATTTCGGGGTGGAGACGCATGTGCGCACAATCTTCCGCTGACTGGGATTTATAAAGTGAATTCTGCGCAGGTTCTGGTACGCAGGTTTAATCAGAATATTTGTTTGCGTACGCCATTTTTGGCTTTCGGACGCACGTACACTTTTAGTAAGGATCCTACGCACAGTTTTATAAATGAGACCCCTGGACTGTAAAAGACATGTGATTGGGTGACTTACAGGATGCAGGTAGACAGAGTCGTATCTATCAGAGAGAGTCTTCAGCTCCTCCTCTGTCATTTTCTGTGTGGATTTCATCAGCTCTACATAATCCTTTCTATAATACACAACACATTTCCCCATGTCACATAAGATAATCATAAAACAAAACAAAACCAATTAACAGCATCAATCTATATTTAATCATGCGTATACACTTACGTATGAACGAGTAAAAGCTCATCTTCTGTTACAGCTCTGGCCTGAAACGTAAGGTTAAACTATTTAAAACTGCTCAAAGACAGGAGGAATTCTAAAATAATCTCACTACAGGAGTGTCTCTACCTCTACTCGAACACAGCGTCCCAGCACCCCCTCCGTCTCCAGTGTCTCCATTACAGTGCTCACTCTCGCCGGACACTCTGGGTGACTGAAAAAAAACATCCAATCTGCTGTTATATAAGAACTTTATAATCCTATACTAAGTAAACTATTTAAAATAAAAATTAAATATCAAGAATATGTGCAGCAATGACAACAAATACTTTTTTTTGCCTACAAATACTTTGATTCTTTCCATTTTGTTTAATTTTAACGCATCTAGATGTATGCACAAAATGTCTTTTGCTTCATAGCATCCACTGGAGAGTCTTAAAATCAAAATTGACAATTATTTTTTAAGAAATACTAGAGTATTTATTACAAATTATTTATTTTTGTTCATATGACCTTGTAATATTGAATCAAAATAACTTCTCACACTGATGACATGTTTACTGACATGTGGGTAGAACAACTCACATGAGGTCACAGCAATAGCAAAAATGAGAACGATGCAACAATCCAATGAATCCTCGATGGACAAAATTAAGTCCCACCCTTTCAATTTGTCTTGTTTCACTTGGATATACATCAAATAGGTAAGAAAAGACTATCTGAACTTCTGTTTCATGCTGACGCATGACTCTCTCTTTACTAAAATTCAAAATTAGATGCCAGAATTTTGACAGAATTTTCCTTTTTAAGCAAACTATTGTCAATAATAATTTAACCATTCTGAAGCATCACCTTGCATCCCAGAGGCAGTGAAAGTGAGTGAAGGCCTCTATATAGACAAGACCTGTTCCTGTTGGTTTAGTCTTCCCACACACATCCTAAAAAAGATGGCAAGAACATAGAAAACAGCTGTTTCAAAAGCACTCTCTCTCTGAGCAAGCAATCACACAGTGATAAAATAAAATACTACATGCACATTACTGAATTTTAAAGGGTTAGTTCACCCAAAAATGAAAATTATGTCATTAATTACTCACCCTCATGTCATTCCAAATCCGTAAGACTTTCGTTCATCTTCGAAAATGAAATCTGAGAGCTCTCCATTGACATAACTACCCAACTAACACTTTGAAGCTTCAAAAAGTTCATAAAGAGATTGTAAAACTAATCCATATGAATTGAGCGGTTAGATCCAAATTTTCTGAGGAGACTCGATCGCTTTATTGGTTCTTGCAGAAGCTCAAAAGTGCTGCGTAACACGAGAATTAACCTCATAAGTTCACGCACATCAAGCGGACATGCTTGAGCTTCAGTTTATCATAACAGATGTGTGTGCAGATTAATGTTTATATGCAGAGGTGTAAAGTCTAGGGTCAGAAAGTAAAAGTCCTGCAAATGTTTATTCCTCCCATTACCTCAGCCAGCTGATTTCCCTAATTCGTTCTCCTGGCTGAAAAACTGCTAATTAGCAAATCCAGGTGATTGGAACAAAATACTGAAGACGACTTTTACTTTCTGAACCTGGACTTGACACCTCTGTTTGTATGTGAATAAAAGCCTAAATAATATCGGTTCATCATATAAATCTATCATGTCTCTCCAGAAAATTTGGACTAAACCGCTCAATTCATATGGATTAGTTTTACGATCTCGTTATGAACTTTTTGAAGCATCAGAGTGGTAGTTGAGTAGCTGTCAATGGAGCTCTCAGATTTTATCAAAAATATCTTTAATTTGTGTTCCAAAGATGAACGAAAGTCTTACGGGTTTGGATTGGAATGACATGGGGGTGAGTAATTAATGACAGAATTTTTTTATTTTTGGGTGAACTATTCCTTTAATAATCAAAATCATACACAACACTATAAACGTGCATCGCTGACAATGTTGGGGAGCTACTTTGAAATGGTGTTGCCACACTATAAGCTACTTGTAATTTAAAGAAGTTAAGTACAGTAAAGATAGTAATTGGGAGAATTGGTCAGGAGAAAAAGGATAAATTGTTAGGAAAATAATGTTGCAATGAAAAAATCGTAATGTTTTATTTATGCAAAATATATTTAGCTTTATATATATATATATATATATATATATATATATATATATATATATATATATATATATTTTTTTTTTTTTTTTTTTTACAGACATTTTTTGACAGGTTTTAAGAGAAAACAAACTGTAAATATGATGAAGTGTTTATTTACCAGGTTTTGTAGCTCATTGCTCATGTCCTCCTCCACTTTGCTCCGGTCCATTCTACCCTTCCTCCGTGCCTCCTGTAGACTCTTCTTATGGTTTGGGTTGTTGTTTTCTCTCTGAAGAGCACAAAGGTTACAGGTTATAGAGAATTACACACAGCAGAGGCCAACACTTTCAAAACAGGAATCCAAATGAAGCACTAGCGCCCACACCTGACCTTTAAAAATTTGCAAAACAAAGCACGACACTGAGTAAATCAAGTGGGCAAACTTCACGAATATCTGTGGATAATTAACTACTACTCATGTACACACTGATTAAAACACGCAAGACAGCATTTTGTTATATGGGCCCAGGGCTGACTTGCAAGTTGCTACGCCACTGTAATGGAGTGTAAACATTCTCTTACTTCGGTTTCTGGTTTTCCTCTTGGAGAACGAGTAGAACCTTTGGAATCTGGAACAGGATCCATCAGAGGAGGATTTTACAGATCCACACCAAAGACCTTGAAAAGTGTAGTGACAGGAGCTCAAAACATCTACATCAAAAGTCCCAACTTGGGTAAACTGCATGTATAAGAATGTTCAGTTATATGTAATATATAATAATTTAATAATAAAATAGAGGTCATCGCAGATGCTACACCCGTTTTTATTGTATATGCAGAATAAATTACCCATACATTTGCTGTTTAAAGTTGTGTTTAAGTGTGGCTATGAATGATATATATCACCAGAAAGCTATTTTAAGGGATTTCCTTTGTGTTTTGTGATTCTTTATACCTAATATAAAAATAAAACCAATACACAATATTAAAAAAAAGTTACTAATTAATAATTGAAAACAAAATAAAACCACCCACCAATTCAATCATTCACTTCTGAATCGTTCCACTCCACAAATTCAATATCAAGATCAAAATATTTAATGAAATGAGCAAAACAGACCATGTCATTTTCTTTCTTAAACATAACAAAATGTCAAAAAGTGACATGTCCCAAGAATACATAACAGGTTTTACTTACTGCTTTCAGAAATGTGCGAGATGTATGAGGATAAGAACAGAACTGTTGTCAAATTATTATGTCGTTGGCAAAAAACACTTTTATGAAAAAGACGGAGCTGCCAGTCATTTGAGCCTCAAGATTTTTGCTTTCTTAAGTTTCCGTGGCTGTTGTTATTCTCTGGATTGGACATAAAAGTAGAAAATGGACGTAGCAAAATGGGGACCGCATAGCAAAAAACAACTGTAAGGTAAATATGCATTAAGGTTGATACGAAAGAAAGCACAATGTTCTTGTTTGGAGGTGCTAAAGGCTAACTCACGCCCAACTCTGCACGGCAGAAGCGCAGATGTCGCTAAGAACTACAGACATAATGCAGTTCCTCCACTACGGGGCGCGTGAAGGCTCAGACTCACACAGCAGAATTTGACAGTACAGTTACATTTAACTGTCACCCCGTCTCACTGGCAGCATTAAAACTCTTATTTAAGAGTAAAACGTCATTTCAAACTAAGTGGTTTAATAGGAAAATCCTTCACACCACGATAATTTCCAGTGAACACAAACGACTGTGATCGGTCCATCCTGACGGTGCTGATCTCGTCAATGTGTTGTTCACCTGAATAATTGACAAGCAAAATTTGGTCCAATGAATAGAGAATGTGACTTTACTATGTGGACTAGTAAACATAGGCGGCTTAGCTCCGCTCCTTTCAGGATTCATCTTTAAGTCAAGTTCAACTGCCATTCTTCCAATTCATTTTCCTACGAGCAGGCGCACCCAAATTACGTCAGTAAAACGCATAGCGCGTGCTCGCTGTAGTACTCCGTGCTGTAACGCTGGAGGTCACTGTTGCATATTTAACGAGCGTTAACAGGAAAATATGTTTATGAAACGACAAAATTGTTATTTCGCTTGGCTTGGCACAAGACAAGAGATTTTACATAATTCTGTGGTTCCAGATACAGTAGGCCACAGGTGGTGAGGATGGGAAAGAAGGTCTCAGCTGAGCTTACAGTGAGCACAGGAGCCCCACAGGGCTGCTGTCTCGACTCAGCCCTATACTTTTTCCACTGTACACACATATGACTGTGTTAACAACTCGGACAATAATAATATCATCATTAAGTATGCAGATTATACAACTGTCCTTGGTCTCATCAGAGAGGGTGATGAGTCATCATACAGGGACATGGTTCACAAGGTCACTGTCTATGGGGAGGACAATGATCTCGTTCTGAACATCAATAAAACAAAGGAACTCATTCTGGATTTTAGGAGGAGAGCCCCCCTCCTACAGCCTCTCACCATTAAGGGGATTGAGGTGGAGCGGACTGACAGCTATAAGTTCCTAGGACTTCATATTTCAGAAAACCTCAGCTGGACTAAAAACACTGTGGCAACAGTGAAAAGCGCCCAGCACTGTAGAAGGAAAGCACAGAGCATCCTTAAGGACAAATACCACCCAGCTTATCCTTTGTTTAAATGGGTGGACACGGGCTATAACCAGAGACACCGCAGGCCTGTGAGCATTAGTACCCACAAGGCCCGTCTGTTTAACAGCTTCTTTCCGGCCACTGTTAGGCTAGTGGCACAGGACATTAAGGAGGGCAAAAAGTACCCTATTCCATGTTTTTATACATTGTAATGATTAGTGTAAGAGTATTTAATTATATTCAGAGTATTTTTTTTGTACGTGCAATATTATAACTATTTATAATGTGTATCTATTTAAGAAAGGTTATACAGTTTTTGCATTTTTTAAATGTTTTGATGCTCTTTGCTCTACCTTAAGATGTGTATGTGTGTGTATATGTATATATGTATTCTATTTAAATCTAAAACCAGACTCTGAGAAACGCACAAGAATTCCAATGTACCTGTACTGAAACGTACCTGTGCAAATGGCAATAAAACTTTGAACTTGAACTTGATAATTAAATTCTCAAAAAAAGAAAAAATCCAGAGATATGAATATAATTTACCAGTACATCCTGTTTCTTTTTATTCATTTGTTTATTAATTAGTTTTTTTCTGTTTAGTCAATTTATGTAAGGGGTCAGGGGCCAACTGCACAATAAGACAATATTCAAAGCATCCATATGGGCTAAAGCAGAAGTTTACAAACTGAGGTCCTCAAATGAGTTCTAGTGGGACTATGAAATAAAGTAGGAAAAATAAGTGCATTTTCCTTTGTATTGAAAAAATAATTAAGGGTGAATTCAGGATGATTGGGACACTTTTTGGGGACAAGTGATGATCCACTTTAGACATTCTACTGACTATAAGCAACTTTGCAACTACATGTCACCTAACTCTCACTAGAGTATTAGTAGACTGTTAGGTTAGGGTTAGTAAAAAAAAGTTGTGCAAAGCTACTTATAGTTAGTAAATGTCAAAAGTGGACCATCAAAATAAAGTGTTTCCAAACATTTTCTTTTCATCAACATCAACTTTTCCATAAAGGACTCCAAAAATGCTATTTTTTGAAAAATTGTATTTCATGCCAAAAAAAAAATTAGCGCCCAATCAGACTATTTATAATGTGATCAACAGTTTGCACACAGGCAGTTTAGTCAGGCTCTTCTAGAGGAGGGCTCTGACCCTGTGACCTGTGCAGATCAGATGTAAAGATGTGATTGTGTGACGAAAAATCATCACGTCTTTTAGTCTGTTTACATGAATGGAAAAGAGTTTGCCAGCGCGAGTGCGGCGGAGCTGGTGAGCGCTAACGTACAGGCCTGTACGTGTTGGTTGGACCTGTCCTGTGGTTGCTAATCTCTCCAAGTCACTCAGTACCATTTCCCCCTCACTATGGTGCCGACTCCACCAGATAACACGGCTTCACCCTGAATGGAGGAAGCCAATGACAGAAAAAAGCGAACGATGTGCCTCATGTACCAGGCTTGAAAAGCTTGCAGCCTTCTTCTGTGCATCTCCTTTTCCCTTTCTGCACTTTTTTTTATAGAGTCCGGAAAACCAGAAGCCGCCTGCGTTGCACAATGAGGCTCCACTAGAAGCCAAGGGAGTAGAGCTATGTGGTCAACCGTGAGAGATGGAAACAGATGGAGGAGAGGGAGGGGCGCTATCAGAGATATCATCACCAACCAGAGTAAAACTGAGGCACAAATCCATATTTCACACCACTGAGCCGTTTTTCCCATACCGGCATGGGGGAATTCACTCAGTGATGCCAATTTATTAACTCAAAGAGGCTGGGAATATATTGTGCATGTGTTTGGGTGAATATCGTGGGCCCTTCTTGACACTCAATCTGATGGCAGCGTTATGCTTTTTGACTGGAAAGCAACCACATAGCAACACTCAGAACACATTAGCAACTGCATAGCAACACCCTGGCAACCTCACACAACATCCGATCATTGTGCAGCGAGTTTTGCATGGGAAATCCTCACAAAAAATACAAAGATCTGTCATGAAACTCAAGCCTGCGCAAGCTGATAGATCCTTAATTCAATCTGCTTCCAATCACAGCATTCTCTATAGGGCACAGCTGAGTGGTTCCCACTGTATCAGTAGCCAATGAGCCTCTGCCCAACCTTCAAATACTTGGTCAGCATTTGTTGTAGCAGTGCAGTGCTGTTTCAGAAACCCTCCACCTTCCCCAGCTCCACCTGTATAGATCAGCTAGGGGTAATTCATGTATCCTATATTGTACACACAGCAACGTGTCAAGTGTGTATTGGCAATAGTAAGTCCTGTACTTGCTCAGTCACCGCAGCAGCGTAGCAGATCTATTCCACTAAGACCATTAACATCGTCATAGCCATTACCATGCCAGACACTCCGAGAATTGACATGGCAGAAATGTAGTTTTAATGAATATCAAGAACGATACAGGAGAGAGAGAGAGGAGAGAGAGAGAGAGAGAGAGAGAGAGAGAGAGAGAGAGAGAGAGAGAGAGGAGAGAGAGAGAGAGAGAGAGAGAGAGAGAGAGAGAGAGAGAGAGAGAGAGAGAGAGAGAGAGAGAGAGAGAGGAGAGAGAGAGAGAGAGGAGAGAGAGAGAGAGAGAGAGAGAGAGAGGAGAGAGGAGAGAGAGAGAGAGAGAGAGAGAGGGAGAGAGAGAGAGAGAGAGAGAGAGGAGAGAGAGAGAGGAGAGAGATTTTATCATTCACACACATATTTCTACAGAGAGAAATAAGAAAGTTGAACATCTATAAATTTGATTTTGACTTGCAAAACTAAGTTATGACTAGCTATGATTAAGCTAAACTAAAGATGACATGTTTCACATGATAAGCAAATGCTGTTGAAGTAATGTTTTTCCAACACTGAACAGGTCTTATGATTAATGAAGTGTGACATCCCTGAACTCTGTATGATTTTAGAGCTGCACCGCTGTACTATGGAAAGTGCTGGATTTGCATGTGTTTCATTGCACATTGTAACTGTCTAACTCCCACTACGAGCTAATTCATACCAGCAGCAGAGCACACAATGGTGCCATAGAAAAACCACAACGTCAGATTCAAACGTCTGTTGAGATGCAGTGAGGTTAAGGAGCCTCGCCGTGTCGATACGGAGACTCTGTTTTGAATGAATCTCTAGGCTTCTCAATTGAGTTCGGCTGTCTGCTGTCAATTACAGCAAATGCAAAAAGAAAAGCTCATATAATTACATAAAACATTTATTTTATGTAAAACACTTTAAAAACATTCAACAGGTACAAATGTTACAAACAGTTACAAAACATTTACAAATGCAAAAAAAGAGAAAGTTGTTAAAGAAAAGTGGTTACAAACACTGAAAAAAATAAATGTAGTCTATATATAAACTACTGTACAAATGTTTGGGGCGAGTAAGATTATTAAATGTTTTAGAAAGTAGTATCTTATGCTCACCAAGGCTGCATGTATTTGATCAAAAATATTATTACAGTTTAAAATAACTTTTCTATTTGAATATATTGTAAAATGTAATTTATTCTTGTGATGCAAAGCTGATTATTCAGCATCATTACTCCAGTCTTCAGTGTCACACATGATCCTTCAGAAATCATTCTAATATGATGATTTGCTGCTCAAGAAACATTTCCGATTATTATCAATGTTGAAAACAGTTGTGCTTCTTAATATGTTTGTAGAAACCATGATATATATTTTCCAGGATTATATTTAGAAAGTTCAAAAGAACAGCATTTATTTGAAATAGAAATCTTTTGTAACATCATAAATGTCACTTTTGATAAATTTAATAATCCACTAATTCTTCACAAACACAAAGTGTCATGATGCTTTTCGAACTTGAGAAGTGCGTCTTTCTTTAAAATAAATGCCACCTGGTTTGATATTTTGCCTATAATGCAATGACATTTTTAAATATTCAATTTGTGACTTTAATGTCCAAATATTTTTAGGGCAACTGTATATTCCCCTCATGCTTTTTCATGCATCCACATCTGTAAAGTTTTCAAGTATGTTTATGACGAGTATCTGAACAGATGACTGGGCGGTTGTGAGTGTTTTGTACATAGTTTTTTGTCCAGTTCCTCTCACATCATGCTGGGTAGGATGGCAGGCGACGGGTGGTATGGGTAAGGCAGGGTGGCATGGCTGTGGAAGGCAGCTGTGGGCGGCAGTGAATGGGAAGAATGACTGTAGACCCCCAGAGCTCCTGGACTCTGAGGATACATGTCGAAATACTGATCAGAGGCAGGATTCTTGGAAAAATCCCAATAGAGATTCTCCTCTGCAGTGCTAAACTTCTTCCCTTTTCTGCTCTTGCTGGACACTTTACGGTTGCGTGTCTGAATGCCTTCCTTCTTCATAGTCAGCGGTCTGTTCACCTGATGAGTATGATGGAAAATATCAAGCACAAAATTGCAGTTAAAGGTGCGGTATGTAATATTGACATTTATTGGTTGAAATAGGCACTGCAGTCCAAATTCAAAATATTGGAGAGAATTGTTTTCCCAGGCCTCTTCAGACTCGACGCTCACGCGGGTTTCCAAATTGAGGACACGCAACAGGAGCGAGCGCAACTGACAATTGAAGGTGAAGAGACTTACACACTGTAAGCTGATGAGTTGATTTATCCGCGTTTTAGTATACTCCCGTTAATAGAGATTTTCAGATGGATGCTGATGTTTTTTTAGGTCAGGTAGAATCTGCAATATCTGACAGAGTTTATTTGCTCGCTTCAATGGCTGCAATATGTTGTGTTTTCCTCCAACTTGAAACCCGAAGAGTTGTAATATTTTTAGGTGAATCAGCAGTGTGCGGATTCACACGGATCAAAACAAAAAAAAGGGACTTTTCGACACGGAGCGCACATTTCAAAGTAAAATAACTGGCTGTAGCATTGATTTTTAGGGAAACAGGAATGTGAACTTAGCATGTTTTCTAAATGTCTTCAAATATATTGGTATTTGTATGCTTGAGTACAGTCAAGAAATGACATACAGCAACTTTAGAGCTGCTATGTGTGACTCCTGTGCCATTAGCTGTACCAATTGGAATTGCAAAAATAATGACAAATGGGTTGAAATTGGTGGCAATTGATGTATTGGTTTATGTCAAGGTGTCATAACAAAGACATCTCAAACAATGTCATATTTGCATTAAACATGTCTTAACTGAGCGAATGACACTTAATGACAGTTGTCATAAACATGCATAAAACCTCCTTCATATTCATAACATGTGTCATGTCATGGTTATGAAGGTGTCTTATGCACACCCCTTCAAGTAAAGTGTTACCGAAAAAGGTTAGTTGAAATGTTGACACATGATGTTTTGAAAGTGCCACAGAATTCCAGGAAGTAATTCCAGTTTTAACAAAAAAAAATTATGCAAATCAGGTAACAGCACAAATGCTGCCAAAAAAGTACTGCTAGGTTTTGAGTGACAACACAAACTCGTCCACTAAAATTATACAAATCAGCTTTTACGAAATTAACCAAATAAGATTTTGGGATTTTAATACAAAAACAGTCAAGTAAAATGAGTGAAATTGCTCACATTGTGAAGCTTGAAATAGAGTCCGCAAGCGTTACACACGGGCTCTCCGCTGGCGTTGCGTCTCCACAGTGTGGTGGTGCTGGTCTGGCAGTTCGCACATTGAGTTCCTATTCGTTTACTGATGACCTACAGAAAGAGAGACGAAGGCTAGAGTCACTCTACGTCTTATAAACAGTGGCAAAAAAGTGAAAGTAATGTCACAAAAAAGATTTCTATCTTAGGTAAACACTGTTCTTTTTAACTTTCTATTCATCAAAGATTCCTGCAAAACAAATGTATCACGGTTTCCACAAAAACATTAAGCAGCACAACTGTTTTCAACATTGATAATATTAGGAGCAAATCAGCATATTAGAATAATTTCTGAAGGATCATGTGACACTGAAGACTGGAGTAATGATGTTGAAAATTCACATTTGCATCATAAATTAAATTTTAAAATAGATTAGGATAGAAAAGAGTTCTGTTATAATATTTCACAATATTCAAGTTTTTACTGTATTTATGATGCAAATAGATGTAGCCTTCTTTGTAACTTCTCTTGATTATCAATAAACTGAGTATCAGTGAGGTGTACCAGTCTCTTTTTGGGTCGGATGAGAGGCCTGTTCTGTCTGTTCATCTTTTGGTACAGTCCGCAGGCATTGCAGAGGTAGTGGCCCGTTCCATCACGCCGCCACAGAGGGGTGGCAGTGGCCCCACAGTTCACACACTCACGCGTATCTATCACCACAAAAGATTGGAGACCATGTTTAATTTGCAAATTTAACAAAAATACACAACTGAAACTTACACCCTAAAGGTTCCAGTTAGAATGTTAACAGACTAATGTCATTCAAGAACCTGTTTAATTTCCACAAAGAATATATTTTTTTAGTTATTGGTGAGCCATCTATGTACTGGTGCTTTATTTATAGTTTTTAGTCATGTGATTGGCACGAAAAAATAGATGGGCAACTATAGAAATACAGCACAGGCCTGTCATTTCTGTTTTAAGCCACAAATATTCTGATCCCCTCTCAAAAGAAGAAAAACAAAGATATGTTAACAAACTCCAAGTTATACAGCACCTGCCAGAGTTTTTCAATCACTTAAAACAACGGGACATTCTAAACGCTTAATGTGCTAATATACACCTTATTGATGATACATACAAATATAACACAAAGAGATACATTTTCTTTATAATGCTTAATCTTCAAACGTGTTGCATTCATTTTCAGGATTCGTTTTGTTAGTAAGGAGTATATTGAATTTGGTCCGGTAATTTCATCGACCATTTTTTAAATGTGAAAAGTGATGTACACTGAATTTGGTGTTTTAATATCACTCTCTTAGTACATTAGTACATGGCAAAAATATAACCTTCCAGGTTAAGAATACTATGATATAGTATGATGACTATGATACTACGATTTCAGAAAGAAATGTGCTGATCTGAAGAACCTATAAGTTAAAAGTCTTTACGGGTCACTGACAGTAAATCTTATTTATATGTAATATAATATATTTAAAAATAATGAGTTCCCTGTCAGTGCAACACATTTTTACTAAAATACCAGAATTTGTATTATTATTATTTACTTTTTAAAATGTATTTATTATATTTGTTGGGATGGGAAAGTTTGAATTGTTCTGTATTTTGTGTTGTTCGTTTGGATGCTATTTTCGAGGTTCCTAATTTTGTTTTGTACAATAAGTTTACATTTATTTAAAGTAAAAAAAAAAAAAAAAAAATTTTTCATAATATAAGTTGCAGCATCACCTCTTTTCTCAACGTGTCTAAAAACCGGTTTGATCAAGGATTCAGTCTTTCTAAACTCCTCCTTTCCGAGAGCCTACTCCGCTCTGATTGGTCAGATGGCCCAGTCTGTTGTGATTGGTCGACGGCTTACAGCACGTGCCTCAAATTAAATGCTCATTATCATATTTGAATTTCAGCTCTGGAGGATTCCTCAGCACAGTTACAGTGATACGAACAGCAACGATGCCGTCGGATTTACCGTATCAATTCGAGCCGGAGTCCTCAATAGACATTATGCAAATGTGTAACAAACCTATGTATGTTTGAGCAGGAAGTAAGACTGGAATTACTAATGACTTGTTTCAGGCAGTTCAGAATTGATCCTTTCTTTTGGGAGACAATAACTCAATGTATCGTGAACTTTGATCTTTAAAACTTTGCAGACCTTTTACATTCAGCTATATCACACACAATCACATCATGAAAGGTTTGACTTTAGGACAACACCAGCGCCACTCCACATTACTGTTATACTTCCTCACCTGAAGGGGAGAATCTCATCTTGCTGCATAATGACGGTGAGAAGGACGAGGGAGCGTAGAGAGCTGAACTGTTGTAATCTTGTGTGAAGCTCCCGTAGGGACTGATGTGGGCCAGTGACTGCGAGTGTGCTTTCGAGGAGTGTGTGTGAGCATACACACCGCTCACTGAAGGGTTCAGAGGGAACATCCCGCCAAATGCCTCGCCTCCTCCAGGAGGACTCAATCTCTCTCCTTTCACACTCTCCTTCTGGTCCAGGATAGGGGAGGGAAGGGCAGAAAGAGGCGGCCTGGCAGAAGTGAGGGACGTGGAGACATGGAAGGACGGGGAGGACGTCTTGGAAAATGCACTGCCATGCCAGGACGATGGGGATGATGGGAAGAGGCTGGTTAGAGATGATCCGTTTGAACCTTCAAGCCAGGAGAGGTTGCCGAGGAATGGAGAGGAGTAAACGGGATATACTGAGGAAGAGAGGGAGGTATACTCAAAGAAAGCAACTGAAATCAGGAAAATAAAAGTTTCTAGAGTTAATAAGAGCGTTTGATAGCACCACAGAGACATTTATACTTTTAAGGAGAACCATTAAATGACTTCTCTGCATATTTAACTGCATAAATGTAAACTGGTATGAGTAAGTATATATAATTTAGTAAGAGTAAGAGAACATATTTGGACATCAACTGTATCACTTACATTTCAACAGTAACAGTTTAATGTAGATGCCAACTCTTTTCTCAATAAAACTAGAAAATTTACTCAACCTCAAACAGCCAATGACATTCATTTTAGTGTAACTGGTTAAATCTAGGGTCATTTGTCCTTCTGAAAAGACAATGCAATTTAAATATAACCAGTGCTGAAGTTTTTTTTAAATGAGTTTTAAAATATTAGCTTGGGTTTAACATCTGCATGTCATGGCCAGCAGCCATATCACCCTCCAGCCCAAGACAGTCTGGACAGTACCTGGATGGGAGACCTCCTGAGAAAACCAGCTTCCAGTAGGGGGCGCTCACCCTGTGGTCTGTGTGGGTCCTAACGCCCCAGTATAGTGATGGGGACACTACACTGTCAAAGAGCACCGTCCTTCGGATGAGACGTTAAATCAAGGTTCTGACTCTCTGTGGTCATTAAAAATCCCATGGCACTTCTCGTAAAGAGTAGGGATGTAACCCCAGTGTCCTGGCCACATTCCCTCCAATGGCCCTAGCCAATCATGGCCTCCTAATAATCCCCATCCACTGAATTGGCTCTATCACTCTCTCTCCTCTTCACCTGTAGCTGGTGTGTGTGTGTGAGCGCACTGGTGCCGTTGTACTGTGGATGCTGCACACTGGTGGTGGTTGAGGAGAGATCCCGACATGACTGTAAAGCGCTTTGGGTGTACAGTAGTACATGTGAAAGCGCTATATAAATGCCTCATTCATTCATCTGGTGCATTAAAGCACAATTAAATCAGCAATAGTTTTAGTTTCACTCACTTTATGGCTAGATAATTTGACTTACCGACAGTCCCATACTTTCACATTTAATTTCTCTGTACAAGAGGGCCCTTTTTATACTATTTATAAGCTTTTGGTACTTTAAGTTATCATGTAAATATCATGGTATATAAATATGGTAACATTTCAGTGCTACAGTGCAGTATACACTACTGTTCAAAAGTTTAGGGTCAGTTTAAAAAAAAAAAGAAATTAATACTTTTATTTAGCAAGAATGCGTTAAATTGATCAAAAGTGACAGTAAAGACATTTATAATGTTACAAAAGTTACAAAATAAATGCTCTTCTTTTGCACGTTCTATCCATCAAAAAATATTGAAAACAAATGAATCACTGTTTCCACAAAATATTAAGTAGTAGAACAACATTTCCAACATGATAAGAAACGTTCTTGTGCAGCAAATCAGCATATTATAATGCTATCTGAAGGATCATGTGACTTAAGACTAGAGTAATGATGCTGAAAATTCAGGAATAAAATAAATATATTCAAACAGAAAACAGTAGGTAGTGTACTGTATATCAAAGTATCCTGTGAATATATACCTGTAGCATGATACTACCACAATACTTTTATGATGGTGCGCTGGCTGGGTCACTGACCTGTGCTGTGTTGAAAAGCTCCAGATGGGCGGCCATGGATGGGGCTGGTGAACACCGAGGGTAAGCCGCTGTGATCCGCATCAGTGCAGGGGAACATCGAGCCCTCCTCAGTGTGGACCAGATAGCTGGAGTCAGGAGGGTAAGTGGGCATCACCTCGGATGCCAACATGGAGGACGATACCCAGCGAGTCTGCTCAACGGAGCTCTCCATGTCTATCAGCAACTCCTTTCGTACTGCATGACAAGGAGATGATTAATTATGGAAAATTAATGAACATGGACAATCTTGTGTCTTTAATAATGATATTTTCAATATATTTATATTTTTATTGGCATGTTAAAGTGTGGTGCAATGCAGGAAATCATCCAAATTATGCCTTAATTGTGCCAATAAGAACAAGACGACATTTTAATAGCATTATGTGTATTATTTAATCGTTTTAATAATTGCAATAGAATATCATCAGTTGAAAGACAATGTAAAAAATACATTTGAATACATTTAAGAAATACATTCTGAATGTGTTTGGGAATCAAACTGCAATCACAATAACATGTATTCTATGAACACAAGAACATTTTTAAATATTTTAAGTCAGATTCTCACAAAATCCATGCTTTCAAAAGCAAACAAACCCTTCTACAGTATCTTTAATAAATAAGTGATACTGGTTGGAAGTGCGCAAAACAAAACTCAGCTGCAATGTCAGTCACAACTTTTCATTTAACAGAAAATGATTAAGAATCAAATTATTCTAAAAACAAGATAAGCATCTCTTGCATTGTTTGATTAGGTAATCTGGCTGTAGATATGGTAATGTAGATCATAATGATGCATACCTGAGCTTATCTGTTCAGACTGCAGAACAGGTGTCTGTGATGAAGGTGAGCACTGCTGATGGTCAGAACTTTATGTGTGAAGATTTCAGAGCTCTGGCATTGTGGGTGATTGAGGTTACACATGTGGATACAGTGGGTGGAGCCAAAGACAGGTCCACTTCAGCAAATGTGGAGCCTCATAAGTGCAAATGCACAAGAAAAGTCTAGAAATATCCCACATAATTTGAAAATCTAGTAAGTGTCTGCATTGCAAATTACAATGACAAATATGCAAAGCCAACAAAGAGCAAAAAGGCCAAGACCAACTACTCAGATCCATCAAAAAAGTGTGTATATGCATGTATATAATATATATATATATATATATATATATATATATATATATATGACTCTCTTTGTCCATATATATATAACTTAAATATAAACTATATTTATATACTATTTGTTTCTGTTAATTGAAATAAAGCTGAAATAAAAATTTAAATATAAGTTGAAAAAGTTAAACTTATTTCAGTTTATTATTATTATTTTATTATATATTCAAAGTTTTGTTTAGTTTAAGTTGAAGCACTGCTATTAACTAAATTAAATAACTGGAAGTAAATAAAAACAAACCTAAATAGCAAAATAACATGAAAAAAACATAAAATAATTAAAAATTTATCTAAAATGAACATAACCTAATTCAAAATATTAATCAAATTAAATCTAAATAATAAATGAAACACATAAATATATAGAAAGTATGGTAACACTTTATTTTACAATGTCCTTGTTACATATGTTACATGTACTTACCATAGTAATAACAGTAAATTATGCATAATTACATGCAACTAACCCTCAACCAAACCCTAATCCTACCCTAACCCTATAGTAAGTACATGTAGTTAACTATTATTACTCAGTACTTAAATATATAATTACACTGTAACAATGACACCTTAAAATAAAGTGTGACCGAAGGTACAAAAGCATAAAGAAATAACCCCAAAATGAAAATTCTGTCATCATTTATTTTATTACCCCAATGCAGTTCCAAACCTGTATGACTGACTTTCTTCTGTTGCACACAAAAGAAGATATTCTGAAAAATATTGGCATCCAAACAACAGTGGAGCCCATTTACTTTCATTGTATTAAAAAAAAAAATAAAAAAAAAAAAAAAAACCTGTTCCACAGAAGAGTGAAACTCATAGTTTTGCAACATGATAGTGAGTAATTTATGACAGAATTAACATTTTGTTTTTGAGTGAATTTTAACTAAACTTACTACAAGCTCTATGAATTTTAGCCAACTTTAAAAAAGGCAAGCAAGTGATGAAACAAAAGGGAAAGTGGAGCCAATAAAAGATGCAAAGCACAGCTTAATATGTAACAAGAGGACAGTTGAGCTGATTGCACAAATGCAAATAGAGACAAATGCTGCAATCATTCTAAAGATGCACAGCACAGCCTGACCACATGCAGACAGAGCAGGGCTGTGGAAGTCATTTGTTAATCAAAGCGAACCGTTTTCTTTCCTTTTGTTCATTCAGTTTGAAGGAAAATTAAAGTGGTGAATCATGCTGTGTTAAAGAGGCTGTCGTTTAACTAAAAAAAATGTAAAGTATAACACACTACAACAGAATAAAAAAACAGATATGACAGATATGCACCACTTCCGTGTTGTTCTGGTTTAGAGTTTATTTAGCCTAATGGCAACGTTGATTGAGTCCATGTTAACTTCACATTACAGTTACACTAGTATTTGCATCCACCTTTGAGGGAGATGTTGTGTGATGTTGTATTTGCTAAAGTGATTTACCACTATGACTGTGTATTAGTGGTTCAAAACAATTAAGAAAAATCTATGTTTTCTAAATCTATGTCTAATGTTTTTGAAAGTCTCTTCTGCTCAGCAAATTTATATTCTGCTCATTTATTTGAGCAAAAATACAGTAAAAACAGCAATATTGTGAAATTTTATTCCAATTTAAAATTCAATTCATTTCTGTGTTCAAAGCTAAATTTTCAGCATCATTACTCCAGTCTTCACTGTCACATGATCCTTCAGAAATCAGTATAATATGATGACATTCTGCTCAATAATAGTTGTTCTGCTTTACTTTCACTTTTGATTAATTGAATGCAACCTTGCTGAAGTATTAATTTCCTTATTTTTTAAATCTTCCTGACTTGTTACTTTCGAACAATAGTGTGTGATTAAAAATTAGTTTCCTGCCGATTTGTCCTTTTTGCTCTAAACTGCATGACCAGGCCTGTTCTAGAACATTCGTTTCTTTACGATCACTGTATAAAGTTGCGCCTAACTGAATAAAAACCCAGATCAGTTCATTCACACTGGCTGGTGTTAAATATGGTTAATGGTTGTTGAGCAAGAAGGAAGAACGTTTTTTTTTTCCATTTTCATTTTACAGTTCCACTGAAGTGGAGTAAGTAATACAGCTTGAGATGCAATCAATTCAAATAAGCTACTCCTATAATGTGTATAGTAAAATGTGCCGTACAAATTGAAACAGAAATATCTCAAGAAATTTAAACATGTACCATGAAATTTACACACGCCATTTGAAACTCACTAAAAGTATATTTAAAAAACTACAATATTATACACCCCATTTCTGTATATTATAATAAATACTTTGAATGTTTTAGTTCTTTTTTCATCGTCCATAAACATGAAATAAATAAGCATGATTTAATGGGCCACTTCCTGGTTTGAAAGAGTACAAACCCCTAGATTTCATAAACAACTCCACGCATGCCTTTGGATCAGACCCGGGTCCACCAAGCTCTCGTGTAAGGGTCAATCCACTGTGAATTCGTGAGGCGGTTGCATGCGCTGTCTGGAGTGCTTTCCTCCACGCTGTGGGATGGGGAGCTCTGAATGATGAGCCGGGAGAGGGTCCGTGAAAAAATACGGATGGAGCAAAGCCTGAGGAAACAGTGCATTATTAGTGTTACATGACTGACTGAATCATTCTGTAGAAAACTTCAAATGTGCACCTGACTAGCACTGATCCTCTGTTTGGACGGATAGACCAGGAACTTCTTCAGGAGGTCCACAGCTTGTGGTGACGTGTCAGGTACAATTTCCTCCAAAGGAATAGGTGGGTTTTCTTTAAATGTGATCTTATTGTAGTCTGGTAGGTCTGTTATTTCCTAGATTTGGTACATCAACAACACAAAACCTTCAGGAGAACAGTTGTGCATCACGTCATTCTAAACAGGCGTAGTGAATGTAAAGTGAGAGCTCACGGGCCAAACTTTCTGGTTGGGCGTTCCCAGCACTCGGAGGACACAGCACAACTGCTCAATGTCATTCTCTCCGGGGAAGAGTGGAGAGTTATTCAACAGCTCCCCGAAAATGCAGCCTACGGCCCTGAAACAAGCCAGAGCAAAGACACTGACATCAGCTGAATGTAGGAAAGCACTGCTGCCATCTAGTGAAACTTGAGACGAGACAGAAAATTCTCAACAAAACGACTTATTAGTATATAATATTTGCTTCCATAAGAAGACGATTTTTATCCAATGGTAATGCATTATGCAATCTGAATTAGACACTATTTTAAACTATACATTTCACATTTACAGACTGAAGAATTGCATTACACATTGGATATTCAAACAAACTGTTTTTTTTTATGTATTTCAGTGATTTTTAATAACTGGATGTTTTAGAAAGTCGTGAATTTGCATAGAAATAACACACTGGATATTTTTACAGTAATTATACCTGATTATAAAAAGCATAGAAATAGATAGAACTGATCAATATTAATACTTGCTAATAAAAAGTATAACAAATTCTAAAATGTTTCCTGTAGCTCAAACAATAGAGCATTGGCGCCTGCAACGCAACGCCATGGTCATGGGTTCAATTCCCAGGGAAAGCAAGAACTGAAAAGAATGTAAAAATGTGTACCTTGAAATGCAATGTAAGTCGCTTTGGATAAAAGCGTCTGCCAAATGCATAAATGTAAATGTAAAATGTATACCAATAGTAACAATTGATTTACTCAATCATTTTTGTATATTAGGAAATTTCTTTAAGGCAGCATGAAATCTAGATTCTCAGTTCTAAGTCATCATAATAGCTGGGTAAATTTGTATGGCGGTGAATAAGAGACGACAGCAAATATCATTTTTTCTATGTCCATTTGGTCCAATAGCAAAAGAAAAATCTGTAATAGTTTCCACAACTTTCCAAAAGGGAGAAAAAATACAGAGAGATTGATTACATTGGTCAGAAGAGAGAAAGATTTGCTGTCACTCCCTGAAGTCGTATTAGAAACACTCATGCAGAAGCAGTAGTTTTAATTTAATTGAAATAGCAAGTTAATATAACACAAATATAGTGCTATAAATGTAAAAGTATAATGTTATAAACCCTCGCAGCAGCATTTTTTTTTTTATAATCCAATATAGAGCATTATAAAATTATAAATTACTTTTTTTAATGAAAAACGGGTCATCACAGTCTGTCAAAGGGGGGGGGAGTGGGGGTATGGGATAATTCACCTCAGGGCACTCTATGGGATAATTGTAAACATGCAAACACAGACAGAAAAGACATGCCATCGTGAAAATATGGAAATAAGATAAATAACGTACTACCTAAGGGCTATTTAGTTTGTTTAATAAAATAACAAATTGTAATCTGGCGCTATAAAGAAAATAAAATCAAATTTACTTGACCTTCAAGGGAGGGGGGGCGAGCTTATATAATGGTAGGGGAAACACTGGGATCCGTTGTAACGTACATCCGAGTGAAACGGCTTTAACAAGAAAAGAAAAAAAATGTAGGGCAGGGCACAATAGATGTTTATTAATTATAATAAACTCAGCAAGATTCCAAATGTAAATTTTAGATTCATGTCGATTTTGCGAATAAACTGAGAATATCATTCTAAAAATTCTTACCAGAGATCAACTCCTTCATCATATTTTCTGGCACCATACAAAAGTTCTGGTGCTCTGTACCATCTGAAACACAGCACAACAAATATTTTTAGCCATATGATTAAGCTTTGGGTTAAACAAATGTAGATTTGACATTAAAGGGACAGTTCACAATAAAATTAAAATTAAGTCATCATTTACCCTGGTTTTGTTCTAATGCCGTATGCATTTCTCTCTTTTTGGGACCACAACCAAACCCTATCATATTCCTCCAGAACACTCAGGATATGAGACGCGTGTCACATGGGATCTTTCTGTGATACTTTTACATCTTTTTTTTAAAAGCTTGATGCTAGATGCTATTCACTGCCATTATATGGACAAACTTGAGCAGGATTTTTTTTTAAAATCTCCTTTTGTGATCCGAAAAAAAAGGGCATACGGTATTAGAACAACACCAGAGTGAGTAAATGATGAGTTAACATTAATTTTAGGCTGAACAAACCCTTTAAGTAAACTATCACCTGGTGGCCACTTGGTGACTGTACAAACGATCTCCTTCATTTGAAAAGAGCCTCGCCAGACCAAAGTCAGCGATCTTCAGGTGACCCGTTGAGCTGATTAGAAGATTTGCAGGCTTCAGATCCTACACACAAAAAACAATTAGGTGCACAGATAAAAAAGGAACATGTAAAGTAAAGCACAGATTTACTTGAGGACAAATCTAATGATATAAGGAACACAGTTTCACCCTGTGCATAATAGAGTTCTCGTGGCAGAAATCCACTCCTTTCAGCAGCATCATCATGTAACCTTTGACCTGGGATGCGGTGAGGGGACGCTGGGAATTCCGAATGACTTCTGACAGATCAGATAACATGTACTCAAACACCAGAACAAAGCCTGTGCCGTGAGGGAAGACATCCTTCAGCTTCACCACCTATAGAAGTAAAATCAAATGATGAAAATATTAATGATAGTGTATGTATATCCAAATCATCATAGAATGGAAGCCCATTTCCACCACAAAAAAAAAGTATTTTGACAAGATTAAAGTCACAATAATGACAAAAAAGTTCTAAATATGGATATTTTTCTTACAAAAATGCATCCCTTTGCTTCAGTAGGTCTTTCCCCTGAAGCCATATGGAGCTTCAAAAACTCATTGTAAAATCCCAAATCCCATTATAAAGCTTGGAAGAGCCATGGTATATTTTTTATATAATTTCGATTGTGTTTGGCTGAAAGAAGAAAGTCTTAAATACACCTAGGATGGCTCGAGGGTGAGTAAATTATGGGATAATTTTCATTTTTGGGTTAACCCTTTAATCTTGATGACTTAAAATGCCATCATTTCAATTTATCAATTTGTCATAATTATGATATTCATCTAAAAAATTACTCTCTCATCAAGCAGTATGCCTTAATATCTACTTTTCATTGTCAATTTTGACTTTCAACTCATAAATATGACTTAATTAGTGTGTCATCCTTTCATGTCAAAAGCGTTTTCCCCCCAATGCTAGTTGCAAAAGAGATCATCTTCACTACACAAGTCTCCAGTGATCAGTGTGTCTTTCTCACTCACATATTGGTTGTCCTCAATCTCTTGCAGGGCTTTGATTTCTCTCAGGGCCTGGTTTGGAATACCATCTTCAAGTTTTCGCAAAGCCACTTTTTTCAAAGCCACTGTCTCTCCTGTCTGAAAACATCAACAGATGAAGCGGTGCAGAAGCATGCAGACAGAGGCATGTCGTAAGATACTTCACATAGGATAATTCATTGACAGTAAAAGAAATTGATGAATGCAGGAGTACACGGTCTTACCTCGATGTGTTTGGCTTTGAAAACAATCCCGTGAGCTCCTTCCCCAATCCGCCCCAGAATACTGTACTGATCCATTCAACTGCTGGACAACTAGCCGGCTAGCAAAGCAGAAATGTACCTCTGTTTTCCATTCACACACGGGCAAATATTCAGCAACGTAACAGAGCAAATTAATAACTAAATTGAAACAATAACGAGATGGAGTATTGTTTAGAAGAGCTCATCTGTGGTAGAATCGTAGAAACCGATGACGCTCCTGTGCAGCTGATGGTTGTTGCTGTTGCCATGAAGATCGTTTGTTTCTGTACGGCAAGCTAGCGAAGACAAAAAACTTATTAGAACGACTTATTCTTACCAACCACGCAAATAAAAGCGGACTAAAATGATCTTCCAGCTAAAAACGAACAAATTAAATATATATATATATATATTTTAGTTGAATTTAAATTTCGAGCGGTCTGATCCTGGTGGCACGTAAACATTTTTAGCGCAAGTATGAATTGATTGCGCTTACTGTACACATATATTCAGCTAATTTTATAGATTGCTCTAGTTGATTTACATTCGAATGCTAGGTGCCGGTATTTTGAAAGTAACACAAAAGATGAAATTTTGTATCGTACAAATGGCAGACTAATGAGTACCATAGTATGCATTTCCCATAAAAACGTGACTAAAAGCTGATTGAAACTTTAAACTAGTGCTGTCAAATCGATTAATACATCTAACATAAAAGTTTTTTTTTTTTTTTTTACATAATGTGTACATCTTGTATTTATATATTTTATGTCTCTCTCTCTCTCTATATATATATATATATATTATATAATATTAGCATTTACATAAGATGTCCCAGATAGTAACATCTTATAGCCCACATCCGGGATGTGTGGATTCAAGGTGGGCCGGATCTATATATATATATATATATATATATACACACACACAAATGATATAAACAAAACCTTTTACGTTAGATGGGATTCATTGATTTGGCAGCACTAGTTTAAACCCAATTTTGTCCAACCATTCTCTATACATACTGTACACTCATTATGACTCAGTCTTAAGCAAAATACGTGTTAACTGTACATTTTCAATACAAAAATCACTTACTGTTATGAGTGAAATTGATCTTAAAATCCCAAAGCCACTTCTCTTCTTTTTCCTGATTCATATATACTTTAATTTCTTGGTGGTCATCTATATTTCTTGTACATAACATTTATTAAAACAAGACAATAAGCAACACAAATGACAAAAATGCTAAATTAACAGCAGGCAAAACAAGACGAATGAACACAGAGACAGAATTCCATTACTTTTATATGTCAAGACACAAAAGCAATCAATAGATGACAACATGTAAAAACATTTTGTTACAGATAATTATATAAAAAAGGCAAAGATTTTCGCTTTACGTCTTGCTACGTGAAAGAACTAATTTACAACGGAGTTCAAACTCGGGCCAAGCCAACAATCCATCTTTTTCCAACCACTAGAAACAGGAACAAACGGTTTCTACCTTCCATAAAAAAAAAAAAACTCATCAAAACCTCTCCTTAATTTCCACCTATTTAGCATTTACACAGGCCTGCATCCCTAAACATTATCTCCAAAAGTCCAAACAGTCTGCAGAGAATGAAAATGGTTTAAACTTTTGCTGCACAGCTTGAAAATCCCAAATTGTATCCTTCAACTCACAAAACCAAGCATATAAAAGAAATGCGAGATTCAGAAAAGCAAATTTACAGGAAATGTAGACTATTGACAAGAGGGGGGGGTTTGTTCTTCAGCAGGATCCTATAAATGCCAAAAAATAAAATGCTAAGAGGAAAAAAGGGTGGAGGAAGCATCAAAGTTGTCAAAAGTGGGTCATTGTCCAGAACAAATACATATATTTTACACTACAATTCCCAAAATAAAGATTCATGAAAAGGGACGTGAAACACTGTGGCCCTTAGACAAGCCGCCACGTGTCAAATCCATAAGCATGGAGACTAATGAGCGGTGAACATGTCGAGGAGAGGTGTGAGGTTTAAAACTGTGCCCTGAAGCACACAATGAGGAAAAACCTTTCTTAAAAAAAATTACAAAAATAAACCACACACAAAGAACTCCTGTATCAATCATTTACTATTTTTTGGGATTTTTTTCTCCCTCTTTATACAAGATCTGGTTGACGCAATGCAAAAGTAGTATGCTTTTCATCTACATAGATTGAAGTCCTTTTAGTCTTCAGCGTTGCAGTCCTCAATTGTCCCTCACAGCAAATGTATGAACACACAGTGATGAAAAACAGGCTACCGAACTCGAAGTGAATGAATAATTACAGATTCTCTGAATGAACTGAGTCTTTTCCCTCACAAGCATCACCAAGTGCTGTTAGTTTTCATTTTATTTTGATGTTTCCCCTGCGCCGGTTTGTCGTCCGCACTCCCTCTTCCGTATATCAGTCTCCTTTCAGCACGTTTGAAACACAGACTTGGCCAAATAATGAAATCATCAACAAACTGACAAGAGCAAAGTTATTTTTCTGTTTATCTATTGCTTGTATTGAAATAAGCTTAAAAAATAAATGAATATCAAGGGAGGAAAACAAAGATTGGATATCTGATAATACAGTTATAATGAGACTTAACACTGCCATTGGAATCTCTTTACACAAAATTGTCAGGAAAGCAAATGTATGTGCTTTTGAGGAGGAACATTTATGTGTTTGTTTAAAAATACAGTTGGAAATAAGGCGTCCATGGCACCAAAATGTCCAGTGATGGGAGCAGATTTCTCAAAAATGGAAACAAACTGTTTTCCTTTTTTTGGCTGCAGTTTCCTTCCATTTTGTTGCAGAGGATGGAATGGTGTGAGAAGTGGAAGCAGGAAGGTCATTCAGCAGGAAGTGGATTTCAGTCATGGTTCTGCTCATAATGAGGGCGGAGTCAGGGGTCACGGTGAGCTCTCACTGGTCAGATCTGGCCTTCTTTGGACCAGCGCCTTTCCTGCAAAGGGCAAAGAAATTATCCGTCAAGTTTGGGATATGACAGGCTTGCATTGTTCATTTTGAAAAGTATTAAAATGGCAACAAACTCACATATCAGGTGACGAGACCGGTCTCTTTGCTGCAGGTTTGGCCGCAGAGCCATCTTTACTGGTTTCTGCAAACAATATTGAAATTAAAAATGTTTTTAAATCCATTCCACAGATTAAGAATGCGTTTAAGGGCGTTTTCACGCCTGTAGATCAGGTTTTTTTCCGAAACAAGGATTAAAATTGTTACAATGCGTGATTATCTTCTTGGTTTGGTTAGCTTTCACAAGCCAACATTTTTAAATGAACCAAAATAAGTTAATAGAAGTTAAGAGTGAGTAAACTTTAGGGCTGTCACTTTACTTTCGAAAATCGATTGCACAATCGATCGGACCAACCAACACAAGTTTCGAAAACGAAAATGTGGATTCGATTTTAACAGTCTTTTCTTTTTTTTATTTCTTTTTTTTACCAAAAAAGTGTTTTAGGTGGACAGATCAATACAGTACACAGAACATGTAGGATGTTGGAAAATAACAATGTCTTTTCTGTTAACCAAATGCTTTTTAATATTCGCTATTACTATGCAAGTGAACAAGCACGCCGTATTTGTTGCCAAGTGACGTGTGTGTGTGTGTCTGTGTGTGTTCAAGTAAGCCAGAAATGCGCAGATTATGCGCAATATGTTGTATTTAATATATCATGAGGACTCACGAGTTGCGTATTTGCGCTGAATCCGCGCAGATTTGGCTTACACGAACTTCCCCAACAAAATGAGTAAACATAGAAACACGCCAGATTGGTTAGTGATTTGACAGCGTTACCCGCCAAAGTTAATTTCTACCCGCATTTGGCGGGTTGGAGGGTGTTAATTTCAATCCAATCCCTGAATGTTGCACTCCTGTTTGTCATTGTGCACAGAATTCACGACAATAAATCATCAGAAATATTGCTGACTTGTGCGCGTCTCAAGCGCCCTCTTTACGTTCATCCTAATGCCTGTTAGATGTCCGTGGATTTGCCTGTATTTGGCGAAAATGGAAACATCTTTTGACATAGAAAATCGATTTTACAATCGATTCAATGAACACTTATGTCTCAAAAATCGAACAGGATTTTTTCACAAAAGTGACAGCCCTAGTAAACTTCCTGTTGGTCAGTGTGCAATTGGTTATGTATCAGGATTCAGCTCATCAGTCAGGATAGTCAGACAAACGCTCCACGGGCTAATTATGACTTTTATAGCTGTCATTATATTACTCTCTCATTTTTACCAAGAATCAAGGCTTCGTCTGTATTTTTGTTTTGGCCAGTTGTTCTGAAATATGTTTGTCCGACCAAATTTCAACAAGGCATTTCACTTAGTCTTTGGTCTCACGATCCATTAGCAAAACAGACACATCTGCTTTTCATGCAATGCACATAATGATTACCCATCATATATTGTAACACAGCCTGGATTGTTGGTCCGTTGAGTGGGATATTGCTTTCTCAACTAAAGCGAACTGGCTCCAGAATCTGGTTGCAATAGGGCTGAGGCCACCTTATTCAGGCTACCTCTGTTATTTTGGTGTGGATCCGAGCGCAATTGCCGTGTTCACATATCCTTATGCACTAGGTTCTGAAACAAACACTCCAAACGAGCCAGGTGTGAAAACGCCCTAATAGACCCTTTTCACATTTCTGGGGTTCTCAGAAAATGTTGTCATAGTTGGTTAAACTTCTATAGTGTTGAACTGAAACAACAAATTTGTTGTGTTCCCATTTGCAAAAGAAAGAAAAAAAAAATCCATAATAGCTTCTGACTTCCAAAAGAGGAAAATCAAGAGGGTGATTACATTTGTTAGAAAAGAGAAAAAGATCTCAAATTTGCTGTCACTCCCTTAGCCGTTGTATTAGAAACACAGCATTTTTCCCCCACTAGTTTTAATTAAATGCCAAGGTAAAATAACACAAAGTATAGTGTTATAAATGTACATAACATTTTCTGAAAAATAACAAAAAAACGTTGCTAGATTTACCATGTTGACTGTGGAATCACAGTCTTCGAAAAGTGTCAACAAAACATTTCCTCACCTTGTAGCCACCTGACTTGCGTGGCGGGGCCGTAGCCCTTCTCATTGCGGGCGGCGATGCGGAAGATGATGGCGGGTTTGGTGGTGTAATCGATGTGGGCGTTGGAGAGACTAGACGACTGCACTAGGCAGGACGGGTTGGGACCACAGTACACCCGCATAAAGGCAAGCTGAGCCGGAGTAGATGCTTTCGCCTCGACCGTCTGCGAGCTCTGGATGGCCAGATACACTGAATACTCAATGATCTTCCCTGATGTTACTGATGGAGGCTCCCAGGTCAGGTGGGCACCATCGGGGCTCTGAAGAGAGAGGAAAAATATTTCAGTCACCAAGACAAAATACAAACCAAATGCCACATAGTACGGTGTGTTTGATTAAATAGAAGCAAATAATCGTACAAAAACCCACATGTAGATCAAGCACAAGCCGTTTGCAGTCACCAACCTTGCTGATTTTGATGGCACACGGTGCTCCAGGGAAGCCAGGTAAGCAGGTCTTAAACGCAGAGACCTCAGAAAATGTCCCGCGGCCGCACGCATTGACCCCGGCCACGCGAAACTTGTACGCAGTGCCTGGAGACAGTTCGATCTTCTTCATTCGGCTGTAGTCTGGGATTGTGCCAGAATCATCCTGCAACGTCAAGAGGATTAGTAGTAGTCTCATATGGATTTTTTAAAGGCCAATGTCGGAATCTTGGAGAGCAAGGTGACCGATATACACATTAAATATCACACTATTTATTTAAAAAAATTGTCAACATGCATAATTTGTTTTGCATTTTATATTTATTTGGTTCAAGATACTGGGATAAGCTCCACCATTCCTGTGACCTTACAGAAGACAAGCAGCTTGGAGAATAGACTTTTATATTTACATGTTTATATTATTGTTACAAAATAAGAAATAAACTAATTAAAGTTATACTTTAGACAGCAATTTTGTCAAATTTATGTAATTAATCCTATTATATTATTTTTCATAATTAAAGTTGTAGTCAACAGTGCACTCGGTAATCACAATTAAGCACTCTGGGAATAATTTTCTCAAATATATCACCCACCATATCGGTATTGGCCAATAAGAAAATATGACCGATATATTAAAGCTGATAAATAATGGATTATTTCCTATAGCTGAGACACTTCAGATGCGCACTGTTTGCCATGATGGTTCTGAATTGCTTGAAATATGATTGGAATCACTTCAAAAAGGTAAATACAGTTAAGTGCAACATTTAGAGTGCAAGTCTGTCATATTTACAATTGTGTGCTTGGGACATGGCTTTTAATGGTGACACTTGTTTTTGTAATCAGGCTCTAAAAATTATGGTTTAGATTTAACGGCCAATATATCGGTTATCGGTTAATTATATTAAAACAAATAATTATTGGTTATTGGTATCACCCCTAATGACAAGTGTAATGACCTAATTAGATGTTACTTTAAAGACTTTATAATCCATATTTGACTAATGTTGTTGTTATATGTAAAAAAAAATATAGAATTTGTATTTCTATTATTGGAACTGTTAAATAAAGACCGTAAAAATTCTCAGCACTTTCAAAGTAAAAGTCCAGTTTCTGACTCTTGTTGGCTAAAGAGAAAAATGAATGGCCATAACAATATATCTAATCAATCAGGTTTAGTGCATTTCAATTTGTGCTAAATAACACTTCCTTTTCCAATAACGGAAACAGTTCAGACACAACATTTACAGCACCTTGATGATTACTTACATCAGTAACTGCTGAATCGTCAGCTGGCACATAATAGTGAGTGACAACCATGTTTGTGACCTTAACGAATCCAACATCAAACCACTGATTCTCTTTCTTCACTGGAGGCCGCACGACTGCTGGAGGTGCTTCTGGCTTCTACAATAAAAACAACTGGTTGAACAATAGTCTGAAATAGATATCGGTGCAGTAATCATCAAGTACCACTGGTGAACTCACCCCAGCTGCTGATTCAATCCCATTGGCCACCTCAGCTAAAGCAGTGGCTGCTTGCATCTTGGCAGGGCTGGCGACCAAAATTGTCTGAGATGGTGCAAAAGTACTTGATGGGGCGAGAGCTGTCGAGAAAGAGGGACATTTTTAGCATGCACCAAAAACCAACACATTTGGATCATAAAGCACCGTAAATGCAGCTCCCCAAAATACATATTTTTTTGTTTGTGCAATTATAAAACAATTTAAAACTAAAAAAGCATCTCTTACTCTCTGCAGAAGTGCGTGGAAGGAGACAGGCCACAGCTCTCGTAACAGCGGTTGCCATCTCATGGCCATTACTCTCAGATGCTGGGTCATTGAGGCTATCTGCTGGTGCCAAGCCTTCGGTGGGCAGGGCAGCTGCGGCTGCTTCAGCACTCAACTGCTGGGCTGCAGCCGCCTGCGCCTGCGCCTCCTGGAGCTGCTGCTGTTGCTGAACTAGAGCAGCGAGTTCCTGCTGGGTCAATACTATAGGGATGGTGGTGGATTGGTGCCCGTCATGACCTGCGTCTCCAGCACCTGAAACAGAAAGTCAAGCCGAGAATTCAAAGTCTACTGTATCCATCATAACGTTAAGCATATGGCAGCGTGTCGCACACTTACTGAGCACAGCCTGCTGAGCCGCCTGTAGGACAGCCTGGATGGCGAGGGCCTGCGCTTCTTCTGTTGCCGCAGCCTGTGCCGCAGCCTCAGCCGCTGCCGTCACAGCCAGCTCCTCTGGGGTCAGTCCAGTCACCATGAGGGTAGTTTGCTGTCCTTCTGCAGACATCAGCTCCTGGGGAAGAGCGAGTGCTTCTGAGTCTTGAGCAGCTAGACTCATCGCTTCTGCAGCATCCACACCGGCCTCCATCTGCTTTACAGAGAAAACAGAGAATTGTTTAATATTTGCACATTTGTTTAGGGCGAGTAAGATTTTATTCAGTGAGGAAGTATTGAACTGAACAAAAGCGACATTTATAAATATCACAAAAGATTTCGATTTCAAATAGACGTTGCTTTGATTTTCATTCATCAAAGAATCCTGAAATATCCATCACCGTTTCCACAAAAATGTTATTTTGCACAAGAACAGTAAAAACATGCCGCAAATCAGCGTATTAGAAAGATTTCTGAAGGATCATGTGATGCTGAAGACTGGAGTAATGATGCTGAAAATTCAGCTTTGATCACAGGAATAAATTACATTTGAAAATATATTACAATATAAAATATTTTAAATCATAATACTTTACAATATTACTGCGTTTACTATATTTTTGATCAAATAAATGCAGCCTTGTAGCCATAAGACAAAAAAAGACTTTTTTCATAAACAAAAAAACACTTACCAAGTCCAAACTTTTGAACAGTAGTGTATACCAATAGATAATGTATATATAGCTATGTCATGAAAAGAAAAATTGGTTTTAATTTTTTTAAAAAAAATATACAAGGTATAAACAAGGTTCTAATTAGCTTTTTAGTTAAAGGTCAAAAAAGTCTTTAACTGAATTACAATGTTAGTCAATGTTTCTTTCACCAAAACAAGTGTAAGCGAATGGAATAAAGCATCATAAAAGTGTAGATTAACAAAATCACTTCACATCATATGCATTTATCTCTAAACCATGTGATCTGATTACAAAAGCTTCTTCTATACCTCAGCCTGATCTCCTTGACTTGGCTGTGCTTCCATGGCAACATGAACCTGTAGCACGGTGCCCTCATCACCCGCTGCACTTTCATCAATGGCAACGACCCTGATGGCTCCCTCTTCACTCAGCTCTCTCTGACACTCGGTCTGCATGGGCTCTTCTCCCGCTGCTACGGCCTCTGCGCTGGTCTGCTCCATGGCCTCCGCCTCTCCCGGGACCTCAGCCACTACTGCAGATCCGGCCATAGACGAAATCTCCTGCATTGAGTGAGAAAACAATCAGAAATAGAGAACAAGACAGACAAAAAAAATATCTGCATGTATTAGAACAGAATATTCACATATTAATTCATGTATTTGTAAACTACTATTTAGCAATACTACTAAGTAAGGCTAATATCAAAGATCTGCCCTGCACTGCAGCTTTTTCTGGCTAAAATGTGCCCAATTAGACAGGAAGGGACTGTCTGTATATGTAAAACGACTAAGCAGCCTTTATACTCCATCTTTAAATGTATCCGAGATAACCTTGAGACCAAAGTGGAATATAAATGTGCGTCAGACCCAGGAAATTGCATAAAGCCAGTCGATCAGATTAGAAGCGTGTTCATACCGGTACTGATGGTCCTGGAGTGGGCGTGGCCTGTGTTACTGTGGTGATGGCTCTGCTTTGTGTTGTGGTATTGGCTGGTTCTGTAGATGACGTGGGTTCTGAGCTGGTGCCGCTGTCACTCTGTCCATCACCGCCCTGCTGGGCTAAAGGACAAACAAAGATGAGCTCAATTATTAGGGGTGCACTGAAACTCTGACATTGATAAACAATAATAATTAATGCTGATTACTGCTTTATAATACAAATGACCAATATTATACATCTATACTTTTTCTTTTAGAATGGTTCACACTGGAGCAGCATTCAAATATTAAAAGTAAAATAGGCATCAGAACAGTTACAGTAGAACTATTACAGTAGAAAAGATGGATAATCTATTTAGTACTCTTGACAGGATGCAAATTGGGGGAGAAATACCCCTGATATTAACAGGTTTAAATGCCTGGCTAAAAATAAAAAGTGCCCTTGGATGCATATACTTTGTAGGAGAAAGACTTGTATACATAAATAAAATAAGCCCTGATATTAACAGCTCTAAGGTCTGATTAATCAGTTTGTACTGTAGGGGTGTTGAATGGGTCACTTGACAGTTTCAAGCACTTTTAGTATTTACTAGTGTTTATTAGTTCAAAATGCTCCTGTCTTCTGCTGTGTTGAGACTTAAGTTTTCTCTAACTACATTCAGGAAGTGAACTTTCTTGGAGCAGATAAAATAAAAAGGGAGTTTATAAATCTGACTACTTGTATTTATTGACGAAAATGTAGCCATGTGCAGTAATACTGCAACGCATCGTGATGCATCCTGATATTTAATTGAAACATGACACCGATTCACACCCCTATCAGCTTGGAGAAGCTAGTCAATACACGGGTTTCTTGTATACAAACAACACCGGATGCGCGCGCATCCAGGAGGCAAAAAAATGTTATGCCGAGTTCTGTAAAAGAACATAGTAATTAACGTAGATTTCGCATTGTTTGTAATTTCTTGTTGACTCAATAATAAACTGCAATTTCAGAGTTGGATCTGTTTGTTTGTTTCATATTAATATAACATTATGTAAAACGTCCAACTGTTATGTTAGACTAAGTTAGTAATGTAATAGCCTCTATAGAGCCCGAATTTGCTTTTATATAAGTTAGCCTTGTTTACGTTACTTTACGACCTGCAACATATCATGACTGCACACATATAACGTTACTTTACTGTAAATCAAAGATTTGACGAAGGATTATGTGGGAAGCCTTAGTACCTCCGACCGTGGCGATTATATTAAAAAACTTACTCTCAGCAATGGTGAGATCTTGCCTGGATCCCTACGCAATACCTGACGATCTTTGGATTGTGGATGACAAGAAGTGGCCAGCAATTGTATGGCCTGATATTTATAATTATCTAATTCAGACACCAAGTGTGTATACAAGAGAAATAATTAGAGCGTACAAATCCCTTGATGCATACAACTACGTGCTATGTGGTCATGTGCAGCTCGTCAAATACTTTGATGCTGCACCGGATTTTTGCGTGTTGAGGTCAGATGTGCTCCCTAGTCAAAGGCAAGGCATTAAAGCCAAGCCTTATGATGCCTGCCTTTGTCCATAAGGGCCTTGGTTACATCCTTACAGCTAACTGCAACTGCAAACCACGGGTCTTTTGCCTCCTGGTTGTGTGCTCAAGCATTGATGACATCGCCGAGAAATCCATGTATGCATTCCGTTTTAAAAACAAATTATTATTATAATTATATTTAACATTATACTTAAACAACAAAATTGACCAAAATGATTGTTCATATTTACATTAAAACAATCTTTAAGCGTTATATAGATAAATACCTGTTCCTTCTCCAGTTTCTAAGCTGCTTGTAGAAGTGGTGGCTGTGTTGGTGGTGCCCGTTTCGTGTGTTTCACAGGGAGGATTGGAACACACTATTTGCACAGTGCCACTCTGTCCTGGACCAATAGAAGACGAGGCCTGGGTCGGTGTGTTGGTGGTTCCCGTTTCATGTGTTTCACAGGGAGGATTGGAACACACTTTTTGCACAGTGCCACTCTGTCCTGCACCAATAGAAGACGAGGCCTGGGTCGGTGTGTTGGTGGTGCCCGTTTCGTGTGTTTCACAGGGAGGATTGGAACACACTTTTTGCACAGTGCCACTCTGTCCTGCACCCATAGAAGACGAGGCCTGGGTCGGTGTGTTGGTAGTGCCCGTTTCGTGCGTTTCACAGGTAGGATTGGAACACACTTTTTGCACAGTGCCACTCTGTCCTGGACCAATAGAAGACGAGGCCTGGGTCGGTGTGTTGGTGGTTCCCGTTTCATGTGTTTCACAGGGAGGATTGGAACACACTTTTTGCACAGTGCCACTCTGTCCTGCACCCATAGAAGACGAGGCCTGGGTCGGTGTGTTGGTAGTGCCCGTTTCGTGTGTTTCACAGGGAGGATTGGAACACACTTTTTGCACAGTGCCACTCTGTCCTGGACCAATAGAAGACGAGGCCTGGGTCGGTGTGTTGGTGGTTCCCGTTTCATGTGTTTCACAGGGAGGATTGGAACACACTTTTTGCACAGTGCCACTCTGTCCTGCACCAATAGAAGACGAGGCCTGGGTCGGTGTGTTGGTGGTGCCCGTTTCGTGTGTTTCACAGGGAGGATTGGAACACACTTTTTGCACAGTGCCACTCTGTCCTGCACCCATAGAAGACGAGGCCTGGGTCGGTGTGTTGGTAGTGCCCGTTTCGTGCGTTTCACAGGTAGGATTGGAACACACTTTTTGCACGGTGCCACTCTGTCCTGCACCCATAGAAGACGAGGCCTGGGTCGGTGTGTTGGTAGTGCCCGTTTCGTGTGTTTCACAGGGTGGATCGGAGCACACCTTCTCTTCAACATTGCTTTGCACGCTTCCCGTACTGGAGCTGGACTGTGCAGCAGTATCAGTCGTACCCGTTTCATGTGTCTCACAGGGAGGTTTTGAGCAGACCTGCTGGACGTCACCAGACTCAGCTGAAGTGTTTGTGGTGTCTGTCTCTTGCGTTTCACTTGAAGGGCTGGAGCAAACAGGTATCATAGTAGAGGAGATGGAAGATTGGCTCTTGTTGGAGCTCTGCACCGTTCCCGTCTGGTCAGAGCCCATGTTGGAGCGGGCGGTAGTAGAGGTGTTGGTGGTACCCGTGCGAAGAGTCTCCTGCCGCATGGCGCCAGCACCGCCCTCTGTGGCGGGCGTTTCTGGTTCTGAACCAGAACCTGAGGATGTAGCTGACGAAGAAGCCTCTGTCTTGCTGTTCACGGTGTCCATCTTTTGAGAGCCCATGTTGCAGCTGGCGAGTAGTGCTGTGTTGGTGGTGCCCGTATCATGCGTCTCTGAGGGTGGATTGGTGCAGACCTGCTGTGCCCTGCCCATGTTCGCAGAGGCGGTGGTTGCTGTGTTGGTGGTGCCCGTTTCATGCATCTCACACGGAGGGTTGGAACAAATCTGTCCGGTGCCCATTTTGGCAGAAGCCGTTGTAGCCGTGTTGGTTGTACCAGTCTCATGGGTCTCACATGGAGGGTTGGAACAAATCTGTCCGGTGCCCATTTTGGCAGAAGCCGTTGTAGCCGTGTTGGTTGTACCAGTCTCATGGGTCTCACATGGTGGGTTGGAGCAGACCAGTGTCACAGTGGTAGCGCCATCGCCAGCGCCGTCACCAGCATCAGCACCAGTGTTGGAGGGTTGCTCTGAGGTGGGAGAGGCCAGGATGGAGACAGGAAGATCCTGTGCAGGCTGGGCTTCAGCACCACTTGGAGTCGTGATCAGGGTTACTTGAGTAGGCTGGGGTGCCGACTGAAAGGAAAAATAAACATTATGAAATGAGAGAATCTCCAGTCCCCATTAACTGGATGGATGAATGAATGAATAAATAAATAATAATAACAATTATTTTACTATAATAAATAATTTCTTAATAACAACAATAATAATACTTTATATACTGTTATTTATATTCATTTATATACATAGAAAAAACAAATATACACAACTGATAAAAATAGGTAGCCAATTATAATTAGTTATTTTGCACTACTGTTCAAATATTTGCACATTTATATGATCATAAATGCAGTAAACATTAATTTTAAATAGCAGTATCTATTTTAATATATTTTAAACAATGAATTTATTCCTGTGACAGCTAAACTACATTTTCATATTGAAAACAATTGGGTTGCTTAATATTTTTGTGGAGAACATGATACATTTTTTCATGATTTTTTTTTTTTAATTGAAAGGTCAAAAGAGCAGCCATTATTTTGAAATAGAAGTCTTTTGTAAGATTATAAATGTTAACAATGACTCACTTGTATTGTAGCGGTGGCGTGGGTGGTTTGGGCAGCAGATACAGTGATGGTCGTGGGATTGATCACCTGGTTGGACAATGTGGCGATGGAGGCAAGTGTGGTGACAGGAGTAGCCAGGCTGGCATTAGCACTTGCCAAACTGACCCCTGTCGCACTAGTTGATACAGTACCAGTTACTGTACCCAGAGTTGTGACTCCTAAATTCAAAGAGGTCATTAATGATATAAAGAATAACAGTTTCTCTCTAATTTGTATAAAACTACACCTCAGAGAATGTTTACAGCCTGAATATTCATACCCGTGGTGCCTTTGACGACCAGTGTGGTAACCGTAGGTTTGCCGGCAGACACAGTGCCTGGTGAAACCAGACGCACTCCGCCCATAGGCAAAGTGCGCAGGATAGTGCCGGGCTGTCCTGGTGCCCCCTTCAGGACCACCTGAGAGCAAATAAAACATTCAGGGACCACTCAAAATATTAAATTAAACCTATATGAGCTTAAAGATGAACTGAAATTTGAAAAAAGGTGATATAACAGAGGTATTTTATTTATTATCATTGGTACAATTATTAAAATGGCAGAATTTGTTAAAAGGGATAAAACTGTACGTTGACAATGTTGTTTTTGTTACACGGGCGCCGCCATGGTAGGCTCCTCCGTTGGCTGAGTAATGAATTGTATAGGGCTAAGGCAGCTGGGGTTACGATACATTTTCACAGGCTACCTTTGACAAGGAAACCAGCCCTCAAGTCATGGCTAACTGCCTTAAAACTGTCTAGCCCTCCGACACGTTGGAATAACTTTTGTCAAACTCCACAAGCTAGCCATCACTCGACCATAAACAGTATAAATAAATGACACCGACGATATCACAGATCGATAATAATGCATTTACTAGCTGCTAACTAAACCACAGCAGGTCTGTAAATGTCCCTCTCTACTCACCCTGAAGCTAGCTGATGTTCATCGTCTCAGGGCACATTGTTGATGCAGACGGAGTTCAACTCGCAGAAATATCTGCCAGTTCCATAGGTTTCTGTGCAGTATCTGTCCGTGCAGTATTTTGTTTTAACATTTTGCATGCAACTATCTTAACAAGCGATCCCATTGGATTAATTCGTCCAATCACAATTTCTAAAACGCACAGGACCTCAACCATGTTTTTGTATTTTCTCTAAATGCACAGGACATATATAAGCAGTCTCTATTTCCTAAAATGCATAATGTGCTTGGATACAATAAATGACAGTGCATGACGGGCTACAGCCCTCCAACAACATTTCCCTCTTATAACACCATGAACCACTATTGTCCCATTAATCATTGACTATGTACATTGCAAATACAATATAATGCATATTTTAGACATAATTTTGTATTGTATGGAATCAAATTCTACACCTTATTAATAAACCATACTATGTACATAAAAGCAGATGAGCCCAGAATATGAACGCACTGCATGAATTACATGTTAAGTGTTCTCCAGTCACTTCGCCCCAAACGATCCTGTGCTGTATGTGGAGCCTGAAACTGATCCTTCATGTGGTGGTGGTAGTCAGAAACTACTGGGCTGTCCCTCACAGGTTCAAATGCGTAACCCATACCGTTAAAAGTGCTCATTTTCATCTGTGCATACTAGGACCTGCAGATGTTGCCTATGCACCTTTGCATGTCCTACCATGCAAGTGACGTCATCGAAACCGCCAGCGTTCTTATACTAACAAGCGAAATTTTTGTGTTGCTTATAAAAGCTATCTTGATATTTTTAATTAACATTTTCTGTGTAATTTACTTTTAATTGTAGTAAACAACACGTTATCAACGTCGACTTTTTTCAGCTCAGTTCATCTTTAAATGTGCATAAAACAAGAGGACAAATGGGCCTCACCTGTGTGACCCCCTGTTGCCCTGCACCTGCTGTTAGCTTAGGCACAGCTGTTATGAATTTCCCTGGAGTACCCGTGCCAGGAGTAACAACCTTAGTGGTGATATATGTGATGGGTGACTTGATGCCAGTACTGCTAGTCACACCTAGAAACGAGACAGGGTATCACAACAGGAAATCATGTGAGCTTGCGCAACGATGCGTAAAAAAAAACAGATCGGTTGGTTAGTTATAAACAACAAGGTTGTGAAGCTTAACTCAAAATGCATAAATAACCTCTGAGATTCAATTGAACTAAAATCTCTTTAAATGTACGATTACATATGGGATGAACAGTCAGTTGTAAAACAGACCTGTTGCTCCTTGTTGTATAGCAGACATAGGAATTGTTTTAATAATGGTGGTGCCTGGTTTGTTGGCGGTATTCGGAGAGACACTGCTGATGCCCAGGATAGTAGGTTTGGTGCCAGCCCCTCCTGCCTGGGTAGTTGTAATGATTGTGGTGGGCTTGCCATCAGCAGATGTGACCAGTTTCAGGATGGTACCAGCAGGCAGAGGAGTCTTTGTCTAAAAAAAAGTGGGGGAACAAGCATAAATGACAATATAGAAAATTCACAAATAACACAATTTATTTTAAGAAATGTATGAGCTTCAAATGAGCAGCACTACTGACTTGAATTAGAGTGACAGGACTGCCTCCAGCCTGTCCGGTGACCGCAGATGTTTGTACTGGTTTGGTCTGGACAACAGACATCATCTTCCCAAGGCTAGAGATCTGAGAACAGTAAAGGGTTATTACTGAGTATAACAAAATGAAAAAATACAGTCCGGATTCATAGAGTGGGGACGGGATCGGGAAAGGTCCACAAGTCAGGACTCAAACTCGGGTCGCCCGAAGCACAACAGCGCTACATGACGGCACACTTGCCCACGAGGCTATCGGCGCCGACAAGCAGCCCTTCTTTTAAGCATAGAAAATCAGATGTTTTTGTTGTTCTTACCAGAGCACCGCTGCTACCCATTGTGATGGGGCTCTTAACTAGGGTTATAGTTTTGGTGACCCCTCCGACCATGGTGGTAACAACCTGGGCCTGCTGGGCTACAGTTACTGTGCCTGATTTGTGCACAGTGATGATTGGTCGATTCGGGGTGTTGGGAGTAGAGATGGTGGAAGTGCCGACCTGGGCTGCAGCTGTTTTCAGCATTCGGGTCGCAGGATTAGTAACCTGGAATGGAAGTAGGAACAAAGACACATTAAAAATCACAAATAGCTACAAGACAGGAAGCGTATTATCAGGATGATTCATTTCCGGAAGGATGCCAGAAAGGGAAGTTGATTCTATTTATGTCTTAGCATTTTAGAACTAAAACGTTTTTATCCAAAGTACCTTTTGCTTAACTATAGCACAACATCAGATTAGATATAAACTTTGCAGGACAGTGGGCAGAGGGAGGGTTGAAGACTTTTTTGGTTTATAATGTTTATTCAAAGATGACACTTACCATTACAGGTGAAGCTACTTTGACAGTAGCCGGCATAGTTGTGGATCCAGGAGTAACATTGACGGTTTTCATGATGCTGGCTCCAGCTGGAACATTTAGCATAGTGGAAGAGGGCGGGATCTTCTGTGTGGCGGCTGCAGCTGCAGCCAAAGCAGCCATGCCACTCATCTGAGGGCTGCTGCCAATTGGCTAGAGACAGAAACAGTTACAGTGCATTTAAGGTTTAAATGCAAATTTAACACTGGACACTAAAATTGAAGACAGGGCTTACACGATATGGGGAGGAACAGAATTGTGAATTTTCTGAAAAGATTATTTTTTCTCCCTCCAGATTTGCTGTGCTTGTTTATAAGGGCTGTACAATTTGGCCAAAATGTGTGGTTTTATATCAATATGACTATAAATAAATGTATAATAAATTATATCAATAACTATTTTATTAATGTTTGTTAGTTAATATAGAAAAAAAATACTAAAAAGAAGAAAAAAATATTATTGTAATATTGCACTGTAAAATAAAGTATTTAATACATACATTTTATTTTACACTACAACTGTCAAATTTACAATCATTAAATTAGCTAATAAAGCAGCCTGTCTCATTTGATAATCACATTAAAACATATTGCGGTTTAAGTTTTATTTTGATTAATCGTGCAGCCCTAGTTAAAGATTTATATTGATAGTCTACATACCGTCCCCTGGGTGCTCTGTGCAGGGACAACCATGCGGACACCTGCAGGAAGTGATGTAACCGTGACTGGGGATTTTCCTCCAGGAGTGGCCTGACGCACAGTAACGACTGACGTCCCGGGGGTCGAATGAGGTGCTGCCACTTTAAGAATAGCTGGAATGTAAACAATAAGTTAGAGTTGGTAATATCACAAATAATTATTAGTATTATTATTTACAGAAAGTAAAACACTGCACAGCAGTTTGCAATTGTAAAAAGCTATTCATTAAGTCTTTTGTACCTGGTCCACGAGGTGAAGCTGCAAGCGGGCTGGTTGGCATGGTGGTTGTGGGGGAAGGGACTTGTGGCACCAGTGTGACCCCAGAGAGGGGCATGCTCTGAGCTGCAGGAGCAGCAGTGGCGGGCACCGGACTCCTAGGCGAGTTGATGGGTAAAGACGGGAGTGGGGGGTGGGTTGACTGTTGGCGATGTGGCAGCTGTTGCAGCAGGGATGTCATATTTCTGTAGCTGCAGCAGGTAAGTGTCGGCGGTAGGCACTGCGCCCCAGCTCACCTCCAGAGAGTTAGTGTTGGCACGGACCAGCTGAACACGTGATGGAGGCTGAGGACGATCTGATAGCAAAATACAAGATTGTGCATTTTAAATGTTGTTTGAGATGGTAATACTAGCGGTGGAAATCTTTAGGCAACTCTGATTCCGATTCTGAAATGATAAAATGATTCTTGATCTACACTTTTTTCTTATTAATTAAGGAGTTAAAATGTGCATGTTTATTAAATTAATCACGCTTTTAAATAATTACAAATTAATAAATCTGGACAAATGTATGTTAAGAATGATTAAATAACTAGTAGATAAGTCACCTTTATTTTATATATTTAGAGTTGCATGATTCTGTATAAACTGAGAATCATCAAAAAAAAATTGTTTAAGAGATCATGATTCTTCCACTATTCTGAATAGACAACAAAAAAACATTATTTGAATTTTTTTTTTTGATTAAATTACTCGCTCATAAAGACTTCACTTGTTTGAACATATCAGATGTGTTGTCTTGTCCTTAAAGGGTTAGTTCACCCAAAAATGAAAATTAAGTCATTAATTACTCACCCTCATGCTGTACCAACCCCGTAAGACCTTCGTTCATCTTCAGAACACAAATTAAGATATTTTTGATTAAATCTGAGAGGTACATCACTGCTACATAGGCTGCCTAAGGGAATGAAACTTGACGGCCCAGAAAGTCATTAAAGAAAATGTTTAAATATTGAATGTGCCTACAGTGGCTCCACTATAAGTTTATCAAGCGACGAGAATACTTTTTGTGCGGAAAAAAAACAAAAATAACGACTTAATTCGACCATGTCTTCTCTTCCGTGTCTTTCACCTAAGCTGTTGGCGTAGTGTAACTGCGCAGCACTTCTGTGTTATACGTCACACGTAGGCTCACAATTGGTCGACGCTGGTCATGTGTGTGATGCGTGTGACGTTCAACCAGAAGCGTTGCGCAATAACAATGTGTCAAATCTCCAGGCCCAAAGAGAATACTTGAATAGAGTCGCTATTTTTGTTTGTTTTTTGCGCTCAAAAAGTATTCTCGTAGCTCGATAAACTTAAGATCTAGCCACTGTAGTCAGTTGGACTCTTTTAACGATTTCTTTAATAACTTTTCGGGGCCGTCAAGTTTCATTCCCTGGCAGCCTATGTAGCAGTGATCTACCTCTCAGATTTAATCAAAAATATCTTCATTTGTGTTCTGAAGATGAACGAAGGTCTTACGGGGTTGGTACAGCATGGGGGTGAGTAATTAATGACTTAATTTTCATTTTTGGGTGAACTAACCCTTTAAGGCCTGGGACTAGGGCTGGGCGATACGGAGCAAAAAATATATCTCGATATACGATATATATCTCAATATCTTTACAGGAAAAATAACCCAACAAAAACTACTGCAAAAACAAATATGCCAAATACCACAGTCTTTTTTTATTGAAGTGCAAAGAGGTAGGCAGTTCATGTAGGAACAAAGTACTTCTGCGACATTTAAAAAAAAAAATTCCTGTAAAAATAATAATTCAACGACGGCAATGGCCAGGGTTGGCAAAATCAGGATTAAATATAAACAAAATATCGATATATACGATGTCAAAATCCATATCTCTTTATTTTTAAAATATCGAGATATTGCCCACCCCTACCTGGGACACACCAAAACCGTTGGCTCTAGTCGGACAGTCAGTATTTTTTTTGTGGCTGTTTCGGCATGTTGAATCGCCATCGGTGAGAGTGAGAACTTTGATTGGCTGTTCAGTTTAAGGAACGAGTCAGTGCACGAGAACGAAAGTGAGCAAAGTGATCAAGATGGTACAGACAGAAGGCTGTTATAATGTGTAAACTGTTACATTATTGACGCATCATAAAGCATTGGGAGATGCAAGTTAATTTAACCACTTATACAGTCGTGCTCCTTCAGAACAAACAGACAGTGCATGTGAGCTTTAGAAAGCAGACATCTATCAGTAAGTGGGTTATGTGCATCAAATTAATACTGCATTCCAAACTGTATAAATTATGCTTTCTCAGAGTATTTGGAAGGGAAAACACTAGAATACATTGTTAAAAACTAAGCTCAGAATTTATTCTCAAGTTTTTAGAATCGAATCACTCGTTGAAGACAGAATCGAGATGCATCTGAGAAAGGATTTTTTATCAACTCACCTGTCTCCAAATACCACAGATCTTTGCAGCAAACTTGGTTGTTCCAGGCTTTGCGATAGCCGTCCCTTCCACTCCAGACGTACAGCCTATTGTTAATAGCAACAGAGCAGTGTCCAGCTCTGGCCCGTGGGATATTATCCTCGAGAGTGTCCATCAAGATTGTTTCCCAAGACATTGAGTCTGAAGGAAATAAAGGTCAAGATCAGCAATGGTAAAACACATAAGGTGTGAACTATGAGCAGAGGAAGCATTTTAGGTACTCAGGCCCCATCCACACTACTACGTTTTCGTTTAAAAACGGAGACCTTTTGCTACGTTTGCACCTCCCGTCCACACTAAAACGGCAAAAACGAAGACCTAAAACGGAGAAGTTTAGAAACGCTGCAGACCCGTTTTGCGTTTTGAATCTCCGGAGGGCGTTTTAGTGTAGACGGGTCAAAACGGAGGACTTTAGAAACGATGACGCAGAGGCTCGCGCTCGGTTCTCTGATTGGGTGTCGTCATGGCGTATCCTTACCTGATGCTGTAAAGTTAACTGCCTACATGCGCCGGAGGCAAGCTATTATTCCAGCGATCTGTGACAATTCCCGTGCCGTGTGCAGCGGCGGTATCGACCGTACATGGAGCGTCGGTTTTGGGTTAAGCCGGGAAGAACCAGCGCATGCGGGATAATATTATCAATGAAGTTGTGGTTCCTGAGTAATGGTGTTTACACCGGCACGCGCATGCCCAGTGTAGGTGAATGGTCAGGTGATGCGCGGTTTCAGTCGTTTTTATGTGGACGGAGATCGCAACTAAAACGCTGGTGTGGACGGAGATCGTATTCGTTTTAATTCTCCGTTTCTAAACTAAAACGCAGTAGTGTGGATGGGGCCTCAGAGACAGTTCTCTTTTAACCTGATCAAGCCCACTGTAGCTTTCGGTGCAATGAGCAAAATATAAAAAGGCACGGCATTAATTTTTATACAAAGCAATGATATAACATGACGGAGCAAAAATTAAGTGCATAACGTTTAAAGGGATACTCCACCCAAAAATGAAAATTCTGTCATCATTTACTCACCCTCAAGTTGTTGCAACCTGTATGAGTTTCTTTCTTCTGCTGAACACAAAGGAAGATTTTTTGAAGAACGATTGGAACTTTGGCACCATTGACTTCTTCCATAGTTATTTTTTTTTCTACTATGGAAGTCAATGGTGCCAAACAACTGTTTGGTTCTAATCGTTCTTCAAAATATCTTCCTTTGTGTTCAGCAGAAGAAAGAAACTCATACAGGTTTGCAACAACTTGAGGGTGAGTAAATGATGACAGAATTTTAATTTTTGGGTGGAGTATCCCTTTAAGGTCTTCTTTGCATTGAGCTTCTCTATTTCTGCAATGTTTTGAATAAACAACGCAGTGGGTCCAACTGGATAGGCTAACAAAATATTAAAACAACAACGACTCTTACACCATCACATCTCATGAACCAGTGATACAGCTGCCTGACGCACACCTAAAATTCGAATACACCGTATTTGCATTCGAATGTGGATTTTTTTTTTTAAATTAGAAATTCAAGGTTTAATTTGACAGCCCTAACACTTTATTTTTTGGCAAAAGGCATTTTAGTATAATTCTAAAAGCATCCACCTTCAGGTCGTGGTGAAAGTGTACAATTTTTTTTTTTTTTTTTAAAGGTTTACTTGATTACACAACTTTTAACAGAAAAATCATGTTAAAATCTAAGTATCAAATATGATACAGCAGGCTTTTGTTTTGACCTCCACAATAAAATCTAGAGCTTTGATCATAACACTAAGTATTTAAACATAATTTTATCAAAACATGTTATTGGGAACTATAGAGCGACAACTATTTATACTGTATGCATTACGCAAATAGTCTGCTGTACTATTATAAAAATCTAATAGATTTACATTATTTTTTGGACATATGAATATCAGAAACTGCACCAAATTGCATATTTTGCTCAGTTTGGGCCTCAATAAAATAAATAGAGATGTTTTTATTTAAAGGTGCAGCAAGCGTGAACACTACGCGAGACTAGACTACGTCAGACTTTGTACTTCCGCTCAATTTCAGTTTACTTCTGTACTCAGTCTGAGATAGCTCTTAGTTTTCCTCCGGCTTGAAAGCAGCCGGCCAATCAACGAACAGAGGGCGGGCTGAGAGCCGTGACGTAGACGCTAAGCGCAGAGTTTAAGATTGTATTTTAAGTTAGGGAAATCGAAGGCTCACGGTGGGTATCTTATAAAAGTATAAACAAGGCTTTAGTTGATCCTGTGTTGCATAGCGTGTTTGTTATTTTGGGGGGCGGAGCAATTAAGGGAGAGGTGTGTTTGTTTGTCAATTTCAAATATCAACAGTGTGTCTCAGAAATCGCTTTCTGTACCTTAAACATACCTAGATTTAAGCAGGCCAAAGTGTTAGTGCACTTCCACTCCTTCTCGTGTGTGGCTACTTTGACATCATCCATAACCAGAGGGACCCATCCACCAAACACAAACATCCTACAAACACATGAGACCAAAGTTAGTGAAGTCCACACCAACTAGTCCACTATTGAAGTCAACATGGAAAGGCATTCACAACACATTTATCTTCTGTGAGGAAAAAATAAAAACTGTGGGAGGTACTTAATTTTATTCACTTCCAAAAGAAAATTTGTAATTTACATGCAAGATAATTTAAACAAACAATTGTTTTAGTGGTCAACCAATGTTAATTTTTTTAATGGCCATTGCAGATGCCGATTTTAGATATAAAGCCGATCATTTGCCAGGTTCGCTGAATTCCAACGCTATATGAGCGCTACGTAGCACTTGCCTTTCTATTATGAATTACAAACGCAATAATACTTTTTCTTAAACGGTTTACTCTAAGACAGTAAACGGGGGGAGCCACTATCATAATAGACATCAGAGAGTCGCTATCAATATGCGGGGTATTGAAATCATTTTTGAATGTACTCTCGCTATTCACTTTCGAATTCGCAGTCACGCATACTCTGTGTATAGGGAGCGGCGGTACTGACCCCACATTTTACAAGATTAGATATTTGTCATTGACGCTCAGGATCTGTTGCGCACCAAATCCTCTGGCATCGTCTTGTCAGTCATCTCTCCTTACTCTCGTCACGTGATAAGTGAAATCTGACTCCTGCTGCACTGTGCTGCGACTCTGCAGCTCGTGCTGTATGGAGCAAGCAGACGCTTTCAGTTTATAATCGTAGTATCCATCGTCCAACTTAACTAAATGGTTTTTATTTCTATAAGAATGCTAAACGACAGTGGGGGCGGTGCCGATAATGTAAGCAGTGTATGGCCGAAACACGTGTAACACAGACTACCGCAGCAAGCCTACTCTGAAAGTCATTAATGAATCGATGTCACCTTAAATTGCGCACCCAAAATGCAGTACTGGTTTCTCATCAATCATTTCCAATCTTGAAGACAGTCAATGTTTAAATAAACGCATGTTTAAACAAGCTTGAGAAAGTTATAACTTACTTGTTGGTTATAGTGGTGGCAGAGTGGAGACTGCGGGGCAAAGGTGCCGCTCCACTTATGGCAGGTTTGTTCCAAGTTAAAGTATCTGCAAAACAGTGAGTGCATTTTAAGTCAATTCATAGTTTTCCCTTGATATCAAACCTTTATAGGAACACCGGATAACGACCACCCGGATCAGATAAACCCAGAATATAAACTCAACACGCAGTTTCTCATTAACTGCTTTTCCATAGAAAACGCTTAACCATTTAGCATGATGCGTTCATTTTCCGGGGTTATCTGCTTGCCTGTATATAGTATGCATGATTAATAAGGTGTATACTTCATTTTAAATTTGATCACTGTTTTAGTACATAAAGTATTTTTCATAAGAATATGCTGTTTTAAAGGTGCTATATGTAGCTTTTCTTCTACAATGAATCCTTTTTTTATTGCCTGTGTGTGAAGGGGTTGTAATCACACATTACAATGATCCACTTGTCAGGTTTTGCCATTACCTCTGAAGGCCAGTATTCCTATTTCTATGTGAAGTCTCCGGGTTGGATTTACAGCGAGATACATCGGATGTGACGTGCATGCGCGCTCCCGAGCCTCTCTCCTTTTTATATACAGTCTAAGCGACGGCACTGCAGCGAACTACATGGAGTCTGATAACTAGGGATGCACCGAAATGAAAATTCTTGGCCGAAACCGAAAACCGAAAAGGAGGAAACCAAGGCCGAAAACCGAAAACCGAAACACCGAAAGAAATTATGCCAATTATTAGTAGGCCTACCATTGCATTTATGGCTATGACTGTGTACTAACTTTACTAAAATCAAGGCATTACATTTGCATAAATTAATATTAAAGTTTCAAAGAATAAATCAATTACAAAGTATCCAAATATTTATTTAGCAAATTGCAAAAATGCACAGTATAAAATAAAATTCAGACTAAAATGGTAACTTGACCCCACTCATGTGTAAATTAAATAATAATGTACAGGCCTACTGGCCTGCAGAAAGGTTTGAAAATTAAATGTTCTCTCAAAGTGCATTTAGGTTCGCCACACGTTGATTTTTCTATTTTTTTTTACTAAGCCTATTTAAAATCGTATTTGATTGCAGAGCGCCGTAGCGCTCTCTCTCTCTCTCTCTCTCTGTACCTCTCGCACGCGCGCTCTCTCTCTCTCTCGCGCACTCTCTCTCTCCGTACCTCTTGCGCGCGCTCTCTCTCTCTCGCTCTCCACCCTCTCGCACACGCGCTCTCTCTCTCGCGCGCGCTCTCTCTCTCTCTGGGCCGTGTTCCTCTCATATTCAGCGTAGCGATCGGAATGTTTGGATTTCAGGTGATAAATTAAACCCGACGTCATCACAACATTTCGGCCCTTCTGTTTCGGTAATAAAAGTCTTTCGGCCGAAAACCGAAAATGCACTTTTGGGCCATTTTCGGCCGAAAATTTTCGGTGGCCGAAAATTCGGTGCATCCCTACTGATAACACCAAAAAACGACTTGACTCCAGCGCAACACAGACTCCAACACAAATTTCGCATAAATATAAAAACAAAAAAGTTTTATCTGCTGAAGCTCGTCAGGCCAAACGTGAATCGGATCAACTTCGGACGAAAACACGGATCAACATCAGCAGAGCGTTTGAATTATGGAGAGACCTCCGCTTTGTTTTAGGTATAGGTATATATTTAGTTATAAAAACCCAGGCTTTCATCCCTATTGTGATGCTTTCCCTGGTGTGTTGAAAGTCTCAGTGTGGGCGATACCATGAGTGCTCGCTCTTGAGTTAGAGTAAAAATTGGTTGCAATCTGAAACATCACCGCTAGAGGCCGCTAAAAACTACACATAGCCCCTTTAAGTGATTGAAATACTCTAGCAGGTGCTGTATATGGATAAAAAAAAAAATGCTCAAAACTTTGTTGAGTTTTAGTTTTCCTTCTATTGAGAGGTGATCTAAATGCTTGTTGATTGAAACCAATAGACAATTGACAGGCCTGTGTTGCAGTTCTATGGATGTTTTGCCTTCCAGGCCTCCGTTTCAAAACTATGAATACTTTCTCTCACCTATGTCTAAAGTCCAGAGGTCTCCAAGACGGCAACCACTCATGCCGCCGTAGATGATGAGACGAGACTTTTTGGACGTTTTCTCTGTGTAGACAACAGCAGTGTGGCTCTCGCGAGGAGGGGGAAGCACACCGTACGTAATAGGGATGTCCCAGCCTGCTACGCTTGACCCCGGGCGTAGTTCAAGTGTGTAGAGGTCATTCAGGTATCTGGTGTAAAAATGGAGAAATAATTCAATTGTGGATCTGCTGCTCAAACATTCATGAATTTGTTTGGCTCCATCTTTTACCTGGGAATATTGTTTTTGGGATCCTCACTGTCATTTGCCAGTCCACCAAACAAGTAGCATTTGTTTCCAACTAGAGAAAAGCTGTGTCCCAGGCGAGGACATGGTGGTGGGCCATTTTTGGGGGCTTTGGGCTTTAAACGTTTCCATTCCCATCTACTGGCCTGTATTTGTATTTGACAGAAATGAGGGAATTATTACAAACGTTAGGGCTGATGCCATGAGAAAGAGGTAATGAAAACAACAGCCTCCTCTTTTAAGCTCTACCTTTGAGATTTAAAGATGGTGCTGATAGGCTTACCTGTAGTTCATAAAGATCGTTGCTGTATTTTCCGTACTCAACCATGCCCCCGAACACAAGAAGTCTGGTGCCGTCACACACAAATCCATATGCAGCGCAGCCGGGAGGAATGTCACCCCTGACAGCAGGAATAAACCACTGATTGGTGGCTGTTGAGAAACACATAGTTGCGTCATTGTGGTTTACTAGATGAATAAAGTTCTTTCAGTGGCGTTTTGCAATGCATCACATTCTTTCAGTCTGTTCTGCACATGGTGATTATAGTTAACTAAAACATTTTGGTTAACTGAAATATGAAAACGTAAAAGACAAATAATATTTCAGCTCAATATTTCTCATTTTAATTTAGTTTAACTTTATGTAAAAGACTTAAAACCCAAAAAATTAAATCTGTAGCAGAATCTAGTATAGACACTATAATAATATATCAATGAATGATACTGGTTCTGCAATGCATAATTACAAACAGCTTCCAAAATAAAATAAAAATGACCCATGAGCAACATGCAAATGTAGGGCATCTTTAAATCATGATCTTACTAATAATCACTTAACAGCATATATTTATATATATTCAATGTAAAACGATGCTTTATGGAGTGAATCTACATCTTACTGTTTCATAACATTCCCCAGTCCTTATCAAAAATGTCCAACATTATTTAAAAATCAATAATATTATCACCATCAGAAATTCTGTGAATCCCAAACTCTTCCATTCATCCTAGAAGTATTCACGTGGAAATGCGGGAAATACTGTGGGCGTGGCATGTGTGTTGTGATGACGTAGGTGGCGTTCTTTTAACCCGCCATTTCTCTTTGCATTATTCTTGGCGTGCCAGTTCCAGTGCTTTGGCTAGTGCTGTAGCGTTAGCTGGCTAGCTGACACATAAACATCTTAAAACTAAACAGAACAACTCCATAGTGCACATAAGTGCAACATCATATTCTGCAGCTGATGCACCCACATTAAGTGCGCTAATGTTAGTGCAAACACTAACGTTACTTGATGGTGTGAGTTTTGAATTGCACAAGCAAGTGTACTATAATTGTGTGCACATTCTTTACGGCTAGTTAGCTTAGGTAGCTGATCACTTATGCAGATTTGGTCTAGCCGCTAACTGCGCTAATGCACCTGGCTAACATTGTATTAGAAAACAATTAGTCCAGAAATTATTGCTAAACAAATTTAAAAGCAGCCGTGTAAACCTGCATAAATGCAACAATATTTTAGCTGGCAAACAGCGGCTGTAAAAACCAAAACACCACATCTGACCACCAAGGCATAGCAGAACGGACAGAATTTGGCTAATAACATAAGTGAGCTAAATGCTACTGAAATGAAACGCAAGTACGAACACAAATAACCGCTTTATTGTAAAAGAATAGCATCCTTAAGTTACCTGTATTATAGACGTGCAGCTCATCCACAATGCCTTCATTCCCTCCGCCGAACACCACCATCAGCTCTTTAATGGCCACAGCTCGGTGTCCGTGTCTCGGGCGAGGAACCGGGCCAGACCAGCCCAAAACCCTCTTCCAGCGCGGCTGCAGAACCGAGGTGCCTGAAGAAGCCATGTCCACTTCTCTAGCGAAACACAAATCCCACGCACAGCGCTGATTTTAGTTCGGATTTCAACAGCATTCGTGTGTCAAAATCTCTGTGCTAACCGGATTAGCCCGCTAGTACAAGGTAGCCTCGCGCGAGCTAACTAGGTCACCAAATCGTGTTCGAATTTCACAAGGTTATTTCTGTCCAAACGCAGCCCCAAATGTACTAAAAATCCAGTTATAACAAATATTAGTGTTTGTACGCTTCGGAAACCAAAAGTATAGCGTGTGATTAATGTTGGCCGGTTAGCATGTTAGCCGCTCAAATCTGCGCGAACCGCCATTTTAGCGGCAAAAGACGCTTTTCATCACGAGAAGAAAATAAATAGACGGACGCCGGCGGCTGAAGAAACGCGAATTCCGGGAGAAATAAAGGAAAGTAGCTACACATACACAACATTACATGCAGGTGGGCTCCTGTGTATTTTTTTCTTGAATCTCCGTTTAGTAAACGAAAAAGCATGTTTGGGTTAAATGTCTCTAAGAGAAAAAGAAAAGCTCGATGGGGATGTGTATGCCGCCATCTTGCAGAGGCTAGCTAAACGCTACCAGCACGAGCGCCTAGTTAGCTGCTAACGGGGCTAAGCTAACACATACAAGCTAGTGAACAGAAATGGGCGGTGGAAAAAAAATCCAACGCATACAAGCTAGTGAATAGAAATGGGCGGTGGAAAAAATAAATAAATAGTAAAAGAAAAAAAGTGACGGCAAAAATAAAATCTAACCACCACATTTCTAGTGGTAAAATATTGATATAAACAAATTTTAAAAGTAGGTCTATTTAAAAAAAAAAAAAAAAAAACAAGGTGTGACTATAAATGGGCGGTGGAAAAAATAATAAATAAATAGTAAAAAATAATAACCAAACACATACATGCGCTTAAATGACCTAAAATGATCTATGGAAAACAATAATAATATAAAATAATAGGTTTCGATTAAGAAAACAAGCTAGTGATTAGAAAAGAGCGGTGAAAATAATAATACATTTTAAAAAATGGGCGGCGAAAAATGTACCCCAAAAAAGAATGTAATAAACGGGTGACGTTTAAAAAAAGTATCAACATACTGAAGGTAATATCACAGAAATCATACCATAATACTTATAAAAATAAAAAATCAGGGCGCACGACATTTACATTTGTTAAAGGACAAAAAAATACGCTTTTAAAGTGCGCATTAAAATAAATGCTGATAGAGGTTAATATCGTAGGTTTATGTGATATGTGGATTTTTCATGCCTCTCTTGTCTGGGTGCCGCCATCTTGATAAACAAACCAAACAATCCACCCCTCTGGAAAAAAAAGCCTAGTGCTTTTTTTAATCATCCAAATGCATTTATATATTTATAAAAAAAATTTACACCATATTACTTTTAAAATACATATTTTCTTGCTACAAAACAGCGCTGAGAAGACTAAAAAGAATTACATCGGCTGCTGCTGTTGTTAGCTATTAGCCGCATTAGCACTATCTGAAATGTTCAATGAGATCCAGGGCAACCAGTTAGCTTCAATGCTAAATAGCTCATTACAACATTGCAAATTCTACATACTCATTTGGCACACCAGAGAAAATGTTACATGTTTCATGTTTATTTACTGTTAGAATTGCAAATGGCATTTTATTCGAGATGCACAGTTCAATAACTTCTGTTATTGTTTCGTCTCTGGCTACTCGCTTAGCTTCCCTCAAGAAAAATGGCGGATGTACCGTTAGCCGCCACAAAAAGCTGCAAAATATTCGGATTCTGTCATTGCCTGGCACAAAATACTTACTCGTTCCGATTCGTTAACTTAATTTTAAAATCACGAGAGAGGACTCGGAGAACGAATTCAACCCTGGGTGTGCCTTTCACTGTAGATATTGCTAACTCTACATCTTTTCATGCCGCCCAGGAAGCCGCCATCTTCTTGACAACTGACAAGCGCTCAATAGTTCAGGCTCTAGAGCGCGCGCATCCCTTCTGTATGCATTGAGATATGTTTGGGAAGATATGATTTGCACTCTTAAAAACAAAGGTTGCAAAAAGGGGTTTTCGCAACGATGCAGATATAAAAACACAATAACCATTTTTTTTACTTAGAACATTTTAAGCTTTTTTTCAACTATATATTTTTTTTGTGTGTGAAATGGAAAGGTTCCATGGATGATAAAGGTTATTCGTTGAACCACAGATGCCTGCAAAGAACCTTTATTTTTGAGAGTGTGTTAGTTGAAAACTGTCTACTTTTTCTAGAAACCAACCATATTGTGTTTGGAATGTTGTTGGATGACAAAAAATTTTATTAATACGTTTATGAAGACAAAACTGTATTTTTCTGTATTTAAACATCATCTTTGTAACAAAGTTCTGAATATAGCCTAGGCTATAAGTAGTAAACCGGCCTGCAAATTTGCTGGGATGATAAGAGACTAATTTTTTGGAAGATGAATGAAAATATCCCTCTTTGTTCATTTGTACATTGTTTTCCCAAATTGTATCTGTGTACCGTGCTTATTTATTTGGCACTTACACACCATTACCGGTATATATTTTGTTCAATAAATAAATTGTACCATCACATTCCATTCACTCATCAACTATATGCTCTGCCATTTGGAATAGATTACTAGTTTACACCTAAACACCATACATTTTATAGTGTGTTGTAAAACTTTAATTATAGTTTGAATTTACATGTTCAGGTTTTTTTCACAGCTAAATGCTCTGTCATCTTTTTGCACAATTTGACAAAACCCCTGCTTGATTGTAAAACGTGCAAAAAATATTCTACCCACAAGTGATATTTTCCTCGAATTGTCAATTTTCTTCACACGTTTTTTAATGTATTTACTTAAGCAAAATCAATAAAGTACAAGGCATTGTTAGAATGTAGAATATAAATGAATCTATCTAAATACATATCTCTAATAGAGTAAATTACATCTATATATATATATATTAATAGTTTCCATATAAATATTGAAATGTTTTCACTATGTTTAGGTTGTAGTTTTAAAGTTTGGGTCTGGGAAAAGGGAACAAAAATAAATTAAGGGAAAAAATTTGTAAATTTTGTGATCTTCATATAATAAAAATATAAAAAGGAGGAAATTCGTTGGTTTTAATTAAAAAAAACACCATTGGGACATAGAAAATATATTATAGAATATATACATACAGAAATAAGGTAAAAAATATATATTTGTATTATGTAACAAACTACAGTAAATAGAGTAATTTTTCCAGTAAATCTAACTTAATGATTTATCTAATGTTCATGATCTCTGCATGAAAAAATTATCTAATAATAATATAATTCATGTAAATAGCATATGCTTATTAAACTCTTACCAACACACATAAGAGTTATATTCCATTCACAAAAACCCAGTGTTTTGATAAATGATCTAAACTTTCAAAACAACAGATTTCAATACATGCACCTGAAACAATCTTTCAAGTAACAACATTTTACAAGTCAGTGTTTACAATAAACAATAACATAAAAATTAAGAGTGTGAATCAAAAGAAGCTTTTTGGATCTTTAAAAAGCAATGGACTGAATGTAGAAACATTGAATATGGCCTCTGATGGAAACTGTGTTTCAAATAAAGCTGTTATATTATTGCTGTAGGATTGCTGACAATTAAAAAATAAAATGTGCATAATGAAAACTGCACAGGCTAAATGTTTAATTCAATTTATACAACAATCACCAGTTAGTACCATAGCAATAGTCATTAATGTTAAATAGTACTCATACATGTAGGTGTTTCTGCCATAAACCATTCACTTGACTTTATGCTATAAAAAAACATTTGCCTCTGAGAACTTAGCCAACAACAACAGACAGATATTGGATCGCCAAAATAACAGGCGTATAACAATAAATTAAGCAATTATATATCTTTCCATTTAACTTGTCATTCAAGATTCACAGGTTCACAACTTCAGAGCTTTCATTATCCGGACCACTTTTCACTTGCTATTACCATAAATAAAAAATACCTTTAGCCGAGGTATTTATGGAGGTAATTTCTCTACCATAACTGTAAAAAAGTACCATAAAGAAATTCATGATTATTTTGTATAATATTTTAAGAATTGTTGGTCCACGTTCTTCCAAACATCCAGTGTTAAACTGCAGCCGGTGACTGCATGTTGAGTCCAGCTGTCTCACTTGCAAACTCATCGCTCTCTTCTGGCTCCCTAGTTTGAGCACTCATCCCTCGGTCTACAAAAAAAAAATTAAAAAATTAACAGGTAACTTCTATAAGCACAAAAAAATTGTCTCAAAACATTTTGGAAAGACCCTCATCCATTTTTTAACTCAATATTAAGTAACTGCATTCGTTTTGTAGATTAAATTATTATAATGTCACTCACAACAAGAAACTGCAGAACTAATCTGTTATGGACTCCATAATGTTTGTTAATGCAAATGAAAATTATAATGAAGTGGTTTATAGTGATAAAATATTTGTGGCTTTAATAAATGCATGTAGCTCCACACAAACATACACACACCAAAAAAAAAGAAACGTCCTCTCTCACTTTCAACTTTTTATCCCCATCAAATTTCTTGAACGTGTAAATATTTGTATGAACATAAAAAGATTCAACAACAGACATAAACTGAACAAATTTGCAATAATGAGTCTCTGGAAAATATCAAATGTAAACTCTTAGTGTCTTAAGGACTTTTCCGCAGGTGCAATTGTTTATGGTTCATTGTAAAACATTGTTTAAACAGTTTCCAATAATGGTCAGTAAAGTTTATTTAGATTTTACAAAGTTATATTTAAAATACAGTATCCTGATACTTTATTTGTTCAATAAATTTTTGGACGTGTATCAGTTTGTTGAAAGCATTCAAATAATACATACAAAATGTGTCTATTGCTTACTGGGCTTGGTTAGATAATGGGGGTCTTGTATTCGGCCTTATGTTTATCACTACAGTAGCGCCTTAAGTTATAAATGGCAATTTGTGACCTTTGTGATGCATTCATGATAACCAGCATCCATGACTATACTACATGGGTCATTATCAGATCAGCTTGAATGAAATTCCATATTAAAGCAGCTTCTCGTGTTGCCTGAAGAACCCAGAACGGTCCCCACCAAACATTTGTTTGTATTGAGAGTGAGTTGTCGTCATCATGGTACAGAGCCCCTCCCCTCTCCACCATGTTGGCAGGATTCCCACGGCAAAACATGATTGTTTACGTGTGTTGTTAACTCGTAATAGAGGAGGTTCTCGCAATTCCGCACTGTTTTACCATGCCTGGAAGTCACTGCTGCGTTAAAAACTGCTCCAGTACCTCACACGATACATATGGAAAACATAGGAACAATGGAATACAGTTTTTTAGGTTACCGAAATGGACACAGCATCAGGGAGAGCAAGTCTGACGAGGAGACGCCGGATTGCTTGGTTGGCTGATGCCTTTGATAAGACTGTTTGCTTTGCCTTAACGAACATGTGCAAAAGTGTTGTTTGAGTGCCTTGTTCATTACTTTTTTATTTCTTTGAAATAAATGCTTGAAACAACTTGATATGGCTTAACAATATTAATTGAGAACTGAATATATATTTTTTTGGACAACATAAGTTTCATGGACAACATAAGTAATAATAATAAAATAATACTGTTATTAGTGCAAAAGAACAAATATCTAGATGCTGCTTCTCCAAATACCCTGCAAATACCGTTGTTTTGCGCTTGGTGTGAGCTTGTTCCTATAAGGTCCCTTTTCTTTCACCTTATCTTTTTGCATTGCTTTACTTTCTTCCTTTTTTTTCTCGTATTCGTAGATCCGTCTCTGTCCCGCCGAAATAATAAATGCGCGAAAATAATAAATGCGCGAAAATTAAAGAGCTCTGGCAACCGATAGAGTCTCCTACCATCATGGCCGACCTGCTCAGACCCCGCCCAAATCGGCACGTGACTCCTCACTCTCAATACAGTTGTGGAATCCATTTACAATTGATTTGGACACTTACATAACGAGTCTCCTGATGATAGCAGATCACAAGTTAAAATCCTCCCCTCTTCATAATGCTCCATTTTCTCAACCAGTCGCTGCCTCACAGGGTTGATAAACACTTTCTGGTCAGAAAAATCTGTAAATATTCAGACAGAGAATGAAACAGGGACAATCAGAAAGATATGATACATACATAAATAACATACATATTTAAATATTTATGATGTTCCTAATATAACGGTTTAAATAACAAATATTACCTTCATTCGGACTGGACTGTGATGGGTTTTCCTCTAAAGAACTGCTTATTTTAGTGCTCTGAACACCACAGGCCCCACATGACGTCGACTGAGGTCTGCTACAGTGACTTGTCAAGTACTGAGAAAAGCCTTGACTCTCATCTGATTCACATGGCACACCAGAGGAATGTGAAGCCCATGAATCAGGATTCAACTCTGACTCTGAGCAGCTAGACTGAGTCATATCGGAGGCCAAGGTGGGAAAGATAGGCTTGTGATGGTAGGGGTATGTGTTCTCTTGAGGGTGGAGTTTGGAGAACTGATGGGCGAGAGAGTCCAGGGAGCTGTTGTTGGAGCGCAGAGGCTCAGGGGTGGAGGGATGAGATGATACAGGAGATATTCTGACCATGGTCGATCTGCCAGAGGTCTTCAACCCTAAATGCACATCTTGAAGAGCTTTGAACACCTAGAAAACAGCCAGAATAAGCCTCATTATGAAGGGGTATTATTGTTTCTAAAAATCTTATTTTTTCCCTGATCTCCAATTGTTAGCCAGAAAGTCATAATTTAGTATTTCGTGACTACTTCCCATTCAAAAAGTTTAGAGTAATTCATGTTTTTTGAATAGATTATCCTACTTCTGTCATGGGAGGCCTCTTCTTCCTCCGTCGTTCTAAACATTGACATGCCATTTGAGAAATTTCCATTGATCCGTGAGGGTTAGGTGAGTCTTTAGTTATTAATCGAGGATCCAGATGTTTCCTGCAGATGTTCTCCGCTGCGTGAGCATAGGACAGCTCCCGCGAGTGCTTCCCTTTGCTGAAATTTCTCCCATCATCTTCTTCCTCTTTAACCAGATCTTTCTGTGAAAAATAACAGATTTAAATCACCAGCCATTAACACCAACTCTACACTAACAACTGTTACTATAATATGACTTCAGCTCTTCTCACCAAGTAAACGGTTTTAGACTGGTCATCCACCTCAAGAGCCAGCCGTCCAGTAAGTATCTCTAGCATGACCTGCGGTACGAGAGAAACTGGAGTGTTACTTTATCAAAGATGGAAAGCTGAAAGACGTTTGCAGCATCTGTTTACAAACATGAACCATAATTTTTTTTTTTTAAATTAAGGTTGGGTCCTTCTTTTTGAAACATCAAAGTGGTAGTTGCATAGACCATCAATAGAGGGACAGAAAGATCACAGATTTCATTAAAAATATCTTTGTGTTCTGAAGATGAATGAAAGTCTTTAATGTATGGAACGACATGAGGGTGAGTAATTAATGACAGAATTTACATTTTTGGTGTAGTAACCCTTTAATGAGATTTTGCTTTCATAATGCATGTCTTAAAAGAAGCATCTCACCACTCCAAAGCTGTAGATGTCGATCTCCACTCCTAGCTGTCCATCCTTCAGGTATTCTTCTGGGAGGTATGCGAGAGTTCCCCGTACCGTTGCAGTACGAGCCACCGTGGACGTTTTGCCTGGGGTTTTGCCGGGGCTCCGACATAAACGCGCCAATCCAAAGTCCCCCAGCTTGGGCTCCAGGTGATCCCCTAAAAGGATGTTAGAGCTGAGGGAAGATGACTGGTTTGTGAAAGAAGCCTGGTGCAACCCTAATGGTTAACATGAATCCAACATATAATGGCATTTGCAATGCATTTTATTAATTTGATTTGTGAACAATATATTCAACAAAAAGGGAAAATGGGACTGCAGTTGATTTTATCTTAGTGTGAAAATTCATGCTTGAAAATGTCCATTTTTCTGGTGCTGGTGTTTTAACGACAGCAGTAGCAAACAAGTGAACTGACCCAAAAGCTTAAACTTATTTTGTTTTTCATGGACTTAAACCGATCCCAATCTAAAAGCCCATCACATTTGTAAAACCTGAAGTCCCTGCAAACAGCTGCACTCCCATTGCACTAAAGGCACCAGCGGAGAATGAATCTGTGAACGTGAAAACTCATCTAAAGCCCTGAGTTGGATGGTCACCTGGTAAATAAATTCCAACCTCTTATGCAACAACAGTGTGATTCTCAGAAGCTCAAGCTAGGATGTTTAGAGAATTTAGAGAGAAGTTTCGGTAAGGTGTAAGTGATTTCAAAGACACCTGTTTGCAATTGTATGCAAGCAAAACAAAATTCACTTTCAAGAAACTCACAATAATCCCGATTAAACACTACTGATACAAAAAGTCTAAAGATCTAAACTTCAAAGAGCCTAAACATACACTACCATTTTAGTCTCTTTAGTCTCTAGAACCAAGACTGCATTGATTTGATCAAAAATACAGTAAAAACAGTAATATACTGAAATAGTTTTCTATTTTTATTATATTGTAAAATGTGATTTATTTCTGTCATGGCAAAGCTGAATTTTCAGCATCATTACTCCAGTCTTTGGTGTCACATGATCCTACAGAAATCATTCTAATATGCTGATTTGGTGCTTAAGAAATATTTCATATTATTACTAATGTTCAAAACAGTTGAGATGCTTAATATTTTTGTAGAAACCATGACCATGTTTGTTTGTTCAGGATTCTTTGATGAACGGAAGGCTCAAAAGAAAAGCATTTGTAACATTATAAAATATCTTTACTGTCATTTTTGAACAATTTAATGCATCCTTGCTGAATAAAAGTATTACATTTCTTTCAGAATAAAAATAAATACTGACCACAAACTTTTGAATGGTAGTGTTTATGTGGTTTACATGTTCTTGCACTCACCTCTTGATATCTCCATGAATAAGTGCAGGTGAGCAAGAATGCAGGTACTGAATAGCTTTCGCTGTGCCCAGTACCACATTTACACGCTGTGACCAAGAGAGGGCGTTGCTGTCCTGAAAGAGTTAGATCACATAGAATTAACTTCTGTCATCATTTAATTACCTTCATGGTATTCCAAACACAAATGACTGTTCTGAGGGCTTATTTCCATACAATTTAAGTGCATGAGGAGCAGATACAGAAATATCAAAAAAAATCACTACAGTTGTCCATAATTTGACTAGTGAGAATTAAGTTCATACTCCGAGCTTTAGTGCTCAATTCCGATTTTTTATTTATTTTTTTACATATAGCTGTTCACTTTGTGGTTTTAAATGTGGTCAATATCAGATTCCAGTGTGAACAGATCATGGTCCCGAACTGACCCACATGTGCAAAATAACAATAAAAGATGTCACGCAGCATGTTGTCATATGGGAAAAAAAACACAGAGGACATTAAAGTAAGTGATTCCGTATTTATTCATAGTGTGATCTGCCACGAACGCCAGCTAATTTGAGCGCAGATGATATAAAAAACAAAGACGAGGATAAGGGGGGGAAAACAGAGCAGGGTTTTTTTTACATTTATGATATGAGTCCTCATGTTTTGTTTGTATATAGAGCATCACTGTCCTTCACTCACTACCTTTCGCAACTGTCTTAACTTCGGGTATTTCAAATCTTTAAAGTGACTCCCATGAACGCAGAATTATGACGAATGTTGCTCTAGAGTGGCGTAAAAAAAGTTGCATGAATTTCGATATGACTGTTCAGACTGTGGTTGCATTGCAAAACATCTGTCCAGTATCAGATTTAGGACTAGAAGCGGCCAAATCAGAATTATAAAGATCAGATTCCATGTTGTTTGTGAAGAAAAGATCAGTCACATTTGAGCAAAAAATCAGATTTGGGCCACATTTACCTGCAGTCTGAACGTAGCCTAAGTGACACATGCCATATCTTGTCACTGACGTCAAACGTTGCACAATATTTGAATGTACAGGCCTGAAAATGAGATTTGACAAAGGATGATCTTCAGCGAATAACGATTTAATTTCATTCCATCATATGACTTCAGAACACTTAAAATATGAGTCATACGAGGTGTTTTTTTTTTCTTGTGCTTGACAGCCTTGGCCCACATTCACTTTCACTGTATGTCATACAGGTTTGGAACAGCATGAGGGCGAGTAAAAAAAGACAGAATAAACTACGCCTTCAAGTGACATACTAAATCATGAAGCACAGCCCATATTGTCTAGCAAAAGTGGTAACTCACCTCACTGTGTAGCCGGTCCTCTAAAGAGCCATTCGGCATATAAACATATATAAGACAATAAGTTTGTCCTTCTATACAGTAGCCAACAAAGTCCATTATGTTGGGATGCCTGTATCTGCGGATGGGAAACAGCCTAATTAAAAAACATGTTGCTTTAGATTGTATTACTTAACCTTTAATGAGAGTATTAAACTAGCTAAAGGAAGCAGGCTTGAAAGTCCCACCTGAAAAATGTGTCAGAAAAAAATGACCTAATTATGAGACAACAGGATGACAACTAACCACAAAAAAGATTTGGGACTTTCATTTTTGGCTCATGAAAAGGTGTTGTGCATAAAAAGCAATACAATTTTAAGTGGGTAAGTCACGTTCTGCACTTCTGTTGAACATACATAAATAAATTACAGTCAGAATGAAAAAAGCTGGTTAAAGGCTGGCCACACTAAAAGATTTTTTAAATCTTATCAGTCTTTCAAAATTTCAGAGACCACAAACATGACTATAAAAAAACCCCACAGATTTAATAGTTTTGTTTCTATAGTGTGTGGGTGCTGGGATGTGACCAAGCACATCTCACACTAACAGATTCCATTCACAAACAACAAGTCCCGACTGTGCGCATGGCAGACGACGGGCAAGGAGAAAAGGCGATAATAGGGGTTTGGACTGCTTTCTACAGGAAATTTGCGGGGGGGAAAAGAAGGTCTGAATGAAGTTGTGTTATGCTTCTGTCTTCCATCAGCCCGCTTTCTGATTGGGTATCGTTTAATTCCATGTGACAATCTAGAGTGCGTGCACGTTTGTCCTCTAGGATCCCCCCCACAGCAGGATTTCTGATCAAAAAATATTCAACAAGTTGTATATTTATGATTGGAGATTGCTGTGGCCCTGATGTTCTTCAGAGCAGATTCAACTACTCTTAACACACCTCCCCCCACAAGAAAATCTGAAGATAATCTGTAGAAATTTGGGACTTTGCCTAGAATTATCAGAAGGGGAGAATTTGCCCAAAATAGTCTCAATTATCTTGTAGTGTGTGGGTGCCTTTAGACAAATCAGGAAGGACCGATTTAAAGCATGAGAGAAGGAAGCATAAGCCACAGGAGCTGAGGATGGACAGACAGTTTCTTACTGTGAGAGTTTTTCCACTTCCGTCCTGAAACTTTCCTTCACGACATTCCAATCCAAATGAGAGTCCTGCTCCGAACATGCAAATGAAAAAGAGAGAGAAAGGACATGGATGTTTAAGAAACAAACTAAATGACTCAATAAAAGAACGAGCAAACTATTAGATGTTTGTTTCAGTACCTCTTTCAGCTTCTTCACAGCAAACTCAGTGTTTCTCATCATAGCTTGATACACGTGCCCGAAACCTCCTTCACCAATCTGCTTGCATGGGGAAAAGTTGCATGTGCCTCCCTGTATTTCCTCAAACGGCCAGCTCATCGCAGTGGAGTAAAGAGACGGGGGATCCACACGGTTCTTGCATGGGCACTGTGGGAAAAAAAAGGAAAAAGTGAAAAAAAAAATGTCAGTGGATTAAACTGAAGGGAAGAAAAACATGATGGCTAAAGGAAGAGTCATGCTGACTAACGCCTCGACAACACAATAAAAACAGTGTGACGGCTCAAACCTATCAAGTCTTTTTTTATTAATACTTTTAATGGCTGAATTTTTTAATCAAATAAAGCACCTCATCAGCTATACTTGAGGTTCTTGAATCAATGGAGTCCAGATCGGGCGGTGGAGGGCTAGGCTTGGGTAGAGGCCTGATTTCTGGAAAAACAAAACGTATAAACTGTATATAAAAAATATGTTTTTACCACTGATATCATCAGGTGCAAGCACTATAGAAAGTATAAGATGTTACCCGGGCCAGGGAGAAACTCTTCGACAAAGCTGACTGTATTGGTTTGACATGCAGTGGCTTGTGGTACCGCTGAAGCTGACTGTTGCTCCGAACGACACTGCGGTATACGTCTACCTTTGGAAATGCATACAAAAGTACATTAATGGATTTGTTACCCAAAACTGCACAAAATTATAAATATCAGTTGGTACATTTTTTCTGTAAATATACACATCTATAATACAGTGTTTTTAAAATTATTTAAGTTTTTTATTTATTTATTTTGAATTAGCTTCTATTTTTATATTTTCAGTTTTCATTTTAATTTTAAAGTCACTTTGTTATGTGTTTGTCATTTTTATTACAGTATTTTGTATATTATATTTAGCTTTCATTTATTTTTTTTCAGTTTTAATATTTCAACTTAAACTTCAGATGGTGGTTACCAAGGCAATATTTCTATTTTTTTTCCTTACAGTTATCTTAATTTTAGTCTTTTTATCTAATAGATATAAAGTTGTGTGTGTAATATATATATATATATATATATAATTGCAGCTTTATTTAAATTACAAAAATCATTTTAGTTAAAAATAACAACACTGCTCTAATATTATTACTGAAGATAGACCAAAACATAGGACAAAATCTTAAAAAATCTAAAGCAAATATAGTGTATAGATGGCTTCATTTCAATCTCATTTGCAATTAAATTAGTCATTATAACAAATCTATCTGAATTTTCTTTCTTTCTCTCTCTGTGTGATCACAGCAGAGAAATGTCACATTTGACAGCATTGTGCTTGTTTGTTCTTCACAACTTAAATGTGAACCGCTGGGAGTTCCTTGACAATAAAGTGCATGAATAAAGAAGATGAAGCGAGTTTCGTAACAACCACGAAACCCATCTGATAATCTGGCTAGGGCATCAGATGTGGTAGAGACAACAGAAGCAAGCAAATGACAATATACAATGAAAGGGGAAAAAAAAGTCATGCATACATTCAAGGATGATATCACGGGGCCGAAACAACTGCAAGCCTTCAAGAATCTGCACCAACTCTCCAACTGTCCCATTACGACAGCCCCAGTTGTGCATGAGGATGTCTGTGCGTCTGGGGCTTTGTTCCAAAAGGCGTAGTTCAGTCTGATCAGATATTACCTGTGAAGCTGCAATGGACATAAAAGCACTGTTTAAGTTTAGTTTACACCAAAATACCTTAGTTACTACAGCAAAAAATATAAAGAATTAATATGGAATCATTCATGCCAAAACTTGAAAACAAGCCTTATTATGTAGTCGTAGCTGAACACATTAATTCCTAGCTGACATACTAAAAAACGGACAACATAGCCATAAAAATAAACTTATTTAAACTAATTCCTGTGATAACTGTGATTTAACCATGTGACTTATCAAATCTCAGCATCTCACCTGAATTAATGGACACAACATACGCTCCAAAAAACATCAGTAAACCATGTCCTTTGCTGAACAAATTTTGTTTTTACAAACAAACTTTTTTAATTACATCAATTCATATTCCCGTTTATTTACTCCAATATCATTAATCATCAGGCCAGGGCAACAATCCTGACACTTATAACATTCTAGTTACCTCGAATACATTCATAACAAAACAAATGTCACTAACTTACAGAGATTAACAAAATTTATTCACAACTAAACGAAATAAACAAACCCTTGCTGTAAACAAAACAAAAAAAAGGTTTCACAAACTGAACAGAAACTGAACTTTTGACGTCACGCTCAGATGGCTAAGTGCGTTAGCGAGTGCGCTAACAGTTAATCCTCTAGGGTTCGAGTTAAATAAATAAAACTCTATAATTAAAGGTAAATACAATAATCTTACCGAACAATATCCAGTCTGAGTGTGAAAGTGAGTCCATAATCCGTGTAAAGTGACTCATAACACACGCGGGTAAGTTGATCAGAAACTCCTTGTCAAACTCAGCTTCAGACATTTTCAAAAACCCTCTCGGTGTTTCAACTGACTTTATTAGATGTGTAAGCCTTTCTCTTTTAATCAGCTCTGATATTGCTTTACGTGGTTCTTGAACAGTTTCTTACTTGCGGCTGTCACTTGTATTAGTGGTCTTGTGTTCTTCTACCACAGTCGTGACGAACCGTATTAATGGCGAATGCCTGGTAGTGGCTCATAAATATGTATTGCATCACCTATTTCAAGGATGCGTCATCTGCTTAATATTCATGAGCTACCGCTACGCTACGGAAATATTGCACCCCTGACTACCGCTTTTTTCTCTTTTCATTTTCCTTTTCTTTTTTGTAATTTCTATTGTATTGTGAAGCATGTGATATGTTGTTCTGATGTATTAGGGATGTTACTCGTGTACATGCTATTTGTTGACAACAAAGCATAAAAAACAGCAACTTGTAATAAAGAAATAAACGGACTGGCCCAACTTTCTAATGTCAGCAGGTCATATCTTCCAGAGGCTTACGTCACATTACATGTATTAATATTCATAGTCATCACCTTCACCATAGTAGTTGAGTTCTTAAAATCTTTCGCCGCCACTAGCCTACGTAGGCCTATAACTTACTCACATATTCCATTTCCTTTTTTTCAAATTTAGTAATAGGGTAAATGTCACTGCTCATAGTGCTGTTTTTTTTTTTCAATAGGCCAGACAAATTTGTCGGTGGATTCAGCTATACAGTTTTTTTTTTTTTTTTTTTTTACCTCTGAAACACATTTAAGTTGCATGTATTAGTGATTACAAAAGGTGAACTCAATATAAAATATAATCAAGTGTTTTTGGCAAAATCTCAGAGAAAATCTCCCAGGGAAACTGAAACTTTACTTTTTCAGATTGCAGTTATCAGTGATTTTCCTAGTTTCATTCACGTTCCTTTTCATACATTATTCAATTATAGACAACAAAGCCATAATGATGAACAAAATCTGACTAAAAACAAACAAAAAACATTGTGTCTTGTTTATGATGTGAGTGAAATAAAGGTTAAAGACAGAGAGCAGGTAAATGTTGTTTACTATTGTGTATCTGTTACATACGGCAAACAAATGATACAGTAACACAGTACTATAAAAGTAGACACAAACTATACTTTTCACTTTCAGGAAGGCAAGGACTTAGCTTGGCAGATGGCGAATAACCACTGACACTTAGTCTGTAGGACTGTTTGGTTAAAATAACAATTTTTTTTTTTTAGATACATACCCATCCCTTTTATTTAAAACTAAATTAAAAAATAATATGAAAACAAAAGAGCTTTGGACAAAGGTAAAAAATACATACAAAAAGTGAATGGGTGTTCTGCCGGGAAACATACTTTATAAAGTGCAGATCTTAGACTCATCCTTCCGGTCAAGGTTGAAGTATTTTTAGTCATGAAATGTCATGTTTTGATTGGAAGATTATGTTTGAGGCCAAGTTTTGTTTTTTTTACGGTTATGTTAAAATGGAGAACATTTCCCAACAAACACACGTCACTCATTAATCTGTGAAACATTCAACATATCAGGGATGAAAAACATCAAAATCCTATCGCTTTTTACATCATCCATATTGCCCAAATACATCTTCCTATAATGTTATCCTTTTTTTTTCCTCAGTTAAGAAAATAAAGCAAGGCAAACATGTTCTTGATTTCTATAAATCCTTAATACATCCAAAGCACTGAATACCAACAAGAGGCAAACACAGGACTCAGAATAAAAATACAACTACAGTATAAAGATAAATTCTATTACTGAAACTTCAAGGCACAAGACTATGTTAAATAGACCATGAACTTTCTACCACGGTGGAACTGGAATCTATTTCTTATAGTTTAACTTCCGTTTCATTTGACTTTAAATTGTCCTTCTTGCACGATTCAAAGTGCTGCGTTTTAGTTAATAAGGGTAAATTTCTTTTACTTCAGTTCTACTGTTTAACAGAGTACACAAATTAGAGACATACTAAAGGAGAAAACTCATATCGGATGTGCTGGGTATACTATCATACTATTGCTATGAAGATAAAATGGTCTATATCCAATTACGGATTTAGACTAAAATAAAATAAAAATGCTAATAATAAAAATAAATCTAACACCGAAATCTACAAATTACTTGAGCCACTACGATTGTTGATACAGCGGCATATGAAGCCCAAACTCAGCTAAATCATTAAAACAAAAAACATCCTTCAATGAAATAAATCCGTTCATATTAAACAGACCGAAGTGCACAGCTAGCCTTCATTGAACAAACACATTCAGTATTTTATACCTCATGAAAACCTTCAGATCCGGTAAGTGTGGTTGGGCTCAGCTCTTGGAGTGCTGTTTGAAAACATCTTATATATAATAGTAAAGGGCAAGCAATGTCCTATCTTCTAATGGCAATCATGCATATTGATACATGTTCACGTACATAGCATGTATTTTTGGCTACAGGGACACAAGGACATTCCAAAGCATATTTCACTGCCAGAGGCACAAATAACCCAAACAAACAAGAAAATAAAACCAACATATAAATAATAAAAGTAATTTTCTTATTCTGTCTTCACCCATTTGTAGGGCTCCATTTTTGTCAGTGGGCTTTGAGCGCTACAAAAGGCAAGAAGTTCATAAAGCAGAGGGTTTTTAACAATACATCATTTCTAGGTGGGCACAAAGGTCCAGCTGATGGGAAAAAAAGAAAAATGTACAACAATGAAACCTCTAGTTACAAAACACACACACACACACACACCAGTGCACGTCCTACCTATGAAAAATGACCAAATAAAATCCAAGTATTTGTGTAAATTCACCTTCCACGTTGCTTCGTTGGGATAAAGGGGTTTCTTTAGAATCAAAGGTCACTTCAACCACCTTAGTAAGTCTCCCAAAATAAAGGCACTACCCTTTCTGTTTCAGCCAGACTGATGCAGCTTGTGAGTCGACACTTTAAACCAAAGAGTTGTCGTGACTTCAATTCATGTCTGGAGGTTTTGTTCCTTCTGCGTTATTCCTAACCTGTACCGCTGAGAATGTGCTTGCAAAGCTCAAGCTAAAGGAATCCATTCTGCTACCTCCATTCTCCTGCTGGAGTTTAGTCAGACCGGGGAGACGTTCACAACGTCAGCCGCCGGTTAAGTGAGCGCTCGAACTCTGACGAGGACAGAGAGTGAGCCGGCGGTGTTTGACAACACTTTAAAGTCTCATGTTAGACCTCAAGCAATTAACTGAGTTTGCCTTTACGGCGAGGACCAGACCCTACATTCCTCTGACGTGAAAATCCATTTCCTTTATCTGCTTTTGACTACTTGAAATGATTACATAGCCCTTGTTCCGAGCGGAAACGCTCTTGTGTTCTCTGTGCCCCTTCCCAGTGAGGGTCGAGGGAGCAGGGGGCTGGAGGAAGAGAATGGAGACACTTTCATTCCTAACAATACTTGAGGGGAAAATGAATAGATGCAATGCTCCTTGTGATTGTCAATTCTAATTTAATCTCTTCATTTAGAGACAAAAAATTATATTTTTTCCTTAAACGTATTCAAGGTACCAAGAGGCTCCTCTAAGCACACTTGAGAAAAAAGGACCAGTAAGTTCCCTCTCGCATGCTTTGAACGACAGCAAAAATCTCACTCTAGCTGAACTAACAGACGACAAGAGTGTTATTTAAAACGGTTTGTTATGACGTTTATCAGCATTTATGTCAGTGGCAATGCACATCCATCACCCAAGCCACAATAACCATGAATGTATAAGATTTAACACACAGACAAAACTGAACGAATACTTTAGGGGCAAAGGCAACCCATCTCACTCTGGGACTATTCAAAACAACAACTGCAATATCTAGAATATAAAATATTAATTTGTGATGCCGTTAGATTCAGGGGTCTATGAAGATTGGTTATGCATTTATAAATACAGTGGCATAAATACAGGGGGGGGGGGGGGGGTGCATGTGAGGGGGTCTGCGATAACCCTAACCTCTCTCCTCCCCGAGCCCATTGACTTTTAACAGAGCCTAAAGCGTGCGCTGGGTTTGGTGGGGGTTAACTGAGAATGAATGGGGGAAATTCACGTGAGAGGAAGCAATGCCTCCATTGCGTAATGATTGGATATGATTGGTTTATGCAATAAATCCCGCCTCTTGTTTTTATGTGTTCCGCGTTCTGTCAGAATCAACAAAATGATTGCGTTAATGGGAAGATTAATTAAAAAGTAAGCAAATAATTCAACCACTTAGATGTCACTGCTTTGTCCCGTCAAAATCAAACTTTTAGGTTTTTTTTAGTGAGTGATCAGTTTGGTGAAATTAAAGATATCTTTGTGTCTGTGACTAGTGTTTACCGAGCTTGATGACTGATGATCCGAAAATAAGTTGACTAGTAAAAAAGAATAGCTTAACATCAGTTCACAAATTAAATATATTGTTTAAATTGTTACTGCCTTTCATATTATTTTGGAATAAATGTAAAATTGCTTAAACCACTAAATTGATGAGATTTAAACTTGGTTTTAATAAATAGAAAATTAATTACATTGTTAATGTAAAAAAATAACAATTTGTTTTGTTTATGTAATGTAAAATAATATTTAACCAGGAAAATGTGTGGACTTTACCTCATTTCAGAACAGCATGCCACTGTATATAATATATATATATATATACACATAACCAAATGGGTTAGTTTTAATATATATAAAATATGTGGGTCTGCATTAGAATAGATTTGACAGTCAAATGTCATGACGTTTACTAACTTCCCTGCCTTTGTCCCCCCATTATTGGCCATAAATATGTGATATCAAATACTGTGAACGAAATGTAGCCATAATGAGTTAATTATTTTATGATTATCATAATTTAATGATTTAGTATATAAGGGTTGTTTTTACAGAGAAAGCAAAACTAAACAAAAGTATGGCTCTTTATATATAATGACATTAAAAATGCATTCTATGCTAACATACATCTGAAGAAAGGTACAACCTCCGGACATGAAACAGAAGTCTGTGCAATGCTAGAAACAATATACGCAAAGAAAAAGAAAAATAGTTTGCTTCTCACAATTCCAAAAAAAAAAAAAAAAGTAAAAGTAAGGTGCATTTCATCTAGGAGAAGAAGCGAAACTGGAACAGAAAAAGTGCTGTAAAATTTCTGTAAAATCCGAAATGTTACAAACAAAGAAGAACTTCCTCAGTTTGGTACAAAATTTCTTTAGAATTAAGTTTCATCCTATCCTAATCATATATATAATATATTATATAATATTATAGTTAATTACTAAGACACTCATTTTCCAATATCTAACCACTTGCAAAAAAAAAAAATTTCTGCATGGAGCCATAATGTGCAGTCCTTCTTTTGACTGCTTATGTTCTGTTATTTTGAAGACTTTAGATTATAAAACTAATGGAACTATTTCATGATGGATTGAGTTGAAATGTATGCAAATTTTCTTTCCTTTTTCCTTTGTCAAGTAAGATTTCATAATTCAAAATATATACGTTTCTAAAACGTTTAACCCTCATCAATAGTGCTGTACCTGGTTTTAGAAACCTTTATGTATAGGAAAGACAATGTCGGAGTACTGTAATAAATAGCACGCGAAGCACGCAAACATCAGCAACCCATGCATTTGACACAACTACAGCCTGACGAGACATTATATAAATATATATGAACTTTCCTGTCGGAATCATTTTTAGAACAGCAGCTCTATGGTATTAATCTATAACCACACAGTAAAACCAAACGCTACATTTTAAAAGGTATGCTTTTTTTTGTTAGGGATCTGTGTCACAAGAACACAAGGCCACTATTTAAATTGTACTAAATGGGAAAAAGCAGGTAAACGTAACAAATACCTTTTCTATATTCTTTTACTTGAGTTAACATCTACTCCAGACTCTACACTGGACTGTGCTTTCAATATTCCCCAACAAATACATTTGTGCTTTATCTTCCCCACCAAAGAAAATGAAAGTTGCATTTTCTCAGGCTCCTCCGAAACGGTGATTAGATTAAACAAACTATACATATGTGTGCTAAAAATACCAAGGCGGCAAAAGGAAATAATACTACAGAATTCAATTGATCTTTACAGGTCAACAGGCTGGAAATGTCAGCTTGGCACAAACCCACAACTAGGAAGTTCTTTTCTGTCTGAATTAAGCTAGCGTTTTATATTTCAAATGCTGCAACAGCTGTGTCCGACTCAAATGGAAAGGTGGAGATCGTAAATGTGGCCCTTTTTTTCTAATTTGCGCCTTCATTTTAAGACACAAAAGGGAGAACACACTGATAGGACACCTTTTTGCTAGGGTTGAGATGACATGACTATGAAGCATTTTAGTTCTTCCGAGAGCAATTTGATCAGAAAGTTTCACTTACTATGGCGTGTGACTTGTGCATCCATTACCACTTGAGTGTGTTTCTACTTCCTACAAGCACTGACAAAGGAATAACGGGTCTAAGTGAGTATACTAATACAAAGATAAGGTGGGAAATAAAAGGAAACCATAAAGAAAAAGGTTAGCAGAGAATTCATCCGTAAGCAAGAGAATTATCGCCCCGCGTCCAACCCACAGAGAGAACGAGACACAACAGCTGCCTTTTGTTTCAGTACGTTTACATTTCTGTATATTTTTGTTTCCTTTTTCTTTTTTCCTCAGTAAAAAAGAACGAAAAATCACTCGTCTTGCTGCGACCGCCTCCGCTTCTTCACACGCAACGCCGCTGCCAATCGGTCACTTAGTCAGTCAGCTCACGGGTTCGCTCACTTGTGTCCGGGACTCGACAGTTTCCTCTCGGCTCGGCCTCGGGACGGCGGAGGGAGGAACAATGTCTCTCATCTCCTTGCCTTCTCCCATCACAGTCGTCTGCAGCCCTCTCAGGTCAGCGGAGGCCATCTTGCTTGCGTTCTGAGCGTCCCTGCTTGAGGAGCTGTCAGTTCTCGCCTCCTCCCTGCAGGCCACGTGCTCCGCTTTCGGCCTGGAGGTGCTTAAGTCCTGGGGTTCGTTTTCCATGGTCGCAGGCGCCGGCGGCCCCCCGTGCGTGGAGTGACCCAGGGAGAGCTGGTGAGCCTGCGGAGTGTAGGTGGAGGGCGGCATGGCCTGCAGGTGGTGGTGTTGGTGGTGGTGATGATGGTGGTGGTGTTTAAAGTGCTGCCCTCGCTGATCTCTCTTCTTGTGACTCTTCAGTCCTCCGCCGCTGGTTGCCGTTCCGCTGCCGCTGCTGCTGCTGCCGTTCCCTGGGTCTGTGGATGCCTCTTTGTGCTTCCGGCCGGGATGCTTGTGAGGCCTCTGTCCCGTTTCTACCTCCTCATCTGTAGGGGTCACAGTTGATGTAATCAGTCGTCTTGCAAACGTCTCCGTCGGTGTGGTTCCAGAGGTGGTAGATCCCTCCAACTCCTCCAAAGTCTCTCGAGTTTTGCGTTTCTTGATAGGAAGAGCCCTCTCCTGAACAGGCTTTAAGGAAGACTCCTTCTGAGCTTTTTTCTTGGCCTCTGCGTGAGAATGGCCGCGGCGGCGTACGCGGCGGCTGAGCCTGTCCCCACTGCTGACTGCGAAGCAGCTGCTGGCTTGCGGCCACGTTTTTTGGGGGTGCTCGGCGTTCCTGTTCCGATTTCCGTTTGCGCCCTCGGCGCACTTTGGCAACTGCCGCTTGCCCCAATGGAGCACTCGGTTCAGTTTTAGGGGCAACAAAGGGCATCTTTACGAGGAGTTTTCCCGGACTCTTTTCTACGACACGCTTTACAGCCACCCCTTCCGTGGCCTGCCGTACCTTGCCGCTGCCTTTTGGGCGGCCCCTCCCGCGACCAGAGGGTTTGACCACTTTAGGCTTCTTTGGTGGTCTCTTTTCTCTACGAGATGGGCTTCCTCGGCCCGTGACTGTGAAGTCAAAGTCATTGGGATCCGTGGTGGTATCGCCCACCTTTTGGAAGTACGCCATGAGCTCCACTTTGGAACGGAAGGCTTTCCCTTCTGGGCTGAAAAATAAAAAGAAATACATTACAATGAAATTACAGTAATTAAATATTAATTTTAAAGAACATTTGAACTTGAGAAGGTCTATGTGTGCAAAATTTGCAACCATACAAATACATCATATGCACTTGTGGTGCAAATCTGAATATTTTCTTTGATTTCATGTATATTTTGTGTGCTTTAAAATAAAGTAATGTGGGGACTACGACACATCAGTCAGTGTTCAACAGCATGCACCCTTCATTCATCATGTCAAATTATTTGGAAGAACAATAAACTACAAAAAAAAACTTGTAAATCAAGCTCTAAAACAAAAATCTCTGTGACCCCAACCAGTGTAATGCACAGCTCTCTCTTTCTACACATGCAATTCAGATTTATTAATAACTAATGAGTTATTCTATAAAGCTTCAAATACTGCTGGAACCAGTTACGCAAACTAGCTGAAATTAAATATTTTTTAAATATATTTCAATTAAGGTTTATTTTGTTTCAAGTAACGAAAATGTTTTTTTTAATGATTTTAGTTTTAGTTAACAATACTATCCCCACCTCAGACAAAGCAGCGGTAAATCTGTGATTAAGACTTCAGCAACAATAAAATGGGGGGGATTCTTACTTAAAACATTAGCATATTAGTATGTAACATCAGTATGACTTTGTTTGGGCCAAAACAATTTAATACATAATGTTACAACTACATTTACATACTTTATATGTAAATAAAATGGTTTTATTTGAGTTGAACAGGGAATATAGCACATTAACTGAGGCCGTAAGGTTTTCCAGTGTTAACAGCTTTAGTTTTGTTGCGTTTGCAACATGCCGCCAAGTGAATCTTTTAATTAGTAGTAAGTGACTCTCCAAACACAATAACATAACTTTAATAATGACTGATTTGTTGCATCTGCCATTTGGAATGCAACATAGTGAAATGAATATCATCACAGTTGCTCTCAAAATAGGTACTAACTTCCTGTAACTTGTACTAACTTGATCAGGTAGACATCAAATTTGCCAGCAGATCGGCCCGACTTGCGCTGTTTCAGCTTGCGCGTCCAACCTTGAGGCAGTGAAGGGTCGTCATACAGTGGGCCTCTGTCCCGAATGATGGAGCGCCGCTGCTTGGCTGATGCAGAAGATTCTGGAGCGCTGAGAGCGGCTCCAACTTCGGGGTCAATGGGTTCAGACTTCCCTGCCTCCGCCTGTTGTCCGACATCCCCCTGCGTAAAGAGGCGCGGGGGAGGAGGAACAGATACTGTGGCCTCGAGTTTTTCCACATCTTGCCGTTCCTTCTTGTTTTTCTTCTGCTTCTGTGTCTTGTCTTTTGAGCCCTCCTGGTCTTCATTCTTGTCCTCACCTCTGCTGACAACACAAGAGATAAGTAGCACACTGAGACAGGATGACAGTATTATATTCTAGTCAACCGCTTGTCTAAATGTCTATAAAGTATTTTTTAAACTGGACACTGGACAGAAGAGCTTGCGTTGGCATGTTAGCCATCATCAATTAAATTTCTTTGGCTTCAAAGCATGCTCATTTTCAGATCACACAAGCTCGATTAAATACCACTACCAAGCAGGAGGGAAGTGGCCTGAATTTAAAGTGTTAGCATAAAATTTAACTGATGCAATTCGCATCTTAACATCTTTGGACGTCATCCTCAGGATGTCTATTTCGTAACTTCAGGATATACAAGTTCAATTTGATTTCTACTGTGCATAGAGACACACGGAAATCACCCTGGAGGTGTAAAGACCAACGCCTGTGTCTAGCAAAACCTCAACGTGGAGGCTGAATCATTGTCTTCAGGCGATGGAGGAATTTCCCAATTGTCCCTCACGGGGACAAACTCTTTGTGTTTTCTACAAAAGAGCTTACTAAACAACTTCATTTGCCTTAGACTTTGCAGATTACTCTAAATACTTATGTTTTTGTCATGACCACACTTTGTGTTTGAGAAATGAACAATGAAAAAAAAAAAACATGAACACATCACAATTAACAAAAAATAAATATACGTTGTGAACTAAATCATTTCCATATCTCCAGCAACCGAGATCTAAGAGAAAAAAATAACTAACCAAAATATGTTCTCTTTTTTTTATATATATAATTATTCTATTTATTTTTTATTTATTTAGTCATCGTACGGTACTGCTTCCCAAGGTTTGGGATACAAAACTTCCACAATAAAACCAGATTTAAAGGACACTGTATATACTAGATTTCCACATTTACAGTTACTCTATCAGGGTGGAGACTGGGATCATCGTAACAGAACAAGCATGTTCTAAGCTCAAATGTTGTGTCACTTTTAATAATAGTGCAGTGTTAAATTTGAGAAGACAAAGTCAAGTGATGAACACATTCATGAAGTTTACCGGATAGATAAAGCTGGAATGACTGGTTTAATGTTCTTTTTTGTTGTGCTCCCTTAAACAATCAATAACAGTCGGCCAAAAAAAGCTTCAATACATCAGAGTTACCACACAATCACAAACTAAAAAAACAACCATTAATTTAAGATTATTAAGTTTCATTACGAAATAGCACATCATTAAACTATATTGCAAAGAAAGGTGCATATTTCAATTCTATCTAGCCAATTTTGAGTATAGGATCATACCGTGTCAACTCAACCAGAGGTTCCCGGCTAAACATTAGAAAAATAAAAGAAGAAAGCCAAAATATTTAATGTTATGAATGTATATTTACTGAGTAATTACTGTTTTGTAGAGGGTGGTCAAAATTACAATTTTCACACACTCTCCATGGGATTTTAAGATCTGGGATAAACTCCGTATCTCAGGGATTTAACCATATAAGGCCTTTAAAATAAAGTGTTTGATAACAACCAAAATCAAAAAGGATATTAAAATATATTTAATACTTCTTGAGTTACAGGCACGCAAACTTGTTGCAAAAAACACAAGAAGTGCTTTTCCCCATTTTTTGAACTGAAAATTGTCATTTTGACCGTCCCTCTACAAAACATTGAATTACCCAGTTTGTCTTTCTTCAGAAAAAATATTATCAAAATCAAATATTTGAGCCGGGGTAGGTTCTGAAATTTGGTTGATTTGACATGGAATGACCCAATAGGCTACTGCTCAGTGCTCACAGTAGGCGTATTTTCAGTATGCACGGGATATAGCTCCGATATAGCACGTGGTATAGCTAGCAATATTTAACTTGCACTATATCCTACAGCCTGAGCAAACTATGTGGAGTAGCATTTCCCACAATGCAATTTTTACCAGTTTCAAACTTCAGTAAAGCGCAACAGTTAGGTTCCAGAAGCAGAAATCACATTTTCTCCACAGAGGAATTGATTTGTAACAATAACATAAACATTTCAGGAGCTCAGTGACTGTCAAGCGATCATATCTTATATGCTTCTTCTTTTTAAATGGTTTATTCATTTTTTTAAATTTACATCTGAATTTAGAGTGAAAAACAAATCTTGAAATGATTCACACATTATCATTCTTATGGAAATGGCAAATAAAGTTCAGCAGCGACCGCCCACTACTATAAAGATATGATCAAGTCGTCTCCCTAATCTCAAAATACTTATTTCCATATATATATATATATATATATAAATATTTTGGAGTATGCATAACTTAGAATGTAATATTTTACTTATAATCAATCAGTTTTAGTTCGCATGTTTGCCTTATTCAATCGTGTTTTTCACAATGCTTTATTGGATGAGAGTAGTAATGTTGAGGCTCTAGCGGATCAGGCAACTTTGATATGATCTGAATGCTCGATGACACGTAAAAGAGGATTGACAAGAGATAAAGAATCCTACAACCACTCAGGATCAAGAAAGGTGATAGTAAAACAAAATAAAAAAGTGGTTTCTTTCTAGTTGATTTACTTGATTTATATCTTTGAGAGCACGTGTCATGAAAATACATTTCTGCAATCACTTCGTTAATAAAGAATTCAAGAAAATATAGTGATAAAAATGTTATTTTAGACAAATCTCAAATTATTTCATATCAAATGCCTGTTGTGCAAAAACAAAACAGCATCAATTCATCATATTTGCTGCCAAAATATGTTAATCTAACATAAAACACTTTTGGCAAGTTCACATGCCATGTGGTGTGACTTGCAAAACTCCATTCATAAATATTTTAAAAAGCATTTTTCTACATTTTACATAAATTTTATGCATGCAACTTTTATGACATAAAAAATGAAAACCTACATGGAATATTTGTACTTCATCTAGATTTGTAAAATCAGTCAAACCGCAGGAACATTTATTGTGAAAGATATTGTTAACAGTCACAGGACCTAATATAAACACTTCCCTTACACATTTAAATCTTGTTAATATACATTTACATGTATTAATTAACAACTTCATGTTGTGTTGCATGCTCCATGAATGTATCACTAGGGCAGATACTAGTTCAGTTGGCATAAGCTAACTAAGTAAACACAAGCTTACTGAAGACAAGTAAACAGTCCGTGATAAAATAACAACAAAGAAACTAATTACGAAAAAATAGGACAAAACTACAATAGAACAAAGAGACAAATGAAACAGACCTACCTGAAAAACTTCAAGCACTGAATAAGAAATACTACATAAATTAAAATTAAATGTACAAAAAGTAATTAAATGTACAAAAAAACTCTGCATAGTCTTCACTGTGTAAATTAAATATAAATGGTTTCTTATTAAAGTAACAAAAGTGAATCAGCCAGGATCTGCGAGTTATTTCGGTCTTTTGTTGTTTGATTAATATTAAAGGGTACCTATCATGGAATTTTGAAAATTACCTTTCATGTAGTGTGTAACATAGATCTAAGTGAACAAAAACATCCTGCAAAGTTTTAAATATGAAAGTTCACTGTATACAAAGTTATTGTCTCTCAAAAGTAAGAGTCGACTCTGAGTCGCTGATATGAATCGATAGACAAACGATGCTTTCTCTCTAACTTTCGTACATCACTTGTACAAGTTATTTGAATTCGACACGCCCACTCAGTGCGCGCGCCGAGCAGACAGAGAAACCTGACAACAACATGTCGACGAGACGCTGTTCTGAAGTGCGAATCAAAAGGAAACTTTTTTTTTTCACTGCCCAGGGACAAGCATGTGAAGACTCAGTGGCTAGAGTTTATATTTACAACTATACCACACAAGTATAGCCACCTTGAGCTGTGTTCGCGTTATTTTAATGATGATCGCTTCACAAACACAAATGCTTTCATGTGTGGATTCGCGAGTCGCCTGATACTGAAGGAACGTTCAATACCAAGTTTATTTGGATCAGCTTCCTCCTCCGAATCACAACCTGTAAGTACTATTAATAATTGTTGCTTTTATGTGTGTGTGTGTGTGTGTGTGTGAGAGAGAGTGAGAGTTACGCTCAGCAGCTTCTAGGTCTCCAATGTCATTTTTTTTGTTTTTTGAAATATGTGAAATTATGGGAAGCGTATTGTAGTACTGCAGTGCTTTATCAATATGTTTAAGCTTTGGGCTAACGCAAAATATAACTGACTGCGTCATCTGACCAATCACCGCCGATTAGCGTCACGCAAAGGAGGGGTTTGGACAAATGAGTCGTCAAACGAATCATTAGGGAGTCGGTGAGCAAATCAGGTAAAAATAAATACATATTATAAGACAACAAAAGTGTTTTTTGTCATTGCATGCATGTAAAACTGTTGTTGGGGACTCCCAGAACATTATTAGGAACATTTTAAATGCCATAATAGGTACCCTTTAATGTCAGTATATTAGGCTACTGTCACTTTAAGACCGAATGCACACATAAACTGTGTGTTCACTTGAGACATAAATGACTGTGGATACTTCCATTCTGACACATAAGTGTGTGTATTTGACCTGGTCAAGCCCAATAAGGTATCAAACACAGTATTCACATGCTCTATGAGAGAAAGCTTTATACAGCGCACAATCAAACACAAAATGAGTTCTTTTTCGCTGCTTATTACCCTTCAACAGTTTAAAATCACTTGTTTTAAAACAGCATTGCTTAAAAAATGCATACAAAATGTTAGGCTTTTATGGCCACACAGCAACATCATGTGAACGTAAATGCAATAGAGACGATAGTCCAAAATCTTTACCAGCTGACAAATTTCTACCGGTATATCGCCCACCCCTAGATGAGATATTCTGTTCATTAGCCATGGAATAATTTATAGGTTTGACCTTATGCATGAACTAACCATTTATGAGATGAACACCGCCACACTGTAGCCTAAGTTTTCTTTAAGCCACAACTTATTGGGGGCAGGTCAATTAAAGAATGATGATGAAAGCTAATTGTTATTGGTCATTATTAAGTTTCACATTATTGTAAATGTTGACTGTACAATTTAATACTAAGTAGGAGCTTCACAGGAGACGGCGGAGGCCTTGAAACTCGAAACCTTGAATATCTGCATTAGACAGCTCCTTATGTTCTGATCTTACATATTCACCCAAAAATTAAAATAATCCCATAATTTACTCACCCACAAGCAATCCTAGGTGTAGCCTACGATTTTCTTCTTTCAGCTAAACACAATCAAAGTTCTAAAAAAATAAAATAAATCCTTGCTCTTCCAAGCTTTATAATGCTTAGTGTTAGAGCCTGAGTTTTTGAAGCTCCAAAAAACACATCCATCCATCATAAAAGTAATCCATACGGCTCCAGGAGGTTAATAGAGGCCTCCTTAAGCAAAGCGATGCGTTTGTGAGAAAAATATCCATATTTATAATGACATTTCCCTTTAAAAATTCTCATTTTAGACTTCTAATTCGTGACCGGCGTTTTGTCTTGCTCTATCCTCTGCGTTCGTCAAAACGCCATGCGTCGGGTCAGAGGTCACTTTTCTGCCAGAACGAGACTCACAAACGGCCATTACCATAAGCCAGTGATTTTAGTTTATAAAATTATAAAAATGGATATTTATCTTACAAAAACGCATCACTTCGCTTCAGAAGGCCTTTATTAAAGGATAATTCCGGTATTTAGCACTTTGAGTCTATTTTCTAGTTTGTTTAGGATGAACTATAGTGGTGGACACAGAAATGTTGACGATGGGTCCTGTCTCGACTTTTTGACTCTTTTAGAATCGCCTCTGACCGCTTCAGAGTGGCTGTCTATGGGCATGCACAAACATGTGCTTAAAACAACCCTTAACATTTGTTTTCAAAACTGTGCAACTCACCGAGTGGTTAGTGGTGTTTGTTGATGTTCCAAAACAAGTAGCTTGGCGAAATACAGTTTCTGTCGTGTTTTATTTGCCATTTTGTGAAATCGCATTGATTTCTATTGGAGGACTCATTGCTCATTGATATTACTGCGCTACCGGAGATATATCGAGCGGAAGTTTATACGTGGTTGTGAGGTATCTGAAAAAATAGTTCCACTATAGCAAATAACACGGATTGAAATCATACATTACGTCGATATATTTGTTTTTAATCATCAACGAACACCACTAACCACTCAGTGAGATGCACAGTTTTGAAAACGAACATTAAGGGTTGTTTTAAGGACATGTTTGTGCATGCCCATAGACAGCCACTCTGAAGCGCTCAGAGGCGATTCTAAAAAGAGTCAAAAAGTCGAGACAGGACCCATCGTCAACATTTCTGTGTCCACCACGCTAGCTCATCCAAAACGTCTAGAAAATAGACTCAAAGTGCTAAATACCGGAATTATCCTTTAACCTTCTCGAGCCGTGTATGGATTACTTTTATGATGGATGGATGTGCTTTATGGAGCTTAAAAAACTCTATAAAGGCTCTATTCACTCCCATTATAAAGCTTGGAAGAGCCAGGATATTTATTAATACAACTCCAGTTGTGTTTGGCTGAATAAAGAAAGTCATATACACCTAGGGTGGCTTAAGGGTAAGTAAATTATGGGAATTTAAATTTTTGGGCGAACTAACCCTTTAAGAACAATTCATAAATAAGAACAAGTAAGATAAGAACAAATATACCATGCTGAACAATCAAGGATCAAGTTTAGCCAGCATGAACAACTGTGTTGAAAAAACATAAGTCAGAAAGATTGTAATATGTTTATTGGAACTTTCTAATGAGTCACTATAATAAAAAATCAATTTGCCCCATTTCGAACAACATTATAGTTTAGTGACCACATTACTTCCATAATAAATGTTAAAAATAATAATAGGTTTTAGATAAAACTATAAAATATTCCAAACTCAATGTCATCTATTCTAGACCAAATGACCCAGTACCTGCCCTTGTAATTCATGGAGCATGCAATACAGCAAGAAGTTGCACAGGATTCAAGTTCAGCCTTCGAGACATGTCACAAGTGTGTGTAAAAGACATGAACCAGTGTGTTTTGCGTGTTCCTCTGTTTGTGCAAATCGTCTTGCGGTCGACCACACACACGCACATATAGACAAATATGATGCTGCTAGATCCGTTAGCTGGTTACCGGAAGTCAGCAGCTCAACAATAATCACCACCAGTCTGCTATCACATGGGAGTGCCTTGTGCACTGCTAAAGCAAGCTCACTATCTATTTCAGTTTTCAGTGATGCGAGAAGAACAACAGTCGCATTAACAGTGTTTTGCACCTGGAGTTACATGGTTTGCATGCTGCAGGGGTAAAATGAGCAGCAATAACAACACAGACACACGCAGTGACATCAGACAGAGAAATAGCACATTGGCCAACTTGCTTGCATATGCAAACTTGGTACCTGGTGATGTACAGCTATACACGGCGCCACACCATAACAATGAACTAAAATGCATCTTAACCCCGTTTCTAAGCACTTAGTCAAGTAATTCCACGCCAGGACAGGCATATCTATCTGGAGCAAATCTCATTTCGGTCCCCTACCTTGTCCAGCAGCGCCACAAGCAAGCTAACTTACTTCAGTCTGCTGTTTTTGACAGCTACCGCACACTTACAATTAAACAACACGGCGAAACATTCACGCGAAAGAGCCACGAATATCAGCAAAACAAAACATGTGTGCGTCCAAACCCCCAGGCAGCCCTTCGCGCTACATTTTAGAGGAGTTTTTGAAGTAACGTCAGAAATCGACACCAAACACACATTGGGATAAAGCGCACGGCTCTCGTGCCGCACAATGTGTCCTTTGATCGTGGAAAAAGAGCGGGAGAAATACGAGTGACGTATTCTCAACGCCTTCGCGGGCTAGCGCGGCTAACATTCCCCCCTCAGCCTGCCTGACAAAATATCACAGCGACGATCAAAACCTACGCCATCGCCGCTCGCGACGCCTGACATTGGAAGCCGTGACAATGTGAATGGATGCGATTCACACTTACAGTCTCTCCTCTCCGCTCTCTGCGGCGGCCATTTTTATTTAAATAAATAAATTTCCAAAAAATCACGCAACATCTTTGTGGGTACCCCTCACCCTCCTCTCCCACTCCCTCTAACACAACACCATCCTTCGAACGCGAGTTCTCGCGAGAGGTGGGGTGGAAGGGAAAGGGGGTAACGAGTACGTTCTCGCGAGAGCTGAGAAGTGGATAACTAGAGAGGGGAACAACGTCCAGGGCGAGGAAAGCTGCATTGCACACCAGAATAACAGTGCATAACTGTATTATTTCATACTGTGATTAAAGCCGTTTCCTTAAGATAAATTCATGTAAAGGTTTTGAATGTGTTTTCAGATATTTTTGTCGTGTGGTGAAAGTGCAGAGTTTAAATACCCTTTTCAAACAGGTCTGCACCTCATATGGGTAAGACTAGTCTTTCCCTTATAAATAAGGAAACAATTATGAACAAAAATTTATTTAAATGAACAAAAAAAATCAAATTGAATAGACATTTGCAGTTTTATTTAATTCACACACACACACACACACACACACACACACACACACACACACACACACACACGTGCAGGCACACACAGACACATGTTTTATTTGCATGTTTTTTGGGGACTTTCCATAGACATCATGATTTTTATAGCTACTGTGCAAACTGTATTCTATCCATTTACACTAGCCCTACCCTAAAACCTACCCATCAAAGAAAACTTTCTGCATTTTTACATTTTCAAAAAAAAACTTAGTAGCCTATATGATTTTTTTTTTCTGTTTTCTTTCCTCATGGGGACCAAAAATGACAAGGATTTCGGATATTGCCAACTGTGGGGACATTTTGTCTATTTGATGTGGTGGTGGTACAAAACTTGTAACATTTGTAACACATTGTGACAAACAATTTCTGTCTGTGCGCGTGTGTGTGTGTGCCCCCTCATCCTCACCAAGGATGCATTTATTTGATTAAAAATACAGTAAACACAACTGTGATTTATTGAAATGTAATTTATTCCTGTGATGGCAAAGGAATATATAATCAACAAATGTTTTAGCGAAGGAAGATTGAACCTGGCCTATATAATGATGCAATACAATTTCATGATTGTGAATGAATTTACACAAAATTGCTTTAATTAAGACATTTTACACAATATTTGACCCATAATATACACAATATTTGACCCATAATTCACACTCACTCACTCACTCACACACACACACACACACACACACACACACACACACACACACACACACACCAAAACTTATGTTTTATGGGGACAAACGTATCAAATTGACTTCAGAACATCGCGTGGCCTAACGCAACCACAGGCCACTCTCTCAGCCTCTAGGCGGAACCACTTCCATGGTGATCAAATGCGACAAACGCTGGCGTGGCGCGTGTGCTGTGAAGCTTTTGGGGTTTTGTATTAATCACCTCTGTTGTGCGTTCATCGACTCCACGCGGTCTGCAATGTGGACCACGGGATTTTGGGTATCGCAGTTGTTGTCTGTGCCGTGAGTAGCGATAGAAGTTTAGAGGACAAGGGCCGCGTGGAATTACTGCGAGTGCGTGAATTGTCGCAGCAGCCGCGTTATGGCGCGTGTTGGTCTCGAGCGCTGGAGAAAATACAGTCAAACTGCAAAGATTTCTGTGATGATGTGCAGAGCAAGATTGCCTTGTCCTTCACACACTGCCACCTGCAAAGGTCAAGAGCTTATTTTACTGGAATCAACTGAAACTGGTAGAACTAGCCAAAGGTCGTTAGGTGTTTTAAGATGATATCGTAGCCTGGTCAAGCTGGTTTTCATCTGATCACCCATCCTGACTAGTGCCCAAAAACGCCAACAGATCAGACTGGGAGATCTGCAAACCAGTTTAGCCTCGTTTGAGCTCCATTTAGGCTAGTTTAGTCTGTCTGTCTTGTTTGTCTGTTTCTGTCTGTCTGTCATCTATCTAGCTTTATGTCTATATATCTGTCTATCGTTCTATATCTTTATTTATCTGTCTGTCTATCATATATCTGTCTATCTTTCTTCTATTACTCCCTATCATCTCATCCATAAGTCATTTATCATAGTCTTTTCCCTGCTGTCTATGACTGCATCTGAACTGAACCAGCTGAGAAGCACTAGTTTAGCCACACAGTGTTGTCACTTTATTCAACATAAATTTTCCCTGTATTCTATCTCTAATTATTTATTGCAGGTCAGGTCGTAGTTTCCCAGAGTGTCCTGAAGACAGCGATGTCAAAACCTGCACACAAGACATGGATCCTGTGGCCTTCAACACCTACACTGAGTTTTTTACCCATGCACACAGTATATGTCATTATTTGCAGAGTGAGCGTTGGCAACAAAGAGCTGAGAACACCATTTATAGGTACAAAGGTCCCTAGGTGCATATTTAGAATATGAAGGGTATTTATGTGTATAAAATATTAATGTAAGCCAATGTTCATCTGTGTTTCAGGTTGACTGAGAGTTCAGCAGGGGTAGCGGAGCAGTTGGCATCTACCCAGCGGATGGCAGAAGATCTGGTTGTGGCCCAAAGTGCTGCGCTGAAATCCCAGGAGAGCATCCTTCGCAATGGAGAGGAACTCAAGAGCACCCTGCAGGACTCAACTCAAGGTGCTGGTTACTATCTAAATGAGAAAGGAATATGCTTATGGAAGTGTGTCATTTGGTTTAGAATCACTTCCAGTAAAAGAGTTTACAATAAAATGTTAATATATATATATATATAATATTTCTATTAAAAAATTGAAACAGTTGTCGAAAAGATTATTCTTTTAGGTAATTTGAGAACTAGGATGCTGACATTCTGGTCGATATATGGATGTATAGTATAAAAAAATATATATTTTAAGATTTAACAGTATTATTACTGTTTTTAAAGAAGGTCGTGTAAATGTGAAAATTGGGGAAATTAGTGTGCACAATAAAATATTCAATATCAGTAATAAAAAAAAAACTTTAATATAATAACCAATATGTTAACAATATATTCCTAGTATAGGTGGCCTTTGCAATTCAGAGGCCTGTTTCAAAGAAACAGTTGGAGGCCCCCCATATGAGAAAAAGTCAGAAGCATTTCATGTAGTGCGACTACAATTACTTTATTATCTGTTATATTCAACAATGGTATCTCATATTTCACTCATAATAGGCTACGTCCACATTAATCCGGATACATTTGAAAACGGAGTTTTCGTTTAAAAACGCTCTCCGTCCACACTAGCGTTTTCAGGCGTTTTCAGACGTTCAGACGTGGATGAGAAACTTATAAATTCACCTTACTGCGCATGCGTGAAACCTCACAAAAGCTCACTGACAGATGGAAAAATAAAGAAAGGTATCGCGCAATTCTTCTAACATGATAATTTTATTTAGCAAAATATCTCACCATTCCACTGATGCGTCCAGGTCGCACTCAGTCACCATATGTTTGGTCTAAAACGCGACTGCTCTCCTGTATTGCCGCAGGACAGCAAATGTGAGTACATTTTCTGTCATCTGTGCAGTACTGTGATATGAAGAGTGTGCAAAGTAACATATTTTAGCAACAGTGTGAAAGTGAATAGCACATAACAGGCACAATACCGGTAAACATCAGGTAAACATCTATTGGTACAACATGGATCACATGACTAAACTTACGTCATCGTTTTCAAATACCTCCGGCTTCACAGTCCCAACTACAACGTGAAAACGGAGTTTTCAAATTTATCCACTTTGGAGAGCGTTTTCCAAAAGCTACGTTTTCGTTGACTTAAAACGCCGTTTCAGTGTGGACGGAAGGCCAAAACGGAGAAAAAAAATATACGTTTTCAAACGAAAACGTATTAGTGTGGACATGGCCATAGTCTATTTATAAATGCATTGTATCTACCACTATTTACGCATTCTATCTCTTTAACCAGAGTGAAATTCTACTTTAAATATGAAACTAAACCACAGTAGGTGGCGTCAACTCATTGTCTTAATGAGTGAGTCATTGAATTATTCCCATAACGATTATTTGAAAATGTCTGATTCATTCAGGTATGAGTGAGTTGTTGAGTCATTCATTAGAATTTGTTCAAAAACATGGATTCATTCAGAAAGGAAACATCAATGTGTTGCTCGGAGACGTTCAATGGATCTCTTGTGGATCAAACGCTCTCTTGTGGATTTGTTTGAATTTTTTTTTTATTGGTGAAATAGAGCCTAAAATGTACGTCACCCAATATTTGCTTATTGTTCATTGAACTGTTGTATAAAATTAATATGACATCTACAAACGTGCTGATATGTGGGATAACAGCACTCTTGCTCATATGATATTATTTAACTAGCTAAATCCTTTATAAATATTAAAAACAAGAACAACTCGAAGCGTCTGCGAGGCGTGATAGCAGGGGGTGGAGCTTTTTTTTTTTTCGAGCTCAAGCCGAGACCCCGTTACTTTTTATTACAGATCTTGCAAGTTTCTGCAATTAATTCAATTTATTCTGCAATTAATTTGTGCTTAACCATTTAACATGCAGACTCCATTCCAACTGTTTTGTAGATAGTTTGAGCCTAATTTGAGCATGTTGTGGAGATGAGGCAATCATTGCAAATAAAACTGGATGTATGTGCTTGACCTTTTATTTCATTGTTTGCATGTGTGCTATAATCCAAACTGAGCTAAAATGCTTGAATGTTGCAGGACTGAAAGATGTGTTTGTGGAGATGAGGCATTCTGCACAGGAGCAGCAGGTGGCATTTGCGGAAATCTTTAACCGTGTAGCTTTCCTCCAGAGCTTCATCATGTCTGAGACTCACACGTTTAGTTCCCTCTTCTACAATGCTCTGGGCTTTGGTGCCTCTTATCTTCTGACCTCTGTGCGACGTACAGCTGGAGCCAGGTGAGTATAAACCAGTCAGTGCCGACAGTGCTTGTAGAATAGATAGTGCTGTAGAAAAAGATTATTATTTTTTTTAATGTTATTTCATTTTCCCCCCAGTTTTTTTGTCAAAATATAATTAGTTTTTCATGACCTTTTCAGACCCTTTTCTAAAGAATTAAATGCCCATTTTTTCCTATTTCTGTGTAAATCTCAATGCATCTGAAATGAGAAATGGTGCTTCACTTTTCACTTTTTTTGAAGAGAAGGAAAACAACATACACAAACAAACATCTCCTTCCATTTTCAATTTTGTTAAACAATCAAACCCTTACGTAGGCACTAAAGGGACATGGAGATGGAGAAAAAAATTAAATGGGAGAAAAATAATATATTTTAATGCTTTTGCGTTCTCTCGGAAAAGTTTTGCGTTCCCCCAAGAAACTTTGCGTTACTTTATTCCCAAAGAACTCATAAGTTTTGAGAGTGAACGCAATGTTTCTTGAGAGAATGCAAAAGCATTCAAATGAATTTTTCCTCCCATCACCATGTCCCAGTAGGGTTTCCGTAGCCATGTGATCAAACACATATATATTTGTGACAAATATATATGCAAAAAGGTATGCAATTGTTAGAATTTTTTTTTTTTTTAACTGTATAGGTAGCCTAATGTCTACCTCTAATTTATTTATTTAACGGTTAAACAGAGCAAAATAAAATGTTAAATGTATGTATACATTACATGATATAATGTTGTATTTTTTTGACCAGTTTTAAAGTTTTATTACTTGTTTGTTTGTTGCTGTAATCCACTCCTCTGCTGAGGAAATTCATTTTATTTTTTGGATCAAAGGTCCAAATTTAGGATTTAGGAAGGTCCAGGATTTAGTAATCCTACAAAAAAAAATTGAACACCACAAACTGATGATTTGATTCAGATCAAAACCAAGATTGGTGCCTGGTTTCACAGACGAGGCGTAAACCTAGTCTCGGATTAAAATGCATGTGTGAGCTGTTTTAACTGAAAGCAACTTGCACTGAAATATCTTTAAAAAAAATACATGCCAGTAATGTAAGACACTTTTAAAGGCGCTTAAATGTCCTAATTTACTCAAGGCCTGCTCCTGGCTTAATCTAAACCCTGTCTGTGAAACCAGGCCTAGATTTTGTGATTTAATCCGATTTCAGAATCCTTTTTTTCTTTTGAACAAACCATTTTCAAGATTTGATAGCCGGAATCTAATCAGATTACTTTTGAACAACTAGGCACATAATCTTTTATGATTAAAAAGCCATTTAAGAAGATTATTTCCAATAAATTTTCTTTGGACTGGGAGGATGTTTTTAAGTTTGAGTGTGTTTCTCAGTACAATGACCTTAATATTGACCGACCTTTTTAATAAAAAGTACTCTGTCATTGACATTGATGCATCATGTTTCATTTTAGATTTTTCCTTTTTGGGCTTGTGGCTTTGAATATATACCTTGAAAGGACGATCTGTAAGACTGTGTTGGAAAATGAAGACCATGGTTTTCAGCAGATGGTAAGACTAATGCATTATACTGAATGTGTTAGAATTGGTCCAGTAATGGAAATGGTATAATCTTGTTTACATGCCTAATTTACGGTTGGGTTTTTAACCATTGTTTTGATCAACTTGTGCTGTGAGTGTGACAAAGAGGCTGAACTTAGTCTTTCTTGCCATTGAACATTAAATGTTCCCCTCTTCTTAAATTCTTTTTTCATTGTTAATGTACATATATGTATTTTTTCTTGTCATATTTATCCATACTGATTTGAGTACCCTATAAAAAAATCTGTCATATTCTTAGTCCCTTGCATTAGTAGGTTAATTATATAAACTAGAGTGTTGAACTTGATTTGATTTCTTTAAAGAACAACTAAAACCCTCCCTGGTGACCGGATATGTAAATGTTTTTTTTAAAGTCAACACTGCCACAGTTGTCTAGGTTTAAAATGTGTGGAATTAAAATTAAATAAAAAATGAATCTGCATACTGTAAATTATGGTTTTATTGGGATTTTTTTGCATAGGAGAAAATCACTTTTTTAATTGGGCTTCTAAGAAAAACCATGGTGCTTGTTGGCTGCCTTGTTCTGCTGTACTTTTCTCTGCGCTACCGGAATATCAGTCAAGAGAGTCTTGAAATTCTGAAGGAGCTCAAAGAGACCCGCTCTGATCTTCAGCAGGCCTTGCAGAAAGCAGGTATCTCCAAGAGACCAGGTTCATTGATATTAAAGGGTTTAGTTTTGTTCTTGATCTTTTATTTGATACCTTCTAGAATGCATCTCGGCGTCTGTGGATGAATGGAAGAGGTCCAGACGAAAACACTGGGAAAGCAAGTGGGAAGAGAGAGATGACAGTTTAGTGATTCTGCATCCCTCTAGCGTCGTGAGTGCGGCCCTGTCCACATTCTCTCCGTCTCATGACAGTAAGCACTGCTTCGACAAGTGTTGACATTTTAATCTGAGCAGGAGTCAATCTGCATGTTTCACAAGGTGACCTGTGCTCAGATGGTGATGTAAATTTGTTTTATGAAAGATATGCAGTTCAGCATTATGTAATATGGACTATTATTTCACTTCTAATATGTTGAACTAGCCTTAAACTGGGTTTCCGTGTTAAAAAGTCTTAATGCCCTTTACAACAAATAAAGCAGGGATTAAATGTTGCATGCATTGCTTCCTTCCTCAGTATTTTTGTCCTGATTCCAATACTAATATAGAAACATCTTTAAATCAAGGTGCATTACTTGAGATGCAAAAGTACAATGAAGTCTTGGCAACCTGAGCAAAATCAATTGAGTTTATACTTATAACAAATATCTGTCAATGAGGTATGAAAACATCCCTTTGAATGAAGTTGATTTTACTGAGTGCATTGACAGATAGTGGTTCTTGTTGTAATTACAAACTTGCTGTTCTTTTGTAAATGTATCTTGATTTAAGTATCGTTAGACGGTTGTCAATTTATTCCTTACATTTTCTTTACTTGGTCTTTAAAAAGTCTTAAAGGTGCTCTATGTAGCTTTTCCTCTAAAATGAATCCTTTTTTATTGCATGTGTGTGAAGGGGTTGTAATCACACATTACAATGATCCACTTGTCGGGTTTTGCTATTACCTCTGAAGGCCAATATTCATATTATATGTGAAGTCTCCGGGTCGGATTTACCGCGAAATCCATCGGATGTGACGTGCATGCGAGCTCCCGAGCCTCTCTCCTTTATACAGTCTATGCGACCGACGGCACTTCAGCTAACGACATGGAGTCTTATAACACCCCAAAACGACCTGCCTCCAGCACAACACAAACTCCACAAAAATATAAAAAACAAAACAGCTCGTCAGGCCAAACGGGATTCTGATCGGATGAAAACACGGATCAACATCGGCAGAGCTTTTGAATTATTAGTAAACTCTGATAAAATAGCAAGGTAAACTACATGAGACATGAAATGAATACAAAAGACTGTTCCAGGATAAGAAAAGGTGCTTTAGAATGTATACTTATTTTATGTACTAGATCTACTGTCTAACGTCACTCATCCCACTGCTATCATATTGTTTATAATAAACATTTCCAGACACGTTCAGTACAGTAATGCTACTGTCTTACTGTTACACTGACATTGTTCAGTCTAGTTCACCGTTTTCGTTATCATATTATACATTCACCTATGTTCACATTGCTGATTGTGAAAGATACATGAATAGTTAGTGAAATGCCTTATGCAAGATAACATCACATGTCGGCTAAATGCAGTCAATGTAACGTTATCATGGTACGAGCATGGAGCATTAGTTCAACGTCAAGCTGATAAAAGTAGCCTATTATAGTAACGTTGCAGTGGGAGTTTACATGAGTTTCCAGCATGTTGTGTGATGCTTTCTCCGTTGCGTTGAAAGTCTCCGTGTGGCCGGTAGTGAATGCTCGCTCTTGAGATCGCACACGCACACGAGCACGAGCGCTCTTGTTGCAATCTGAAACATCACCACTAGAGGCCGCTAAAAAACACATAGAGCACCTTTAAAGTCCCTCTGTGGTGAAAATCAAGTTTTTAACCATGTGCAAATTCATTAGTCAACACCATTGCTGAGTATTTTCTCAAAATCGCAGTTTAAAATCGTTGGTGTTTCTGACGTCACAAACTACCTTGCAACCAATCAAGTCAACTTATTGTGATCATCAACAAGTGAATCTGTGAGCTTGCATGAGTGGAGGCGGGGCTCATTTGCATATTCATAGAACTGGATATACTAAATGAGACAACGGTGTAGAGTTGCATTCAAGCTATTTTAAGGCATGAAGAATTTTTTTCAGGGAAAAAACGTTTAAATATGTAATTTTGGTGATCAAAGATAAGTTTTAAGTGATATAATTATTGACCACAGGGGGACTTTAAAATTACCTTCATAAAACCTGCCGAAACCCTGTTAAATGAATCCTAATTCCAATCCAAATTGTCATTGTCATCATCAGCCAGACATCACGAGACACCGGGCACCTCAGAAGCCCTGAAGAGACGTCAGCGGCGCACCTCAGGGTCTCGTTTACGGACGTCTTCAGCCACAGTCTACAGTGTGCTGGTGGATGACAATGAGGTACTGTAGCACAATACATATCATCATTTGTATTAATGTTTCAGGGATATTCCTGTCATTATTTACTCACCCTAATGTGGTTTCATTCCGGAGGAAGTTTGGAAGTTTGAGTGTTCATAGTACAGCGACCTTGATAATGACCCCTTTAATACAAGTTCTGTCATGAAACTCTAGATGGTGCATGCTCATAAGTCCATAACCCAATCTGCTTAAAATCAAAGCCCGTCTACGGAAAGCCTGGGCACTTCCTATTAAGTCCTATTGTACCGGTTGTAGTTCCCGCCAGTTCCACTGGGGGCGATCGCCTGAGTGCAGAATGAATGGGAGTCTATGGAGCTAGACGGCTAAATGTCTCTTTCACCCGATTGCCGTTGAGAAATCTCAGATTTTATTGTAGGTTTTGCAAGTTCAACATGGGTTATAGGTCGAAAGTTGAATAAACGAGTACTTATGTCCTTTCGATTTCTTACAGGTTGAGTTGTTGTTGCCCATAACACGCTAGCATTCTGCTAATAATACGATGTGTATGACGTCATTTGAGACATTTTAAAAGACTTTTTAAAGCAAATAAGTGACTCTAAAAAATCTAACACCCAGCAGTGTGTAATTTATTTGCATCTACATTCGAATACAATATTCAAATTACTAGACAAAAAATTATATCCCGAGAAAAGTGGATTTCTGGGGGTGAAACCCCATTGACTCCCATTCATTCTGCACTCGCCTGCGAGCGCCCCCGCATGGACAGAGACGTGTTACTGCAGCCAGTCCAGAAACCGGAAGTAACCAGAGAGTGCCAGTTCTCCCCTTATTAGACATTCTCTGTTAAAATGTCATAATTTGCTATAGATTGGTTCCCACTGTATCGGTAGCCAATGAGCTTGCTTCCCAACCCTTGTTTTTGCTGTAGCAGTTTACAGCACACTTTCAGAAACCCTTCACCATCCCCAGCTCCACCTGTATAGATCTGCTACGAGTAATTCATGTCTGCTTGTACAGCTGCAGCATGTCTTGCTTGCTCATAGCAGCGTGTTGTGTGTATTGGCAGTGGCAGGTTCAACAGCAGCAGCGTAGCAGATCTATTCTGCCAAGACTAAACACAATATCATTGTCATACTCATTACTCCAAGAGTTGTCATGACAGGAATAAAATTACCTCAGAAGGATAACCTAATGTGATTACAATCCACACCAGGAAGAGAATTAGCTTTTTTCTTCACACAAAGCATGCTGTTATAGTGGAGATTTTCAGTCACTTAAAAACATTAATTTATTTAGTCATTTCGGATTTTAAATTCTCAGCTGTACGAACACATCTCTAGTGCTTTTCTCAATAATATTGGTCCATTTCTAGCAAAGCAATTATGGATGTCTATTGCAAAAACTGCAGGGCATGTGTTGTCCAGCTGTGTTTTGATTGCAAATGTCCGTCTGCTAATATATTTGCATCGTTTCCCCAGCAGCCGAGGTATAGCCTGAGAAGTCGGAAATCTTTGTGCGGTTCAGAAGTTAGCCGAGTGAAGGACTGATGCAGAATATCTGGAAAATGTTTTATTGCTAATCACTGGATCTGATCTTTGGATGGCAGAGATGCCAGATCATCAGAAAGAACTGAACCCTTTTGAAAGGTCAGAAAGATCAAGGACATTTCATCCATTCTTAATGTATGTTGTTTTTATTGTTTTGTTTTTACATATCCAATAAATAAATTCCAGTGTAATAATTTAATAAACGTTCGGTTTTAACTACTGTATCAGAAAACCTCTTCTCCTCTACTACGAGCATGACAGGTAAATTGTTTATCTGACTTTCTAAGCAAGACTGACATCTAATGGTCAAACTGTGTAATTGACGCCACCAATTATAGAAAAGGCTCAGACCACCTTCCTAGTCAAATACTGTAGTCGGTGGTGGGTAGGTCCTTTTTGCTCTTTTTAACTCAAAAATGGATTGAATTCTGTAATATATGACAGATGCAGGAATTGATTTGAAATCGTCTGAACCTCATTATACCTGCAATGATGATAAACATCCAAAAAATGTATTTCATAGAGAGACGTGTGAGGAGATCCAGTCCTGCAGCTGGACAGAATCTACTGGCTCAACTCAACATGTATAAACATTGCATAGTTTGATGGCGCTCTTTCCCCCCATAACATGTTCATTTATGGGAAAACACACTCCACACTGCATGACAGAAAGGCAAAGGGTCGGGGTAATATCAAAAAATCTGTCAAGGACATGTCAAATTTATTTTTTACTCTGAGATAACAAGAATTGAAATATATGAAATTACATCTAGCTTACAGGAAATTACATCATTTTGTTAGGACCATTTTTTACACATATTTAAGAATGCGATTGGACATGTTGTGCGATTTAATCATTACTAAGTTAAGTCTTAAATGCAGTCATAATTCATTCACACGATGAATCATTGACAAGAGGTTATATGACAATGGAGTGCTATTAACCTTATGACACCCAATTATATCCGCCCAAAGCAAAACTGGCAAAAAGTTGAATCTGAGGTTGTTGTTTTTTCTTCCCTCCTTCTGAAACCTCTTCAACTTGAGCTACTGGTGCAATGTAGGTCAAATGGGACGAGTCCATGTTTACAACCACTTCAGCTCTCCTCCAAAGCACACATATTTTTATGGGGTGTAAATGTTTAATTTATGAATATAAACGATCTTCCCGATTAGGACACACAGGAGTTTCTTTTCATGAAGGGGGGAACGTTCAAATCCTGTGAAAGTTTTTTTTCCTGCCTCAGATTTCAAGCACAAACCCTTAGGAAAAGAAAGGGAGAGAGGGAGAAAAAAAATGAGAAACAGACTTTGGGAAAAGAGGAGAGAGAGATGGAGGGGGTTGAAGCTCGGTTTCATATGTCCTGGTGGAGGAGGAGAAGGAGGAGGTTTTCAGTTTAACACACTTTGGCGTTGTCGAGTCCCACAAAAGAACAGACGAGCAACCGGTGGAGAGCGACAAGAGCGGAATTGTAACATTTTAACAATGGAACGTTGCGACATTGTAACATTTGTTTATCTTTAGAATCCCGCTTAAAAGACGCCGACAGTCGGAGGAGTTTTCTAACCGCGAATGTGAATTGTGTTTAAAGCAGCTGAGTGTGCATATTTTTGGATACTGTCGTTCCGAAAGGAAACGGAGGGGAAAACCGTTGGAATAAGAACGACAATATGCGGCGCCTTTTGTATTCCGAAAGAAGTTGTTTAACGGGAAAGTTCGTTTTAAAACGCGAATGTCACTAACAGAACCAATGTGGTTATTCAAAGCTATTTTGCATTGGAAACGTCATGTAATAATGTCAATCTCTTCTGAAATGGATTCATAATGTATGTAGGCTACGTTATTCACTGCGTCTGTTTGTGTACATTCTGTGAGCGCCTATGAGAATGACCGCAAGACTGCAAATGGCATGCGAGGATGATTGCTTTTCATAAAGGTCATTGCGTATTGGGAGTTCTTTATATCACATTTGCTTGGACTTGTATGTGGTTCTGGTTAAACTGATCGTTGATGGCTGTTTCTGTTGCTCAAAGCGACTTGGATAGGATTGACTCTCCACCGGCTGATCAGGGGGGATCGATCTGCCTTATCCAGCATCTAGGAGGAGGAGGAGGAGGCCGTCGGGACACAAGAGCGGTTGGTGGTTTTGCACCTGGACTATTTTGAAGATACGGCTTTTATATCTGGACCTGGAATATAGAGCCCGTTCCCTGGAAATAGCCTGCAATCTTGTGCCCTATATGCCTGCGTGAGGGTTTTGCAGGCAGGGATGCAGTTGAATCGACCCAAGAGCGTGCATCTCATCAGCTCCAGTCCTCACAATTCACCCTCCTATTCCAACCAGTTCAAAAGCATGCGCTTCTCTTACCACATCAGCAGCGGCTTATCCAGTCCTCAGCCAGCCCTGCGCAGAACAGGTGAGTCTGGATCTTTAATGACACTATTAATATGCTCCTCTGATCCCAATTTTATTTCCTTTCAGAGTGTTTTGGTTTCTCATGCAGTAATGCCAAAGCATCATCATTGCACATAACAGAGGTGACACTGATGTATGCAAACTTAGATGTGTCAGTGACAAATAAGGATGATAGGAAGGAGACTTCTTAGAAAAAATTACCTTAATGTGCCAACTTCTTGGAAAAGTAATATTTGCATGGTTGGGTTAATATTTTTGTTGTTTAATCTATTTTCTACAAAAAAGTGATTTATTGCCTCTATAAAAATATCAAGTGATGTAACCACCGTTTTCAAATATATTTGTTCAAGTTTGAATCATACGTTTTCTTCAAGATTACATGTATTTAACCTGAACACTATTTTTTTAAAAGGGTAAAAAATGTTTTAATATCAGTCATGAGGTCCCTTCTGTTTTGATGGTTTTCTTGTCACATGACAACAAAATGGCTTCTTGTGTGTTGGTTATGCCACACTGACTTTAATTTGGGTGACAATTTTTTAAAGATCATACATTTTATTTTTTTTGTAATTCTTTTAAATGTTGAAAAATATGCCATACTTATTTATTTGTTTTCTTCAGGAATATCAGCCTTCTAATATCAATCTGTATGGTTACATCACCTTGACCAGTTTTACTTAAACTTTCTAATTTACTTTTTACTTTAAAATGATTTTTAATTAAAAAAATGTTTTGTGTGTGTGATATAGTTGAGTAGCCTTTTTAGTGTATATTTTATGGATTTAAACAACAAAAACAAGCATTGATCCAAACGTAGATAAAAATCTGATAAAAACCAAAGCTTGCAGGTTAAACCCCCACAAGGGTAGATACACAAACTATGTCCGTTGTGTCCTTGAGTAAGATACTTAACCTCTGGTGACTCCAGAAGGACAGAACCTGTAATAAATGTAGGGTAAATTGTATAATGGATTTTTTGTTGTTGTTGTTCTACAATTTACTACAATTGTTACCTCAACACTCCAGAACAAAGAAATCACACTTCAATCAATCACATCACAGCCTGGCATGATAATGTTGACAACATATAAGTAATATTTATATAGAGAAAATGTGCCCAACATTGTGACACATTACCATAATTCACCCAACTGTAAATTGCTTTGGACAAAAGCTTAATTCTAAAGGGAAAAATAGTAAAACATTTGTGTTGATGTAAAACGAAACCTAGATGTTGAATACTAGGAATGCTTGATGTTGAAATGCTCTTGACTCCGGATGTCTTTAAGACTAGAAAAATGCCACCACTCCAGTCCTTGTGTTTAGTATATTGTGTTGGCGCTTGTACGGTGGAGTCCCAGAAAAATCACCTTTACACTATATTAAGCTGGTTTTAATGATTACTGGAAAGAAATCAGCATTTGTCTTATTTATCCTGCACAACACTGAAGCAATTGTGCTCTGAATGAATGTGCTCGAAGACAAGGTCATCAGTCAAAGTGGCATAATGTATTATCCTGCCAGCACACGTTTGTCTCAGAGGACAGCATGTCACTAAATCAATGCCCTACCAGCAGACTGACATTTTCATGTGATTCCCATTCAAAGGAGATAATATAAAGAGCATGCAATGAGTATCTTGATGAAACAGTTTGCAGTAGCCACATGTAGAGAAAGGGTGTTTGTGATGTAGTTCGTCAGATGTGCGTTGTGCATGTAATGATATTCACATGCTCCGCTGCTCACTTGCTGATAAGGCAACAGCAGAGACCTTGAAGCGAAGCCTCGTCGTCCTCGTGTGTCTTTAGGGCTACGCTGCCATGTTTGTACTCGACTGTGTGGTTACTTGAGGGTCTGTCTGTTTGGGATATTTACTCAAGCACTGCACTGTGAAATCCAATTAAATGTGTCTGGAGTTCAGTTCAGTTCAGTGGGTTGCATGTGTGCTGACCACCATACTCGCTAGTGGCTTTTTTTCCAAACGCGGTGGTTGCACTGGAAGGCCAAACACATGAAGATCCGTCCCTGGTGAAGGTCTTCTTTAATAACTAGTGGTGTTTGCTCAATCAATTACTGTTGCTCATGGTTTGGGTTAGGGATTTGTACAAACCCTTGACATTGGTGATTGTCCTGCACTGTTTGCACATGAACGGTGCTTTACATTTTGTGGGTTACATAGCTATTGTTCTGCAGTGTATGATGATATCGTGTGCAGTCAGTCTGTGTTTGAAGAGCACATCATGAATAATCTGATGTTGACCTTAAAGAAGGGAGAATAAACGTGGAGTAGAAATATCACTGTCTGTTGCTGACTGAACACAAGAGGATCAAACGAACCTGGATTATAGAGCTCTCGCTCCAGAACAGTTTCCATTATCACTCATAAAAATAGCATAGGCTGTTATTTTGAAGCATTTTTATCCTCATTGCATATGACTGTGACAGATGGGGTCATGACTCGTGGGGTTTTTGTTCATACATTTAAAGTTATTACTCTTAAATGCACTCAGATCTGCAATCAATATTACTGTATCAGATATGTTTGATCGCTCTTAAAGCGATAGATTTGCTGTTTAAAAGAGGCCTAGCTGGAGACATCATTGCATGGGTTTATTCATGTGCATTCTTAGTATTGATTTTTTTTTTATCAAAAGGTTGGGGTTTAATAGTTGTTGTAGAAATTTTAATAGTCATTTATTCCTAATCTATTCAATGTGTAAAAGTATATGTGTGTATGTGCTTGTGCGTGACGTTTCAGGAATATATGGGACAGGACATCTTGACCTTAGGAATGGTCAGATTTGGCTGGTTTATTCCAGTACCAGTTTGTGTTATTAAGTAGAAACTGAACAGAAGTGGGGGCCTTATCTGGGTGGAAAAGTACAGCGAGTGAGAAGGAACCTTGAAAAGAGTATAAAAGCTGTCTCATGTCTTCCTGGTGCGTGCCACTCACTTCACAGAATGTAACGGCTGTGATGGCGACTGGGCCTTCTTGCAAGAATAAATATTTCTCTTTTTATTAATTTGACTCTGAGTGTCTCTTACGCAGTGATGATGTTTAACAGAAGTTTTTGCCACAACATTTGGTGTCAGAAGTGGGATTCCTTGGCAGTGCCTCCTGGACCTGAGAGCGGACGGTGTTTGGCCACCTGGACTGAGCAGTTCCAGCTCTACCTCGTAAGTTTCAGAGAGAGGGGCCGACCGCTATCAGGGCCAAGAGAAGCTCCACTGGAATCAGATGAAAACGAACCCGTGGCAACTCAAGACATCTCTGGTAAGAGACGGCTAAAATATTTTTCTTATGGGCTAAAATATTTTTCAAAGTGAAACTGAACCATACTGGCTGAGGGCTGTTTCTGTGGTACGTAATCTGAGATTAATTGAGATCTATATAGATCAAGAAATTTCAAACAGATACGAGGGAAAATAATCTGAGATTAATTGAGGTCTGTGACAGATCAAGAAATTTCAAGCAGATAAATAATCTGGGATTAATTGAGAACTGTGACAGATCAAGAGATTTCAAACAGATAGGTAACCTGAAAATGAGTTGTTCCACCACGGAGCAATTTGTTTTTAGGTGCTGAGGCTAATTAGGGGGAACCAGAACAATCGTAACAGATTTTTTGGTAAACCATAGTTAGGAGGGCACTAATAGTGCAACCCGACCGATTTGGGTTAAAAGAAAAGAATCGGGTTTGTTGGGGACGCCTAACAGACTAAAGAAAACGCGCGTTGAAGAGAAATCCACAGAGAACAGAGAAGCAGCAGTATGGGGATGTCTCAAAAGCAAGCTTGCGAAATTTGGTACACCGGTTTTCTGTCAAATGAGATAAAATTAAGGGCAGAAATGTATGATATTGAGCGCCACAAGATTAAAGGTGGTGCGGGGAACAGTTGAACAGGACAGTGAGAAATAAGTGTCTGCGTTCAACATGTGTGTAAAAATGTGAACAGATAATGAAATGTTGGCTTGAAGATAAAATGTCCAACTGCCAGGAGAAATAATGTTTTTACTTCTTCATCCAGTAAATGGATGCATGACATTAGATGTCTATAGAACTTAAAGTTATACGATAAGGATTGAAGTAGCAAGCAGCAATAAGGCTGTCTGTGTGAAATAGAGTGATAGAGAGATAGAAAAAGAGAGAACTGTAAGTGAGAAACTTGATGGAAGAGGGAAGTGAAAAACAAGAAGGTTGGTGTTTGAGATATGTTTATGTGGGGATTGTGCAAACAATCATGTACTGGTTAGATAATGAAGGAACTGGCATGTTTGAGAAAAGAAAGGAGAGGATACAGAATGAAAATGGCATGTAGGGGAAGATTGAGATGAAATATAGTAGGAAAAAACTATAGGTGATGAAAATAAAATGTCTGACAGAATTTACGGAAGTCAAATTAACTGTTTAATTGGTATGAAAAGTCAGTTTTAGAATAAAATAAGGCATTGTATGATTGACAGGGATTAACATGACATGAAGAATGCAGTATGCAGTATGGGGAACAATTCTGTATTTTTAATGGTAAAATAAAGATTGAAATTAGGTTTAGTTTTAGTTTGACAATCATTGTTTTGAACCTATGGGGTCTATAATGGGGTAGTGAAAAGGAATGGATTTACCATCCATCTTCGTTTATTATGAAAAGAATTGGAAATTATAGTTTTATAAAAAAAAACGAATGCATATCCTGGTGTTCATGATTATAGACAATGTCTGTATTTAATATCTGAGGAGGTGTTTGGATGTTAGATATGCACTTGTTCTGTAATCAGTGTTGATGATAATAGCAAATTAGTAAAATGTAAAGACAGCTATGTCCAAAGATTCCGGAAATCAATAATGTATGTTGTGCCAGTAATAATGATGATTCGGCTATTGTTGTATCTGCCATTGGTGGACTGTAAAAGAATATGGAGCACTGCTTATCAGTGGCTCTGTTTGCATTCCTCAATGGAACACACTGCTTCAAGGGTGTGCAGTAAGTTAGAGCAGATGGAGAGTGTTTAAATTGTGGTCAGAAGGACCATTTAACATGTAAATGCCCACTAAGAAAGTGTTTGAAAATGTGATAGTGACACATTTCTGGTAATAATGTGGGTTTGAAAGTAGATCAGTGTTTAAGTGACGATATTAACATTTCGTCTGAGAAAGAATAAGAGAAAAAAAAAAAACAAGGTCAAAAGATTGAAGTCTTAAAGTGAATCCTTTGAAAATATCTATAATAGTAATTATTATAAGTGAATTGATGAATACAGTTTGATGTAAAATTAATGACTCCAACAAATGGGAGTTGCAGAAAGGTAACTAAAAGTATGATTGTGTTTTAATTAAACATTTTAAAAAAGGGTTTAGATTATATAGAACTAGAATAATTAATTAAGATCAAATAAGCAGAGGCAGTAGGCTACTGAATTAACAGTTCCTAAAATGTAAAATGTAAAAGGCATCTGATTAAACAAACAGCTTGAAAAGTGTTGACCATGAAAGAACTAGAAGCTGATGTTTTGCTTTCAAAAGATAAGTTTGTTATTGGCTGTAATGAAACAGCTCGCTTATCTGAATCTGATGTGTGCTGTGGCTGTAAACGGCCAGTACGACAGATACTCGATCTGAGTGGAAATCTGTAATGTCTAAATTCCCTGTATGGGCAAAAGACAACTAAAATGATGTTTATTTGGAAACAAATGTCATTTCTGGCAAAGATGCCTTAAGCTGGGATAGTTAAAAGATTATAGATAAAAGTTTGATGATTAGAAGTATTTGAGAGAACAGTTTACCTGTCCTGAGTGCCTCAGAGTCTCTCTCAGTCAATGTCAGCTAACAGGCTGTTATCTGAGTCTGTGTCATAAGTAATAATAAGCTATTTATAGTAAAAGCACAGTGTCTCAGTTGAAAAATCAGACACAGAGATGTTAAAGAAACCATTGCCATAAAGAGGGCAATTTGTATTGGTGAATGTTTTAAATGTAAAACTGAACGACTTTAAAGAAGTCTTTAAAATAATAATGCAGACCTTAAATGATAGAAACAACATTTTTGATTATTTTATTTTAGGACCAGTAACTTCTTTGTCTTATCTTAAGTCTCCACCATTGAAACAGGCCCGATGGCTACGGCTACAGATGTACAGTAACAGTACACTGAATGTATGGTTGTGAACTAAATTCACTGAGGGTAATCTAAGTAGCTAGGTTGATGATTTTAAGATGGGTAATGGATTTAAGTGATTAAATACTGCTGTTATTAACCTGTCTCCCTGTGAACACTATTAGGCAATCAGAATGGCTCTGGTGACTCTTGAACGTGCCTTTCCTAAGCTCCAGAAAGCAGCTGAGTTCTGTTAAAGGAAACTGATTGTGTGATGGGAGAGAGCGGTCACCAGTTTGTGAGCGGTACCAGTGTGTACGTGGCTACTCAATGACAGGATGATCTTCCTGGCCAGGGGACAGCCTTACGCAGGGGGTCACGGACATTGGGCACCTCAGGACGGGGGTGTGGTACATGCAAGAAAGGTATGAGAGTTGAGCGCTGACTACTGGAGGCCACTGGGGTCAGCAGAGCATTGAGAGGTGAGATGCGCTGTGACGAGTTGCGGCAGTCTGACCCAAGAGAATGTGAGTTCCTCTATACCACTTGCCAGAAGAAACCGCATAATCGTACGCTTGTTTTTCATTGTGACAAGTGTCTGCAATTAAGCCAGGGGGACAACACCCTGAAGAGGAAAATTAAAGATAAAGAGCTATGGGGGAGTTCAAGAGCCACCTGAAACATGAGGGGATTGCCATTATTTGTGATGGGAGACAGGAACAAAACTTTTTATGTATTGGCTGCCTCATGGGCAAGAATAAGAAAATTTATAGAAGTGTTGATTTTGAACTAATATGTTTTAACTCCTGAAGGTCGTTTGACATGGTGGGTGGCTAAAGAAGAAGACAGTTTTTGATTTGAGAAAAGTCTGGATAACAAAATTTAATGGTAAAAGGATAGTGATTAATTTAATGTAATTATTATTTGTTAATAAGAGAGAGAGACTGTTTGAGTGGAGGAAGGGATGGTAAACTGTGTCTGTCTTTCTGTTGTCGGCCTGCTAGAGCAAGCTGAAGCAAAATAATGATAAGGAAAAATTAAACAAAGCAACCCAGCAGACTGAAAATCTAATGAATAATGAACAGAAATGCTTTGGAACTGGTTAAGAGACCATGTAAAATTAGGTAAAAGCTACAGAAAATGTGAAGTTTAAAATCTTAATAATAATAATAATAATTCATTACATTTATATAGCGCTTTTCTGGACACTCAAAGCGCTTTACATAGAAGGGGGGAATCTCCTCAACCACCACCAGTGTGCAGCATCCACCTGGATGATGCGACGGCAGCCATATTGCGCCAGAACGCTCACCACACACCAGCTTACTGGTGGAGAGGAGACAGTGATGAAGCCAATCAGTATATATGGGGATGATTAGGAGGCCATGATGGACAGAGGCCAAGGGGCAAATTTGGCCAGGATGCCGGGGTTACACCCCTACTCTTTATCGAAAGACATCCTGGGATTTTTTATGACCACAGAGAGTCAGGGCCTCGGTTTAACGTCTCATCCGAAGGACGGATTTAAAATTTAAATCTTTTTAGCAATAATATATAAAAGAAAGAGTTAATATTGATAAAGAAAGGCGAACATGGAGAATGAGTAGTTAACATATGTGTGTCTAGTATGAGTGTGTGTGATGGTGACAGCACTTTAGGTCTTGTATGTATTAGTTTAGGGTACTAATATTCCGCCTGAATAGTGAGTATAGTGTTTCATCATTACAGATGGATTGAGGCAAATGACAAATTTTAAAGAAAGCGATAATTGTGAGTGGATCCGATGAAAGATGATACAGAACATAGGACGAGCTTTAAGTTGATTGGTCATCAAGCTCTGTCTGGTATTAATTACTTTTGTCTTTTATGATGTTGATTTGAATTACGTTCTGGATCAGTTTAAGTATTTGTGTAAATTGGAATTGTGGAGTTGTAGATCACCATCTGGCATGGGCTGAGATAAATGAAAATGTTATAGATTTGATGGCAACAACAAAGTGACATATTGGCTAAGTCAAACATGAAATTATCAAGAGAGCCCTAAAAATGTAGGATTATTGTGGGCAGAAGGATGAGTTATTTGACTGACAAGTGACCAAGTCTGTACAGCACGACCTGACTTGATAGAAACAATTGATGACTTTGAAAATGTTTGTAGATGACTGAATTAAGAGACCAAACAACAGGCCTGAAAAGCAGGATACGCTGTGAGACCAAGGGCCTTTGCCCTTTAAATACTTCGTTGAGCAGATGATAATGTGGCTTTAAGTGAAGAATGTAATATTTTTGTTTCAGAGGCAGATAAAGATGTCTGGAGGAAATTTGTCTGAAGGACAACTTTTGGGTTAGTGTTGATGCAAACTTTATCAAAACACTATGTTAAATGTTATGTTAAATTGATGCTCGAGTTGTGTCGTGCATCAAGAGGGAGATGGTATAACAATTGCCAAATATGGTTTACTAAGGGACAATATATGTTGGGAGGACACTGGGTCTAATTGGGTAAAAGGCCGTCCCAAACAAAATTTGCTTTCTGTAAATGTATTTGCAGGATTGTTTCAACAGGAAACGCCAGGGTATCGAAGGCCCCGGGAGAACAGTAGACAAAAGAAACTACGTGTAGTTTTACTATCTGAAAATAACCTCGACATTTTGTTTTCTTTACAGAGAATGGAGCAGAGCATAACTTAAAATTTTCCTTTCACAGAATGTCAGATTGGATTGCAGCTAACAGAACTGATTCTGTTCCAAAATGTATAAATATTGTGTTGTTGACATGAGCAAAGTGGGTTGAATGTTAATGTAATAGTTGAATGAGTTTCAGGTTGTTGGAGTGGCCAGATGTTGAGAATAAATTTGGAACTAATAATGTATATAATCAGTAAACAAATGGTGAAAATTCCACAGGTCACACCAGAAGGACGACCAGCAGCACTAACAAAACACTTAAGATCTCCATTCACAGGTGACAGAGGCTATGGTCCACTCCACAAACAAGGTTGCAAGGATGGAGATTGCAACACCACCGTCCAAACATCTGACCTTAAACAACGCCAACGAGATTTGATTGGTCACTGATTAATTAGAAAGTATTTTAGGAAAATGAATGGATTGTTTGATTACTCTTTGGGGTTTCGGGGGTAGGATTTTCAATATTGTGTGTTTCCAGCTCAGTTAAATTGGTAAAATGACAGTTTTATCCAAATGATGATGACAATGACAAGAAATGTGATGAAGATGATTCTAGTAGTGGAAGCTACAGTGACATGTGTTAGACATTTGGTGTTTGTTTTTCTTTTCTTTTTCTTCTTCCTATGAATGTTTTTGTTATGAACAGATGGTTAAAAGCTGTGCTTATCCGCTATGTGATAAGGTACAAGGAGAGGGTTTTGAAATGAAGGGTTTTATTATACTTTTCTTATACTTTATATTTTGATGTAACCACTGTGGATTGATGATTTGTTGTTTTTCTAACTAGTCTGTACACTATTTCTTATTTAACTAAGGTGACTGAGGGTCAAGCTATGCTTGGGGTACAACAACAGTGATTGTTTATCTAGCCCGGCCTTAGTTGAATTCTTTATCTGCTTGCTAATACTTAAGGGACTATCCTTACAAAAACAGCCTAAGCTTTTTCTTTTCAAAATGTTATTTTCACAAATGTTTAAGAAGAGTGATCAGTTATGCGAAAACTAGAGATGAAGAGTAGTGTGATGATATGACTTAAAATTTGTCTTTTTGTTTATTATTGTGATTATGGGTAATCTGAATGATAAAAAGTGTGGAATTGTTGTAGAAATTTTAATAGTCATTTATTCCTAATCTATTCAATGTGTAAAAGTATATGTGTGTATGTGCTTGTGCGTGACGTTTCAGGAATATATGGGACAGGACATCTTGACCTTAGGAATGGTCAGATTTGGCTGGTTTATTCCAGTACCAGTTTGTGTTATTAAGTAGAAACTGAACAGAAGTGGGGGCCTTATCTGGGTGGAAAAGTACAGCGAGTGAGAAGGAACCTTGAAAAGAGTATAAAAGCTGTCTCATGTCTTCCTGGTGCGTGCCACTCACTTCACAGAATGTAACGGCTGTGATGGCGACTGGGCCTTCTTGCAAGAATAAATATTTCTCTTTTTATTAATTTGACTCTGAGTGTCTCTTACGCAGTGATGATGTTTAACAGAAGTTTTTGCCACAACATAGTCTCTTCTGCTCACCAAGGCTGCATTTATTTCATCAATAATACAATTAAAACAGTAATATTATGAAATAGTATTACAATTTAAAACAACTGTTTTCTATGTGAATATATTGTCAAATGTAATTTATTCCTGTAATCAAAGCTGAATTTTCAACATCATTACTCCAGTCTTCAGTGTGTGTGTGTGTAGTGTAGTGTAGTGTAACATTTTAAATGTCTTTATTCTTACTGTTGATAAATTGAATGCGTCTTTGCTACATAAGTATTATTTTACTAAAAACTAATATACAAGCAAAAGTATTTTTAGTAAAATAATACTTTTGCTTGTATATTAGTACACTCTAAAAAATGCAGGGTTAAAAAATAACCCAACCTTAACCACGCCGCTGGGTCACTATTGGACAGAACACACGCTGGGTTGGTTTGACCCAAGTGCTGGGTTTTTCCATTTAACCCATATTGTTGGGTCATTCATTTGACCCAACCAGTGGGTGAAATTGACCATCTTGCTGGGTTAAGTCTTACTCATGTGCTGGGTTATTTCCTGTCCCATTGCCTTATTAAAATTAGTAACAAATATATTTGTTTTATTACGAATGTAAAATAATTATTGTCTCTGTAATATAATAAACCAGAGAGGCCACTGTATATGTGATTTCAATCATTTATTTATATATTTTTTTAATTTTTAATACATCTCTTTAATATTTTTTTGTATACAATTATTACAATTATACAATGTATACTCATTTTAAGGTAAAAAAAAACATAACGGTTCATTAAGTAAGGTCTTTATACACCACTGAAAACATAGTTATGTATATGATATTCCATTTCTGTTAACAGATCCTCCTAAATTTTACACAATGCACCTTTAAAAGTCATTAAGCAACTCATTTGAACTCTTATACAATTATGATTTCATTTATTAAGATGTGTTGATTTATTAAGAATAACAACAAACATTTAAAATGCGACTAAATATCACAGGGTTTTCCTCAAATTTTACAGAGGACGACTCTTTTCCATTAATTTGATACACTGCTTCGTGTATTTAACACGAAAAACAAAATAAGGCTTTGAAACAAAGATCACCAGCCTCCAGCAAAGACTCGGTCTCGATGGCGTGGCCTGGAACAATGGCAAAGGTCTGACGTGTCCCCCTCGTCACATCCCTGATGCTCCAGTCATTTTGTAAATATGCATCCATGTTGGTCCCCACCTGTTGATTACACACAATCACTTAGAGTGTTGCAATATAACTGACATGCAAGTTAAACTTTTTTTGTGAAAGTATTTATATTTTTTATTGCAAACATTACCAAATATGGCCAAATGTGAAAAACAAACAAAATGTCTATTTACACATCTAAACAGACTTTTAGCTATCTAAAATAGTCTGGGATTCAGGATAAGACAAAAACACGATTTGGAAAATGGATTCATGATGTACTTGCTCATCATAAACATTTAGTCAATTTTGAACACAAAAAAGTTATGGACTGCAGCTTTAAAAATGAACAAAAATCTATTTTAAAAAAATGTTATGTTGCAAACAGAGATTGCACCTTTAAATATTCTAAACCTAAATTACTTTCATAGTTATCAAGCATATCAAACGTCAACTCTTATTGAAGTAGAAACACTAAAGCAAAACTTACAGGTTGCATGTTAAGGACCTCTGTGCCTCTGTGGTGGGTCTGACGCCCTCTCCTCCTCTCCTGTAACTTAGATGGATGGGGAAGGAAAGTTTGCAGGACCTTCAAAGCTGTCTCCCCTTTAGCAGCTAAACAATATGAGCATAATACAAAAAGTTGCATTAACATTTAAATAGTATGCTGTTTATAACAATTCATATTTTTAAAGTAGGATTTCTGACTTTTCTGCCCTGGTGTTTAAAATGGCGCTGTTGTGAATATATTTGGCCTCAAACATCGCGCGGTCCATACTGCCTTAATACTAAATTATTCTTAGTAACTTCGGCTTACCTCAGGTCTTAACAACTTGTAACGTTAATGGGTTTTCAGGGCGAGAACATGCTTAATATGAAATCGATTTATTTATCAATGCCTCAGTCGCCGTTTGTAAAGATTGCACGACATACAATTCCCCTACATCCCCTACAACGTTTTTTTTGTTGTTGTTTTTTTTTTGCAATAACGATCCCTTCCGACATCGCCATTCCAGAAGAAACAAGCAGACTGTACTGGAACTTACCCCCGTCGCTTCTTCTGACGAAAATTTCTTAAATGTGCCTGCAGACTTTCCACACACGACTCACGGGCATAGACTGTAAGCTCACACGAGTCACTAACGTTAGACCTTTTTCCCGCAGTTTTTACGAGCGAGCCCGAGACTAAACAGCCTACTGCGCGTGTACGGTTTCATTCAAAACGCTTTCCTCACTTTTAATTACTAAACGTACACAATAAATACGATATTTACGTGATGAAATTACAATTTAAACTGCATATTTCAATAAGGCTGCTGATATAGCTGGTTTACAACTAACGCAGCATTTTGTCAAAAAAAAATCTAACCGGCTAGCTGTTACTATTAATGTTTTACAGAATAAATACGTTACCCCTCACACTTCCACATCAAAGACTGTATGCTGAACAGTGAAATTATTCATGTTAAAAATATCGGTAAACATTAACTTACCATAAAACACTGCCCGCTCCGAGTGACGTCCTCCTCGAGTCAGAAGTGAAGAATCCAGAAAGTTCCGCAAAGAATAAACCAGTTGCTGGGTCAAAATAACCCAACCAGCTGCTTATTTGTGAATTACCCCCTTACAAATCATTTGACCCAGCATGAGCAACCCAATAATGTGTTTACAGTGCCCTAAACAACCCAGCATTTTGACCCAGCACAATCAACCCAACAATTTGTTTACAGAAACAACCCAGCATTTTTTTGAGTGTAACAACTGACATCAGTGTGTGTGTGTGTGTGTGTTTTTTTTTTACTTCTAAAGTACATTGGAGAACCATGTAAATGCCTATAAATGATCATAAATCATTCAGGTGGTATTATCATTTGATACCATTAATGTATCGCCACAGTTCTTTTTTTTACCAGGAAGGTCTCAGTGGGAAGTTGCGCTTGTCTTCATTTTAAGAATACATTATTCTGTTGTAGAATTAATTGCAGAAACTATATTTTCACATCATGTTTTTACTCTGAGTTTGTTTGCCTTGGATGGAGTTTTGCTGGAAAATGTAGGAATGTGAGGGAAGAACGTGTTGCAAATACTTGAATCTGTCTATTCTCAAAAGGGTGTGTATCTGATCAACGCACAAGTACAATCAGCCCACAACTCCCATGATCATTGTCACATAGTTTTGGAAGACAATCTCATCTCCTCCCAGACCGATATCACGAGAAGCTGTGAGCGAGAAAACTCCAGCTCCTTCAGTTGTGATCATTCTGAGCGGCTGCTGTTATGACAGTGTGAAAAGCGCAACAGTTCTCATTGGTCAACTGCCAACTCGGTAGATGAGTAGGAAGTCTGTCTGGCTGCTCGGCCTGCCGCTCTGTGGAGAATTACACTTGTGTGAATGAGCCAAACTCCCTGTAAATCTCCAGAGCGCCGTTAAAGAAACAGTTCTCGAGATGTATCCATATATAGGTTGGGAAAGAAGAAGACCGACTGGGAGATTGTGCTTTAGGAAGTCCCATATGCAAAACAGACCCACGCTCATGACCCTCTAGGTCTCTTTTATAAACGCAGAGTATGGGATGATACAGAATATTTACTTTACCATGCACAGTTTGATTGCTGTGCATAAAGCACAACAGCCAGGTTTCCAGAAGTAAAAATCGCAATCATTTGCTCCTCAGAGAAAATAAATTTTAACAGTAACATATAAACCTTTGAAGATAGACTTGATATGAAATACGAGGTTGTTAAATGATTATATGTGTTTCTGTGACAGCCACAAGTAAGTGTGATAAATTACGGCGAAAGCACCCGCCCACTCCCATGAAGCACTGTTGATGACATAATCAAGTCAATCTTCCTAAACTCCCAGACTTGTTTGTACATAAGTGCAATAAATTAAAATATATTGTTTTTATACTAACCAATGAGTATGAATTAAGATTTACTTTATTTGTTTGTTTGCCTCAAATAAAAGTTTGTAATTTTGTGATTCATTTCGGAGCTGGTTGGTTTGTTTCATGGTTTAGAGCTCTTTATTATTATTTTTTTCTATTCCAATGGAGAAAATGAATTGGGGAAATAAACTTCCCCTTTCAAGGTCATTGAACATTTGGACGATTACTGTTGTGCTCTAGTCATAGTATCATCATCTTTGTTGAGTAACAAATTATATGTGACGTCTAGTCAAAAATTTTGTTTTATTAATAAGTGCCGCCTATACAATGAAAGTCTTCATGCAGAACTTGAAGGATAAAACTATTCTCTTTATATTATTTTTCCAAGGTTCTCTAGAAAGTCTGATTTGTTTTGGCAGAATCATTGATAGAAAGAAATTTGATCAGATAGAAATGTGAAATCTTAAATCTTGGCCTTCATAAATGCTTTGCTGACCTCAGCCTCTGGAACAATGGCAACAGAACTATGCCTTCAATTCAGCAGACGTACCCCTTTAAGACGTTTATAAACGCCCACATGCTCATATAAAAGCCATCTGGTGGAGAGATTAGATTACTCTGAGGTGGTTGTTTCCATTCTGGATGTGTCTTCATTTTCAATATTATGAATTGTGAAAATTGTATGTTTGCACACTTTGTAGCACTAAATGACAGATGACCTTCAAATCCATACATTTATGCATCACAGTAATTATTAGCATTTAGGGTTAGGGAATTTAACAAACCCATAAGTATTAAACTTTGTCTCATTACTGGATTAGAAAAGAAATCATGTCCAAGAACCTCAAGAGCCCAAAGAAGCCTAACATACTTTTATTATTGGTAGAGTGCAAGTCTTTCATTCATTTAGTCATCTAGTCATCCAAAAACAGACTAATTTAAGTTTTCTTATACACTACCGTTCAATCATTTTGTCTAAGACTTGTCTAAGGCTGTCTAAGAAAGTAATTTATTACTGTGATGCAAAGCTGACTTTTCAGCATCATTACTGATGACTTCAGTGTCACATGATCCTTCAGAAATCATTTTAATATGCTGATTTACTGCTCAATAAACATGTATTATTATTATTGAAAACAGTTGTGCTGTTTAATATTTCTGTGGAAACTCAGAAGTGTTTTTCCTTTTTTTTTTTTCAAAAGAACAGCAATTATATGAAAGAGAAATCCTCTTTTGTGACTAAAATATTCACTTGATCAATTGAATACGTACTTGTCATATCTCATGGTTGCACTCAGTTCAAATTAAAAATATCCTATCAAGATTATCTACAGTTACTGGTGTTCCTCAGGGCTCTGTTTTGGGCCCGCTTCTATTCATTATTATACTTACTCCCTCATTTTCAGGAAATATGGTATCCATTTCACTGTTACTCTAATGACACCCAGCTCTACCTGTCTTCCAAACCCTCTGGCTCTTTTCCTCCACCTTCTTTGTCCAGCTGAAATTAAAGATTTGCTTTCAGCTGACTTTTTAAAACCCAATAGTGCTAAAACTGAGGTCCTACTTGTAGGCACAAGATCTACTCCAGTGTTTCCCCTACCATTGTTTTGGGGGGGCGGCCCGCCCCCTCAAAACTGCCCCCCGCCCCCCCTGAATGAAAAAATCCCCGAGAAAAAAAAAACTGGACGCAAGACAGAGCTCCATGTAAGTTAGTAACTTTAGCGGCTATGCTTTTCGCGATAGAGCAGTTTAGTACACTTGAAATCAAATCACGACAGACTAGTGTGTGAATATTAAACGGCTAAAATACCATTTAAATATGAATCACTGTGTGAATGAATGAACTGCAGAAGACGCGCAGTTTCATTTCACACACACACACACACACACGCGCGCTCGAGCTGGTGCACGTCCACACACGCACGCGTGACGATCGACCTGTTGTTTTCATTGACAGTAAAAGGTTGTTTTTGCCTATATGAGGACACAAATGCATGAACTTCCTCTCCAGACTCTAGATCCGCTCTTAAAGTAACTCCGTGAGCATTTAACCGCTTCATTTGAGAAATCTATCGTCATGTCATAAACAGAAACTCAAAGGTCTTCACGGCAACCCGTCAAAATAAAAGTTCGGTTTAACTTGACAGAAATATATTACTGTTGTACAGTAGAATTTAGATGCATCTCAATGTAATAATAATACTAACACTAATACAAATAAATTATGATCTCAACTTTATTTTTTAAGGAATAATAAATTTTTCTTCCATGTTTTAATTTTAACAGTAAAGCTCATTGTGCAGCGCGTTGTTTGACAAAAAAGTTTGTTCAATTTCATATGATTAAAATAAATTTAATTAATGTTTTGTCTTCATTTGGTTACCAGAAAAAACAACAGAATTTGTGTGGAAAAAAAAAACATTTAATAGATTTAAAAAAAAAAAAAGATTGTATAAGTTTAATAATTGTTTATAATAAAAGTTTTATGATTTGAATTAATTAGACATGATTTTTGATTACTAAAAAATGTACACCAAGTATCCGTAACACGCCCGCTCCGCGACATTAGTTTCGGGGGATCGACCCCCCCCCCCCCCCCCCCCCATACCCGAAAAAAATCCTAGGGGAAACACTGCACTCTAACTAAATCTGATTGTTTTTTTGTGAATATTGATCACAATGCAACTGGTCCTATCCCAAAGGTTAAGAGTCTGGGTGTTATTCTGGATAGCACACTTTCCTTCGAAGCCCATGTTAATAATATAACACGTATTACATACTTTAACCTCTGTAATATTAATCAATGCTGCAATCTTTATCCATGCACTGGTTACTTCACATATCGATTATTGCAACGCTCTTCTTACTGGTCCTCCTTCCAAACTTCTCTATAAACTTCAGTTGTTTCAGAAGTCTGTGGCTTGTGTTCTTTCTAGAACTGCTTCTACTGAGCATATTTCACCAATTCTCCAGCGACTACACTGGCTTCCAGTAAAGTATCGGTTTGATTTAAAAAATTCTGCTTCTCACATTCAAGGCAATTCACAATCTCGCTCCTCCATACTTTACTGATCTTCTTCATATTTATACCCATTCGCACGCTCTAAGATCTTCACTCTCACTTTCTCTTGTCACGACCGTATACGCCTAACCACCATGGGAGCTAGAACTTTTAGCTATGCAGCCCTGTATTCTCTCTCTCTCTCTCTCTCTCTCTCTCTCTCTCTCTCTCTCTCTCTCTCTCTCTCTCTCTCTCTCTCTCTCTCTCTCTCTCTCTCTCTCTCTCTCTCTCTCTCTCTCTCTCTCAATATTCATAATAGTGACAGTCTGCATACTTTCAAATCCCATCTTAAGACCTACCTTTTTACCCAGGCTTTTTTATTATACTTTTATTAGCCTGTATTGTATTCGAAGCATGTGTGCTGTTATGTTTTTGTATTCTGTGATGCTAATAATGGGATTGTTTATTATTTATTTATTTTCTTTAATATATTACTGTTTTGATTGCTTGTAAGGTGACTTTGGGTGTTATGAAAGACAGTTAAATAAAATTTATTATTATTATTATTTGTTGACAAAGTATTGATTTTTTTTTTTTTTTTTACTTTTGAACGATAGTTTAAATTTAGTTTTAAGCCATCAGAAAAACTGACATTGGCATAAGGAATATCCGTGCGTGTCGATTGAGTTTTACCTTAAATTGGGTTTATGACCTTTTACCAATAAAATACCACAGTTTAAGGTGTTGACATGACCTCACAACTGTTGGGTTAAGCATAATTGTAATGTTAATGCATTCATTGTGAATTAAATGGATTCTTTTGGAAACAAAACAGTTCCCTGACTTCCCTCCTGCTCAAGTAGTTATTTTTTATTAAATGGAGTGAAATTGCAAATACAGAGGAAAAGGCAGTGTAGCAGAGAGTTCATCTGATTATAGTTTCACTTTAGCATGTTGATTTATCAGCCATGCGTAATATTTAGACATGGTCTACACATTCTTTATTGTTGTAGAGTAATGTGATTTGAAACCTTTGGGGAAATAAACAGTGGAGTGAATGGAGCAACTGGGAGCTGTGTTGATGAAGCTTTACTGTTCTGTTTCTTGTTAGGATCCCATAAAAGTCTGTCTCTATTGGTTTTTGCATATTTTCATTTTTGTTTCATAATTGCATCCACATTTCGTGCTGTGCAGGATATGAAATAAACACAAACGGAGTAGGAAAAGTAAAAAAAAAAAATTGGTTTGGTCATTGCTTTAGGATCAAACTTGTTTCAGGTGCGTTTCAGAGCAACCGTCTCCACAAAGCAAAATGGCTGTTTAAAAAGTTTAATATTTTAAAGGGATAATTCCCCCCAAAATGAAAATTCTCTCATTTACTCACCCTCAGGCCTTCCTGATGTATATGACATTATTCAGATAAACACAAACAAAGATTTTTAGGGGGAAAAATCCATCTCTGTGAGACCATATAATGCAAGTGAATGGCTGCTGCTCGGCTGACGCTTGAAAAACCACATGCAGCGATTGTGGAAGAATCAATGTCGATGGGTCTCTGCAATAAAAATTCTACTGTCATACGAACAATCATGAGAGTGAGACTTTTTTTGTCTTACATCTATTGTTTCACTTCAGAAGACATTGATTCATCCACTCGGGTTCACGATTTTTCAAGTGTCAGCCGAGCGATAGCCATTCAATGGCATTATATGGACTCACAGATATGGTTTATTTTCCTAAAATTCTTAATTTGTGTTTAGCTGAAGTAAGTCAGTCATATGCATCGGGCATAAGTGTAAGTAAATGATAGAGAATTAAAATGTTTGGGCGAGCTATCCCTTTAAAGTTAGTGTTTGTATGAGCCCTTGTAATGGTGATGCTTGCACACAGCAAACACTGCTATTTTCAATATAATTTCCACTTTTGTTGAGCTTCCAGAAGGTCCATAATTTCATAAAAACAGCACAGTTGTATGTAAAGAGTTAAATGATGAGAAAATATAGCTATCAAAGAGCACTGACAGGCATTTCGGTCACACATGCTCCACTCACGGGTATAAATAGAAACCTCAGAGGTTTGGCCAGGGCTCACGGAGAAGAACCGAAGGGACACAGCCATGATGTTACAGAAAAAGCATTGGTCTATCATGGGAGTCGTCGGTTTCACCAAATCCTGCTCAAGCTAAAGTGCGTTTACTAGTCAACCCCCAACACCATAAGAATGAGATTTTGCCCTTGAGCAAGACACTTGACCTTTGCTTCTCCTAAACCACATGTCCTCTAGTCCCCTTAGGGTGCTTTTTTTATATTTCCCCAGTGATGTCGAGGTTATCATAAGGGTTTTATATTATGTAAAACCTGGGTGAGTAATGCATGTGATAGCCTGAAGCGGATGTGATGAATCGCAGTGTCGACTGAGCGAACAGTCTTTAGCAGGTACTGTGTGAGTGTTAGCTAGCTGTGAACAAAGTGACAGCGTGACAGTCAGAGCGAGATGCTATTACTGTTCTCTCACCTTCCGCTTCTCTTTCCTTCCGTCTTAATTCAGTGAAAAACACATTGCACCTTGTGGCTGCTTCGTATCTGTTTAAATGCAAATTGAATAAACCTGGACCCGTGTAGTTCTTTTAGGAGGGTAGCTAATAGGGAAACAGAGGAATCTTTCTTGTGCACTTTATGCATGGGCTGGTATTGTATTTTATTATTTTATTGTATTTTGTATTATGTTTTTATTATTTTACTTTTTTATGGTACATTTTTATTTTCCTTCTTTCCTTTTTTAGTTTGTTAATGTAGTACAGCATTTTGTCATTACTTTTAAAAATAAAAGAATACATTTATAAATGTAAAGAATATTTTTGCGTTTTAAATTATTGAAATATGAAATAGATTATTTATTTTTTTTTTTGCTTATTTTATTTGTTTAATGTATTATTTTATTACTTTTTTGTTTGTTCTCATCACAGATATATATCCTTTTTTCCAAAGACGTGATTTTATTTCCTATTGAAACAGGACATATTTGTCCCACTTTTTCATTTATCTTTTTAACAACCCATTTTGTAATTTGTTTTTAAATGTTTTTGTTTTTGTCTTCATTTATTTTTGCTGTTTTGAGGCATAAAGTGCCCCTTTATGCCTCAAACATTCAAACTTATTATATAGATACTATTAGATACTATTATATAATAGTAAAAATATATATGTATTATAATGTAAAATAAATTGTGTGAAAATCAGTTTTTCCACTGCAAACACAAAGATTCGTTTTTAAATGTCAATGTACTTGATTACCAATGTAAACAAATTTAAGCTTATCAAATTAGCCTTAGCATGACAAAAGAGTAGTAAAAATGTTTGAAATTTGCTGAATATTGTCAAGTAAAACACAAAATAAGAAATGTGATGAAAATGACATTTATATATATATATTGTATATATTATATATACTCACCTAAAGGATTATTAGGAACACCTGTTCAATTTCTCATTAATTCAATTATCTAATCAACCAATCACATGGCAGTTGCTTCAATGCATTTAGGGTTGTGGTCCGGGTCAAGACAATCTCCTGAACTCCAAACTGAATGTCAGAATGGGAAAGAAAGGTGATTTAAGCAATTTTGAGCGTGGCATGGTTGTTGGTGCCAGACGGGCCGGTCTGAGTATTTCACAATCTACTCCGTTACTGGGATTTTCACCATAACCATTTCTAGGGTTTACAAAGAATGGTGTGAAAAGGGAAAAACATCCAGTATGCGGCAGTCCTGTGGGTGAAAATGCCTTGTTGATGCTAGAGGTCAGAGGAGAATGGGCCGACTGATTCAAGCTGATAGAAGAGCAACTTTGACTAAATAACCACTCGTTACAACCGAGGTATGCAGCAAAGCATTTGTGAAGCCACAACGCGCTCAACCTTGAGGCGGATGGGCTACAACAGCAGAAGACCCCACCGGGTACCACTCATCTCCACTACAAATAGGAAAAAGAGACTACAATTTGCAAGAGCTCACCAAAATTGGACAGTTGAAGACTGGAAAAATGTTGCCTGGTCTGATGAGTCTCGATTTCTGTTGAGACATTCAGATGGTAGAGTCAGAATTTGACGTAAACAGAATGAGAACATGGATCCATCATGCCTTGTTACCACTGTGCAGGCTGGTGGTGGTGGTGTAATGGTGTGGGGGATGTTTTCTTGGCACACTTTAGGCCCCTTAGTCCCAATTGGGCATCGGCTAAATGCCACGGCCTACCTGAGCATTGTTTCTGACCATGTCCATCCCTTTATGGCCACCATGTACCCATCCTCTGATGGCTACTTCCAGCAGGATAATGCACCATGTCACAAAGCTTGAATCATTTCAAATTGGTTTCTTGAACATGACAATGAGTTCACTGTACTAAAATGACCCCCACAGTCACCAAATCATCAAGAGCATCTTTGGGATGTGGTGGAACGGGAGCTTCGTGCCCTGGATGTGCATCCCACACATCTCCATCAACTGCAAGATGCTATCCTATCAATATGGGCCAACATTTCTAAAGAATTCTTTCAGCACCTTGTTGAATCAATGCCATGTAGAATTAAGGCAGTTCTGAAGGCGAAAAGGGGTCAAACACAGTATTAGTATGGTGTTCCTAATAATCCTAGGTGAGTGTGTATATATATTATTTTTTTATTAGTTCATAGAAAATCACAATTTTCGTCTGATGCAAATATGTCCACTGTTGGACATTGTTAGTGGACTAAATAAATTAGTGAGAATAGTGATTTAAGAGGTTATTTTTTACAAGTGCCCATGTTTGAAGAAAAACCCTTAAATTAATAAGACTGCATATCGTGTGTGTGTGTGCTAAAATGCAATCTGCTACTGCAGCTGTGGGCAGAGGATGAGACGAGGGAAAGTGAAGACAGTGTGTCACTGTGTCAGCGTGTGGGAATGCCGTACTGCTGTTTGAAACCACGGACAACGTGGCAGGACTCAGGAGAAAGAGAGCGGAAGCTTTAATCGCTCGAGAGGGAGCTTTAACCCACTCGCTCAAATCCTGGATGCTTTAATCTGCTCAAGTAAATGGGGAGGGGTTGATAAGTACAGGGATGGGTCTCAAAATCACAAGCTGATTAGACGGCTCACGAGAGAGAGACGAATGTGTGTCTGGAGAGAGGAGGAGGTGGTCTTCGGTCTCTGCCTCTCTCATTACATTTTCTGCTGTAGAGAAGCAGACAAAATACAACGTGTGACCTCTTAACCACGTTTTTTTCCAGCAGTGAAGGGATGAGAGAAATGCATGCACTCCATGGATTTTCCTATACGTGTAGCATTTTATGCATTTTTTTTCAGCATGGTCCGCATCCAAGTCCACGTGTGCACTGGTGTGGATGTATTAATGACAAAACCATATGATATGATAGACCGATGAATCATATTCATTGTGCTCACTGATCTATAGGTCTTATTCATGAGCAGAATGAATTTCTGTTTTCTATGTAAATTGTCTCATCCAAGGCAGCAGTTAATGTAGAAATGTATGCATTTGAGGGATGCTTTTATCCAAAGTGACTTGCATACATTTGATCAGATCATGCATTCTCTGGGAATGAAACATGACTTTGGCGTTGCATGCTTTACTGTTTGAGCTGTGGGAACACTTGCATTATTTATGAAGTCATTGTGGTTGTTTCATGAATGAGACCTTCTACTTTAAAGTGCCCTTTGTTTTGGATATTACTTTTTATGCAGTGGGTAATATAACTGTTAGTGAATGTAAAAGGTCTGTGAAGATTCAAAGATCGAAGTGCACGAATAATGGAGTTATTGTCTCCCAAAAGAAAATAAAAAAATTCTGAACGGCCTGAAACGAGTCGTCAGTAATTCCAGTCTTACTTCCTGCACAAACATATGTAGATTTCGTAACAAATTTACACAATGCCAGTCTATGGTCTTCATTGGCTGCCCACAAACAACATGTTTGATCCTCATACACTGTATGTAACTGAGGCCTGGATAAGTTCATGTCTGGTTCATGTTGTCAACATTTTCGGCTCTGATAAAGCAAATCCACTTTTAAAGGATGAGGACTTGGGCTGGAATTGATGCACTACATTCAGCTCTCTCGGCGTCATGACTTTAAGACTGTCATTATGAGACTCAGACTCAAATACCAAAGTTAAAGATCACTGAACCCACATTCCAACCCTGTCTGAGCTGAACAAAGCATTGCATTCCTGACCGCTCAGAGAAGAGCTCATCTATACACACAATAGTATCAGAATTGAAATGGAAGCATGAAATGCTTGTAACCGAAGCAAGATGGATTTTCTTTGCGAGAGATAAGTGAAGCTACTCGCAGTAAAAATCAATGGCATCATAAATCTTTTACTCTTCATGCACCATTCTGAAGGTTTTCCTTGAATATCTGCAACCTGGTTCAATCCCTGAGAGAGATGCTTTGAGCAGGATTGATTTAGGGAAGACTAGATCGTAGAGGTGTAGCGAGTAGCGTTATCTTTAGCCGTTTACAACAGAAACCGCTTTTGGTGGAAACCTTCCGTGTCCTTTTGAAGTTTATCAGAAATCTGCGTTTTTAACCCTGGTTTACCTACATTGTTCACATAATTCTGGTTCACATAATTTCTGAGTTGCATTGTAAATACAAACTGCTTATTATTCACAGTCACTTGAAAGTCAGCTGAGGCTTGTTTTGAAATGGACCGGATATTATTATTCATGTTTTTAGGATCATGCGTTCTCACGTGAGCAGACGACCAGCCCCCTCTATCTGAGAGTGTTGTTAGACATCTGGTAAAGGGGGCGTAACAAATCCAGCCCTCTGGGAGTGAGTTCGACATGTCAGCAAGCAAACAGCTGAGACTCTCAAGGCCAGATAGTACAGCGCTCACACCAGCTCTATTACAGACACGAGACCCTCCAGTACAACAACAGCCCACCATAATCCACTTGTCCTTCACTATGCCTGTGTTCAGAATAGCATGTTGCACACTACTATTTGTGCAGTATGCAGCTGTGCAAATGTTTGGTGTGCATGCATGGAATATCTGAATGGCCTTCTATATTTGTATTGCCCTTCATTTGATCTTCCATTTCCAGTGTGATTCTTGAACCGGAAACATTATTTGTACAGAAAATTGCATTAGAAACGCAAAATTTCTGCATATAATTTTTTTCCCCTCAGATTAAACATTCAAATTCACGAGACCATGTGATGACGGTGTTGTTTACACTAGCTTTCAAAGGTTGGTAAGATTTGTTAATGTTTTTGAAAGAAGTCAAAAACGCTGCATTTATTTAATAAAAAAAATACAGTAAAAGCAGTAATATTGTTAAATACTTTTGGTATATAAAATAATGTTTTCTATTTGAATATACTGTATCTTAAAGTGTAATTTATTCCTGTGATCAAAGCTGAATGTCTAGCATCATTACTCTAGTTTTTTTCAGTGTCTCATGATCCTTCAGAAATTATTCTTATATTCTTATTATTATCATTAATGTTGAAAAACCGTTTAAGAATTTTTTTCAGGTTTCTTTGATTAATAGAAAGTTAAAAAGAACAGTATTTATTTGAAATCGCTTTTTTTTTTGCACATCCATTTTCATTTAGAAATGATTAGTAAATATCACAAATATTTCAAAGAAATGATAAGTAGCTTAAAAAATGCCTGTACTGTTTACCTTTGATCAATTTGATGCATCCTCCTGAACTATTACATTTATTTAAAAAATCTTACTGAGCATTTATTTTTTATATAGGCCTAGTATATAGTGAAGTGTAGTATACTTAATTCATTCTGAACAAGCCCCATGTGTGTTAATTACACTAAGGTGATGTGTGTATTTGTCTAGAGGCCAATAAGAGTGCAATGAATGCAGGGAGTGAAGGTCAACCCCATTAACCCTTAGCTCATCCCTTCTGTTACCAAAAAAAACTGAACTGTTCTGCTAGTCTCTTATGTTCATCCTGATGTCGATGTAGTATTGCCTTGAGATAAACACAAGAGGACAAATACACCTCTAGAGATGATTTTAATTATTTAATACTGGGAATGTATAAACTCACTCATACTTGCTGTGCTATTGCGCTATTATTAGTGCTGTTTTCTAAGGATTTATCATTTATTTATTATTTTAATTTTTTTTTTTTTTGCTGCTTTTTTTTGCCGCTCACATTTATTTATTTATTTTAATACATTTTTCTATGAAAAATACATTTAGTTTTATATTTTCCTGAATATAATTACTTTTCTAATACCATATGATACACCTGGAAAGCAGAGCATGCTTTTAATAAGCTTCTAAATATGAATGCTGTTTTCCGGTGCACGTGAGTCATTGGCCTGTGGCATTTAGACTTGTGATGCCGTCAGTGAGCATGCGCACTGTGCAGAAGTCATAATAATGGGCCGAGTGACAGTAGGCAGATGGCCTTCTCTCTAGGGAAATCAGTGGGGTAAATCTCTCCATTTAAAGCCTACAACCTGTGCCATGGTCTCGGAGAGCAACAGCACTGTGGACCCAGCAGGGGTGAGGAAAATGAAACGGAGAGAGGGCAAACCCTGTGCCACGTAATCTCAAGTCATTCTCTGTTCGAGAGGATTATTCAGACCTTTGACAATGGGGGAATACTGCCATGACAAATCAGTCTAGATGCACGCTATCGTGAAGTGTCTTGTCTGGAGGGAGGCTGTGTGTAAATTCTGTGACCTCAGAGATCAGCCGACTAGTTTCTTTACCTGATGTCAGAGAATTTGTTGTGACACACTTTTATATTCTGTGTCAGGCTTTATTATTGTGTTCTCAGCCTCTACTCGATGTCCTGAATTGAATGTTAATCCGGTTTAAGTTGAAACCCATCTGGATGGATGATTTTGCAGTGGTTTATGTCGACACCAGAAGCATTTGCTAAGTCATTGTGCTTATTTACATGGAGGTCCACCGTCCAAGATTTCAGAAACCCACAACTTGAGTTCCCTTATAATTATATACACATGTACTTTTTTTTTTTTTTGCTTTTTTTTTATTTGTATTTATTTATTACCTTTCCCTTTCTGGGACACTTGAAATTTAGCTCAGTCAAATTTTCGCTTGTAGATGTTACTACCCTTCGAGTGGAGTTAACCTGTGCCAATTCGATTGAATGTGTATGATTTGGAAAGGCACACACCTCTCAATAAAATAAATAATATATGAAGATGGAAGAAACTTACAGAAAGACACACTCTATTTATCTGGGTTATATAGCAGAGCAGTGAAGACACACGAAAACCCACTTGGAATTTGCACAAAAGTAATAAACTCAGACTGTGAGAAACAGGATTCTCTGGTCTGATGATCCTCAGGTCTAAACATCATGTATGGAGGAAATGAGGCACTGCTCATCACTTGCACAATATCATCCCGACAGTAGCAGCATCATGCTGTGCGGGTGTTTTTCAGCGGCAGGGTCTGGTGGACTCGTCTGGGTAGAAGGCAAGCTCAATGCACCAAAATATAGAGATAGCCTTTATGAAAACCTAGTCCAGATCATTCAGAACCTCAGACTGGGCTGAATGTTCACCTTTTAACAGGACAATGACCCTAAACACACAGCTAAGACAATGCAAGTGGACAACTCTGTGAATGTCCTTGAGTGACCCAGCCAGAGCCTGGGCTTGAACCCAATCGAATATCTCTGGAGAAACCTGAAAATGTCTGTCCGTTGGGCAGTCCCGATTCAACCTGAGAAGAAGAGCAGAAAATTGCCAAATGTGCAAAGCTTGGTGCATCATACCTAAAAAGACTTGAGTACTGAGTCTTTTTTAGGTACAAATACTTATGTACTTATTTCAGTTTTTCCTTTTTAATAAATTTGCAAAGTTGCCACAAATACATTTTTTGCTTTGTCATTATGCTGTATGGAGTGTATTGATATCAAAATGTGAAAAAAATTAAGGGGTTCGAATACTTTCGCAAAGCACTGTATATTTAGACATCATAAATTACTTAATTGTGGCTGATTTGTAGTTTTTATCCCAAAAATTGCCATGTCAATTGCCCAATCATATTTCCCTTTCACTTCCATCTTATATTTGTTTATGTCGGTAATAAGCATACAAGTACTGCTCATTTCCACTTCTTTGGTAAAAGACTGAAATCTCCTGTACTTAGGTTTTAAAATCCCTTTGTAGTCAATAATTTTATCTCTTAAAACTCATCTTTGATCACCAAAATTACATATTTAAACGTTTTTTTTTTCTCTGGCCTTTGCGCACAAAAAGTATTCTTGTCGCTTGATAAACTTAAGGTTGAGCCACTACAGTCACTTGGACTATTTTAACAATGTCTTTAGTAACGGGCCGGCAGATGAAATTATCTAGCAGCCTGTATGAAGTGAGATAGCTCTCAGATTTCATCAAAATATCTTAATTTGTGTTCTGAAGATGAACGAAAGTCTTACGGGGTTGGAACAACATGAGGGTGAATAATTAATGAGAGAATTTTCATTTTTGAGTGAACTAACCCTTTAAGCGTTATGGTTTCTTCTTGTATTAATTTTCCCACAAGTGGCTTGTCTCCTCCCCTTCATTCTCTGGTTAAACTCAGTAAATGTAGATGATGACAGACAGGGTCACGTGCGCGATCATTGGTGATGGCTATTTTTAAGAGAACCTAATTACACAATGCCACACATGCGGTTTAATTATAAGATGGTTATTCCATGAGTCACGGGCCCTTGATCTGTCCAAACCTTACACTTCAAATGCATCAGTTCAATGAATCACATCAACCTACATATAGATATATAACCTAGATTTAACCTATTATGTATGTGTATATATATATATATACTACTGATACTTCTAGATGTGTGTTATTATGTTGAGTTATGCTGCAGAAGTTTTAAAAAAAAATATTATTGTATACAATAATTTTGCTGAATAAAAATGTTTTATTCATGTTTTTGTGATTGAAGCTTTTGTATTTTTGTGCTTTTATTTATTTGTAAGTGTGCAGCTAAACTGGTAAAAGATGCCGTACACAAAAGTAACAGTATACTTCCATGTTTTTTTATTATTCCTTTAAATTTTGTATAATTTTTTTTTACATACCATGGTACTACTATATTTTTCTCTTAGAAATACTTTAGAGAACATTAATTTTAGTAGGCCTGCTGTGGTGTATATCAAAGTACCATAGTATTATTATCTGATATCATCACTGTATTGCCATAGTGTTTAACTAGCAATGCCAAGGTCATTAGTTGATTCCCAGTATTTCTTCTATACATTATGCATCCTAATGTTTATTAAAATATGTTCCTTGAATGAACTGTAAGTTGCCTTGGGTGACATTATTTTTTCAATCAAATAAACATGATGCAGATGTAATAAAACATTGTATATGTCAAAATACCATATAGTATTGCCAAGGCACTTTTTGTATTGTCTCTAGAATGTAGAATGCTACAGCAAATACTGACACAAATGAGACAATAATTGTAGCATTTTTGCTTTGAATGATAATATTAGCTGTATCACAATATTATATACAGTCCAAATTAAACCCTCTAAACTGTTGTCAAGGAAACAGAGCTGAGGATGGTAAAGATGATGGTGAGGGGAGGAGGGACCCGGTCCTGCTGCTGTGTGTGTGTGTGTGTGTGTGTGTGTGTGTGTGTGTGTGTGTGTGTGTGTGTGTGTGTGTGTGTGTGTGTGTGTGTGTGTGTGTGTGTGTGTCAGGGCAGTCAGCGAGGGGTGGGGGCCGCGAGGGTGCATTTTATTTCCTTATTATATCCGCATTTTCGGTGTCATCATGGCCACCGCTGCAAAAACCTCTCAAATATTCGTTTTAGTGTCATTTCGGTGTCATTAACTTGTGTTTTGCGGTGGGGTTGTGTAGTAATCGCGCGTTGGTTTGAGGCGCTGGAGATGCGCGCGAGAGCGCAGATCCTCCTCGCGCCTTAGATCGGTCGCCGGTGGACTGGAGGAGCAACCGGAATTGCGTTTTATTTAGCGTTAATCTTATTGATTTGATTTTTATTTCGTCCTTGAGTGATTGGGGGGGATTGTGTCTCCCCGTTCTGTATTTTAATGACTGGTTTCGTATTTTGCTGCGCGATGTACATGGATAAAACCAGTGTGCTTCGGGGTAAGAACCATTTTTGCTTTCATATTCTATTTCGCCATATTTGGCGTAATACTGGGTTTATGAACGGAATCGTACTAATTGTTTGGAAATATGCAAGGTTGTATGTTTGCTCATCCAACATCATATACTAGGCTACACCATCATGGCCGGAATATCATACATGCATGTTCAATAGTTCAGTGTGTCAGTATGTAAAGTGGGTGTATTCACCATCTGCTGTCTTTTCATTAATAATTTGGATTGACATTGGATTATTTTTAGCATGCATTGTCATAAGATGTGTATTTTAGGTTTGGATGAAATTTTAATGCCTTTTATTAAGATTTTTTCTTTTGGTGGAGGGGGATGGGCTTTTACATGCAAGAGGGTCAAATTAATGACATACACCTGTGATAGATAAGCATATCATTGCACATGATAAATCACACCAACATGCAGATTTTGAATGGTCTGTGCCGTGCTGCTGGTGCTTCACATACATTTTGCAGGCTGGTGCATCACTGCCTGCTGCACACGGATGCAGGGAGACATGCAGTGCAGCCTGACATGTAGAGACGTGTGTGTGCGGTTCAGTCTACAGGGGTCTACTACTGCTGTCGCCGACCCCTGAGCTTGCAGTATGCATGCTTTTTGAAGGTTATTTGATGGTGCAAAGACAGCATACACCTGCCATCATTAGGGAATGTGAGCTGTAGGTGTGTTTGTTTGTGTTTCCATGTTGTTGGCAGGGTTTGGCTTTGTGAAATGCAATGTCTGTTTCTTCATACCGTGTCTCATGACAATCTGTTATTTTAAAAGTCAAAAGGGACTGTATGATACATCAAAACAATGCCTGTTGTCAGATTTCCACAGAGTGGGTGTGCCTGACTACATGATCCATTTCAGCAATGCGTTCCTTTAGTCTGCTGCATTTCGGAAATGAACTAACTACACTCTTCTGAAAATCCATTCATCCAACTTTCTTCGTCACAAGCATTCCCCTAAATCACTGTTATCTTTCATGGATTTGTTTATGCTCTAGTTTCATTGAATTTGTTTAGATTTAAATAGAAAAGTTTGGAATAGTTAAGAGTTTTTAAAACATTTTTTGAAAGAAGTTAATTATGCTCAGCAATGCTGCATTTATTTGATCAAAAAACAGTAAAATATGCTGACTTGGTGCACAACTGTTTTTAAAGTCCCCATGAAATTAAAATAGGCTTTTAGTATGAATATGTTACCCTTACTGTGATCTATAAGCGATGTGCTCCAAAACAATGACAAAATTCGCATTTAGTAAGCATTCAAAACTTACAGGCTGTGTCCGAAATCTCCCTATACTCACTATATAGTGGACTATATAGTGAGCTCGCCATTTTGTAGTGCTGTCCGAATGTATAGTGATGATTATTATACCCTATATAGTCCACTCAATTTATCCCAGAATGCATTTTGAAAAGTAGTGTACAACCGATGGTCACTAACCCAAGCCCTACATACCATCATGCATTGCGCTGAACGTAAAAATGGCGGATGGACGTCAAGGAGAGCAGCGCGACAATACGAATTTGCGACAGTAATGCCGTAATCAACGGCGCCGAGAGACGATGGAGTAGTGTCCGAAAGTGGTGTTTCTATTATGCTGGTGAGCTCACTATATAGTGCTCTACTCCCTACCCCCTACATAGGGGTTAGGGAGTAGTGGTTTGAGTGGAGATTTCGGACACAGCAACAGTCTCTCACTTCCGCCGATATGGATCAATGCTTTTGATGACATCACTCTGCACTTCAGCTTCTCATTAGATTTTCTGTCTAATTAAATGCTCTCTAGTATCTAAAGCTCCGCCTCCTATTATAAATAGACACTGAAGCTGTGGCTGAAGTCGGGCACTTGTTCACACATTTACTTTTTCCTATATGGTGATTGTGAATGCAGTATAGATGGGATATGGAACGATTCAGTAAATATGCTTTCCATTGGGGCGAATGAAGTCTGGTTTTATTAGTGTCACATGAACTGCCGCAGCTCCGGTCCAGAGGCATGATAGCACAGAGCGGATCATGTGTGCGAGTCGGCGCAGATCAGAAAAAGTATCAGACCCATTTGCATTCTGCACTGCTGCTATATTTTAAAGCGATATGGAGGAGTTGAGGATGCTTGGTGAGCAGAATAGACTTCACTTTGCTTCTAAAACATTTTAAAAAAAGCTTAATTATTCCAAACTTGGTGACCGGTATATGAGAATGACTCACAGATGTGTGCAGTGGTGTTTTGCTGATGTCTGACCCATTAACAGAAGAAGTCGACACCTGGTACATGATTGAGCATCTGTAGTTCTGAATGCAGTATTTCTCTGAAATCTGCCGAAGATTCCAGTATTGTTTCCCTGCAGATTTTTGGAAAGCCTTTCGGGTTCTGTAATAGACTTGTTTTTCCACTTCACAGGCTGTGCATTGTTATGCAGTGTCATCTGTGCTTGCGTTTTAGATGAGAGCAAGTCTTTGCTGCGGCTCAGCTTGTGTATAGTGACTGTCCTGTCAGTGCACAAGCTCCTGATCACGATAAAAATAGTCTGTTTCAACACATCCCTCGGCTCATGGTGGAATAGATATTATCAAAGAGAAAGTTTGTTTTCACTGCTGTTTTCCGTAGCCATGGCCGCTTGATGTTTGCTGATACGCTTTCTATTCCCTGCATGTTGAGATGAGCAGGTATAAAATCTTGGAGGAGCCCGTTCCCATTCCATATCAGAGTTCATAAAATATTCATGGAAAGTCACGTAAGATAGATGAATCAGCAAAGTGATGTGGTTTTAAATGTCTTATTGATCCTGAGTTGACTGACAGGCAGGGGTTCTGACTGGTCATGTTATTGTAACACGAGGAAGCCCTAATCTATATAGACATCTCCCGATAGACGACACATCTCTAACCACAAGCATCCTATTTTATCTTTGTTCCAAAACATAGGCAGCATTTTAAGGCTTTGTCTGATGCTAAGTGTTTTTCAAGGTATATAGGCCACTTGATTGAGCCTTCTAAGATGCACTGAAAAAAAAATTGAATTTACTTTGAACAATTTTCACTAGTAGTAGTAAATTTCACAAATATTTACAAAGAAAGTACATTGAATTAAACTTGAAATTTTAAGAAATTAGAAAGACTGAAATAGTATTGTAAAATATTCTCCAATAATCTTTTTTCTTTTTCTTTTGGGCAAATCATTAAGTAAGAGATCTTCCTCAGAAGAAAAAGTCATTAAATATTGAAAGATATAGATGAATTTGACTATTTCACACAGTATTTGTGATTTTGTTATCATTTTTACCTTTCAAAAGTTTGGGGCCGGTAAGATTTTTGAATGTTTTTGAAAGAAGTCTCTTTTGCAAAAATGCAGCAAAAACCATAATATTGTGTGTATGTTATTATGTAATGCAAAGCTGAAGTTTCAGCATCATTACTCCAGTCTTCAGTGTCACATGATCTTTCAGAAACCATTATAATATGCAGATTTACTTCTTAAGAAACATTTCTGATTATTATCATTGTTGAAAACAGTTGCGCTGCTTAATATTTTTATGGAAACCCTGATAATTCATGATTCGTTAATGAATAGACAGCGTTGATAGAAATACATATTTTTTGTAACAACATCAAAGTCTTTAGCCTACTGTCTTTAATGTAAAGCATCCTTTCTGAATAAAAGTATCGAAAATGTCTATCAAAATAAAAAATAAAAACTTACTGAATAACTGAGAAGGAAGCCGCATGGTTTGAATATACTCTCCTGACTTCACGCTGAGTGAAAAGCCAGTGTCTGACAAGCTGAAACGTGTATCATCATTCAAATAAGAGTGTTTCTGTGTTTTGTGTAGTGTAGACATCAATCTGAATTGTGAAGGTGTAACTGGCATCCTGAGATCAGACCCACGGGGTGGAGATTTCTGCAGAGGTTGTCAAACGCGAGTCCGCTGTGCCTCAGTGCATAGACAGCAATACCTCCACCGTTCCAGAGCTCGTATTTTACAGCTCTCTTGGTACCATTGAGGAGAAGAATTTGACCTTGGTCCTAATGTGTGAATATCTGTAACAGTCACTTCCTTACAGTGCAGGTGCAGGGTTCATCATGTTTGCTCTCCGTCTCCTGATTTACGCTCAAAGTTTGACTCTAGAACGTTTCCCTTTGGTTTTAGCCATGTTGGCACTTTCTTTCAGGTGTGATCTTAACAACACTCTGGTCTAATTAACTGCTCATTAACATATTGCTAAACAGTTGTATAGATTTACTGGGGACTTTGATTTTTGATTGGAAATCTTTCAAGTCGATTGTTATTGAAATGCAAACGGCTGCAGTCAATAGGCTCAAACTGGCTCTGAATGTCTTCAAAGTGGTGTTGTTAGGGAGGCTGGTGTGGCAGATGTTTTATTGAATCATGGGTAATTCAGATAATGCTTAGACCTTCGGCACAGGAGCTTCCCATTTGAGTTTCTCAAAGGGATAGTTCACGAAAAAAGGGAAATTCTGTCATCATTTAATCACCCTCATGTCGTTTCAAAATATGTACATGCCTTTTAGAGGCACCTCACGATCTGATCCGATTCTAAAATGATTCTTGATCTACATTTTTTTTCTTATTCATTTATTGATTGATTGAGTTAATCGACTGTCAATTATATTTTAGTTTTATTATAGTTTTATTTATATTTTGAATGAGCTTTTATTTATTTGTTAATTTTAGTTTAATTTTTGTCATTTCATTATATGCTTTTATAATTTTTTTAAAAACATTATTATTTTAATTTATTTTAGTTTTAGTTTTTATTTATTTCCAGTTTATAGTTAATGCTTCAACTTAAACTTATTAGTTTATTGCCATGGCAATATTTCTAATTTTCCTTTAGTTTTTCAACTAATATTTATATTTAATTTTATTTCAGCTTTATTTTAAATGGCATGTATGTTTTTAATAGTTTTAGTTAACAATAATAACCCTTCTTTGAATATCACATTTATTTATGCAGTTTTTTTATTACATAATTATACACCTACAAGCAGATATAAAATAATAAAGAAACACATTTCAAGCAATAAACAAAATTGAATCAGAATCGTTGAAGACAGAATCGCGATGCACTTGATAATCTATTTTTTCTCCCACTCTTAGTTCCTTTTGTACAAAAAAAAACTATATTTTTAAAGAAGATCTGAGTTGCCACAATGAAAGCATTTTGTGATCAGGGCCAGTCAACAAGCTCAAAAAAAGACTAAAAAGTGGCATAAATGCCCTGAACATCTTAACATTTGCTTTTCATATGGATTAGGAATAACATGAGGGTGAAGACAAAAATGGAGGTGAATTATTCCTTTAATAAACTGCAGCCAAAGCACTTCATGGATTAATCTTAAGTCTCTGAATAGAAGAGCAGAACAGCATATTTCTACCCCAGTCTGTCTCTTCTTTATCCTCATGGCCCTAAAAGCCCCCAGTCTGCACTTTATGCCTTCAGGAGAAATGGAGCATGAAAATATCAGTCAGTCAGAAGTAAACTTCTCAAAAGAGAAGATGCTTATATGAAACGTATTTCAGCAGTGCTTTATTTTTGATGACATTCAATTTGTAGTAAGAGCATGCATTGCTAGTAATCATTAAAACTCATGCGTTTGGCTGTACAGGAGGAATTTTCTGTTTCTATGTTTATGTCTCAATGACATTGTGCCTTGATTGACTTTAGGCTTTGTGCCAGTAAATGGAAAGACTTTTTTCTCTCTCTGTCTGCTGTGGAAAAACTATTTAGATTATTTTTGAATAGAAATTTTAGATTGACTGAATGACTGAAGAAGCACTATTGTTTATCGTGGCATTACTATTACTCATACGTAGGGTTATGCATTTGAACAAACTCATAAAACTAAAGGGATAGTTCACACAAAAATGAAAATTCTGTCATTATTTATTCATCCTCAAGTTGTTCCAAACCTGTATACATTTCTTTGTTCTGCTATACACAAAGGAAGATATTTTGAAGAATGTTTGTAACCAAGCAGATATTGTATAGTAGTGTTATACATATATATATATATCCTATAGTATTTTTTTTTTACAAACATTTTGCCAAATATCTTTCTCAAGTCCCTTTCATGCCCGGTACACATTTACTATATTGGGCTGTCCTAGACGAAAGATGACCAATCGTGGAGGTTTCTGTGACCGTGGCTGTGTGAGCCTGATCATCTCACTGTGTGTTTGCTGCTACAACCTACGTCTACTACTGACGACTAGCCAATAAAAATGCAACATGGCCTATTGATCATGCCGCTAAAACTTAAAGGAACACTCCACCTTTTTTTAAATAGGGCTTATTCACATTATTTCCTACATTTAGATAGGTGTGCAAATGCATTTTTTCTCTCAGTGCATGCATTGTTTTAGTTTGACAGGGTCGGCGCTAGCTTAGCTTAGCACAATGAATGGAATCCTTTGTTGCCAGCTAGCATGTCCTGAGTAAGAGTGATACAAATAACTTAAAAAACCCACATAATTACTTCTTGTGGCCTGTGTATTCACAGCAAGTACAAATAGCGATGCAGATTAACACTAGGCGATTTCCTAGGCAGAAATTGACTTGGGACTATATTAGGGGGTAGCACAGGCGAAGCACTGCTACTTGGGCGCAGAGATATCACGCAACACATGAAATCCCAAGTAGCAGTGCTTCGCCTGTGCTTCCCCCTAATATAGTCCCAAGTCAATATCTGCCTAGGTAATCGCCTAGTGTTAATCTGCAGCGCTATTTGTACTCGTTGTGAATACACAGGCCACAAGAAGTAATTACGTGTTTTAAAAAAAAAAATTATCACTTTTACTCAGGACATGCTAGCTGGCAACAAAGGATTCCATTCATTGTGCTAAGCTAAGCTAGCGCCGACACTGTCAAATTAAAACAATGCACGCACTGAGACAAAAATGCATTTGCACACCTATCTAAATGTAGGAAAGAATGTGAATAAGCCCTATTTCAAAAAATGGTGGAGTGTTCCTATAAAACTTTTGCAAAATTGGCATGCCAAGTTGGCCTCTTTTCCCTAGCCATGATCATATCTATAATCCATATTCTCCTCTTTCGCTTCCTTTTTTTTTTCAGCGCACATAAAAACCACAATTGGCAAGTGCGATTCATCTTGATTTATTTGTTTACCACTAGCGCACACTGATGATGTTTTATTCATCTATAGTAACTTGTGTCGTGTCCTACGATTCAATAGGTGTCATCATCGTACAGTCTACATACATGTCGTACCCAAGTTTATTAGATCCATGTTGTACAGTGTGATTTGTAAAGATCTTAGGATTGCTGAAATTGCACAGTCTGTAGCAGGCATTCACTCGTTGGCCATCTTTAAAACGCAGCTCTTATCTCTTTGACTGGGGAAACATCAAATTGTCCAAAGCTGTTCACCAAGATTACAATTACTTTTCATATTTGAAATCGCCAATAAAATCTGACAACAACTGTCTTTAAAATTTTGTTTCTAAATGCTCAAATCATGACAAAAAATGCATTTTTCAAGCTGGACCAGCCAATTGGCGATTGGCTCTTTTATTTAGAAGACTTATTTCGCCTTATTGTGCGTTGCAATTTCTCCAGTGCACCGTCTAGTCTTTGGTTTAACTTACTGTACTAAAATAACAAAATAATGACAAAAACATAAAAAAATAAGAACTAAGTGAAAATATTCTTAAATATGAATAAAATCTATTAATCACACAATTATATGCCTTCTTAAAAGAGCACTTTAGCAATAGTGCAAAAACTATGCTAATATACATAGCATAGTATAATCCTGCTATTTGTAACAAAAGAAGATTGTGTTTATCTGCCCTTTAAGTTGTTGTGTTTTGTATTGGCCTGTTCTTTTGATACATATTTAATCCGTCCCGACTCAATGGGCTTGTAGGTCACAGCACACATCCCTTTCCCATACAGCACCGATTCAGAGCACATGGGAAAAACAACACGCTCTGCAAATCCAAAACTGCGGCTAGGATAACTCTGGTTTCTCCTTTTCTAGCCTTTCTTCACCTTTAAGTAATTTTGCTGGAGCATGTGGAAGTCATTTCAGCCCCCTGCCTGCACTAGCTGGTATGAGTGTCGCCATATGGAAGCAATTAGCTCTTTGTAGGGGGACAGACGAGCTTTTTTTAAAATGGCAACGTCATCTAGACAGCGTCCCAACATCTGACCCGTCTGTGCCACTTTAAGAAATTCCAACTCGATTTTTTTCCTGTCCACGCTCATTTGAACATTTAACTCTACTTTTGATCATTTTACTATCAAAGCCCATGTTCAAATCGCATTTACGTGTGCCTCGTTTCTGTAGCGTGTTTAAGCTCTGAATTTTGTTATGTCACTAGATCCATCTCAAAATGTGTTACACTGATTGAGCTGAACAGGCAAATATACACAGTCGAGACGGGCACTTTAACACACTGACCTACTTAACACACGATGGCACGACAAGGGCGCAGAGCGTCCAACTGCTTACCCAGAGTTTTTTTTACACAGTTTGATGTCATGTTCACATTGTCAGCACAAACCAGTGAGTAATTTAAGCCCAAGATTGATGTGGAGTATTTACTTGGACTTATCACAGGATCTGGATTCACAGTTTATTGACCCAGAGGTGGTTTGTGTGTGAAAACGTGTTGTACATTTATGCTTTCTGGCATTCAGACACATCACTCAGCCCAACTGTAATCCATTACGCCCAGCCGGCTCCATTAAATTAGGCTGAATTGAATTTGCCTGTCTTGTTTTCTTCTCTCCTGTTGGTTCTTTAAGTGTTTGCTGTCTGAGATGATCATGCTAGTAATGATGAGCCTAAGACATGAGGGTAACCCACTAACCAGTTAGTTTTTTAATAAACTTTTTGAATGGATCTACTTGCCTTGTATTGAACTTTTTGCATTATTGAAAAAACATTACATTTACATTACTATTCAAAAGTTTGGGTTAGTTAAGAAATTAACGGTAATACTTTTATTCAGCAATCATGCATTAAATTAATCAAAAGTGACATTAAAGACATTAACAATGTTACAAAAGATTTCTGTTTCAAATAAATGCTACTATTTTGAACTTTCTGTCCATCTAAGAATCCTGAAAATATTAAGCAACACAACTGTTTTCAACATTAATTATTGTAAGAAATGTTTCTTGAAACAGCAAAACCGCATATTAGTTTCTAAAGGATCATGTGACACTGAAGACTGGAATAATGATGCTGAAAAAAACGTACTGACCCCAGACTTTTGAACGTGACTGAATCTGTGTTTTCCGCATATTAGTGATAAACAATACAAGTCATTATGGCACATAATATGAAACAGTCCGTCTCTCTGTAAACTGATCATAAATACATTATAATTTTGTATAATTTCCTCATCATTTTGCTGACTTTTTCAAACTTTGTTCTGGGAAAAAAAACTAGAAAATCATCCTAGAAAATATTTTGATGGTAAATGTTGTTAGGAGATGAACCGTGACAGATAGGGTATTTTGGTCTTGAATTTTAATTACTCGTGTCACTTACAAGTAACTGTTGTTTCATTTCATTTATTCACATTTTCAACCCTGATCGGAACTAAATGTATTGTCTACAAACACTGCTTTTATATCACAAAGCTCTGGCTATGAAAGAGAGAGTGGTGTATTTGAACTTTGAGTTGCCAGAAAAAAAGCCTAATTTTGGCCTAAACCTACTCAAATGAAACCAATAACAAGACATTAACTTCAGTTATTGGTTGTAATTGATTAAGAACATTTGGCTTGGTTTATTCCCTTTATTCAGATTCTCTGAATCAAAGCAAGTCTGCACTCTCTCTTTCTGTCAGGCCTATCCACATCCAGTCCGCGGCTCCTAACCAAGAGTCTGTCCTTTGAGCCAGGCCCCTGCCTTGGAGCCCACGAGACCCCGCAGCACCTCTGCTCTGACCCCGGACCCCTGGAACCACAGCACTGCAATGGCACAACTGAGAATGGACCTCAGGATGTCCCGCCTCCACCCCCGAAGACACGCCCACCTTTACCTGGGCCAAAGCCTCAAGGTATGTTCTGTACATTTAAAGGGATAGTTCACCCAAAAATAAATTTACTCACCCTCATGACACCCCTGGTGAAAATTCCAGTATAAACCAGCATGGATTCTATGTTGGTCCATGCGGGTTTATGCTGGTTAGAGCTGGTGTAATGCTGGTTTAGCTGGTGGATCTGAAACTTAGCTGGTGTAGCTGGTCCACCAGCACTCCCACTTCCCATGCTAGTCCCAGCATGGAAAACCAGTTCGAACGTACAGTGAGCAAGGGCCTCCAGGCGCTAAAAAGGACAAAATGGCAACTTTTATGCTATATATCAAGTCTTCTGAAGCCATACAATAAGTTAATGTGAAGTACAGAGGTAAATTTGTTATTATTGATTAAAATAAGCACATTTACACATTTGCAAGAAGTCTCTTATGCTCACCAAGGCTGCATTTATTTGATCAAAGAAAGACACAATAAAACACTGAAATATTATTTCTGTGATGCAAAGCTGAATTTTCAGCATCATTAATCCAGGCTTCAGTGTCTCATGATCCTTCAGAAATTATTCTAAAATGCGGTTTTGTTGTTTTAAGAAACATTTCTTATAATATAATCAATGTTGAAAACAGTTTTTAGGATTCTTAGATGAATAGAAAGTTCAAAATAATAGCATTTATTTGAAACCGAAATCTTTTGTAACATTGTTAATGTCTTTAATGTCACTTTTGATTAATTTAATAAGAAATCAGAAATTCTTTGATGAATAGAGTGTTCGAAAGAACAGCATTTATTTTAAATAGTTGTTTTGTAATAATATAAGTATTTACTGTCACTAGTAAATTAATACATTCAGTAATAATTAATTATTAATTTAAACAATTGTTTTTTTGAAGGGTAGTGTATGTTTTATGCATATATAAATATACTAAATTGGGGTGACTAATTTAATGTTTACTGTATGACCTCATGATTAATTTATGATATAATATGATATACAATTATAATGCAATCTAATAAAAGTACTTGTTATTCTACCCTGTTGTTCTAATTTAATATCTGTGTCTTTCTGGGTGCAGTCATGTGATCGTACAGTCTAACTGTATTGATTTCTGTATTGATTTTGTCTCGTTCAGTGCCCCCGAAACCCCCTCATCTACAGCAGCAGGGCGCTCGACGGCCACGCCCCCCGGACAAGCCCCTCCCTCCCCCGCCCTGCCGCCCACTCCCCGCTGACCCTCGCCAATCACGCGCCACTTTACCCAGAGCAGAGGGAAGCTCCTCCCCCACTTGTGTCCTCTCACTCATTGAGAAGTTTGAGAGGTAAGAGAACACAACAATCGAGTGGTTGTCGCTGAAGTCTGTTTTTAGATTATGGTAGATTTATTATTCACAGTCAGATTGGATTTGGTGCTCTCAAGTAATGATATCTCCGTTTGTTGATCACAGGTAAACAAGAAGTTAAATATTTCTTCTAACTGCAAAAAACATTTTATTAACCAGTATTTTTGTCTTGGTTTCCAGTACAAAACAGATAACGCTTTATTTTACAGTGTCCTTGTTACATATGTTACATGTACTTACCATAGTAATAACAGTAAATTATGATTAATTACATGCAACTAACCCTCAACCAAACCCTAATCCTAACCTAACCTTATAGTAAGTTCATGTAGTTGCTTAATATTACTCAGTACTTAAATATATAACTACACTGTAACAATGACACCTTAAAATAAAGTGTAACATCCTTAAAAACAAGATGAACTTGAGAAACAGAATTGCATTAGATATTAAAAATCTTTCAGAGAATATAGCTATAGGTTCTTATTTTTAATAATAAATTATTTATTATGTTTATTATTTATTTACTTTAGTTATAATTTAATTTAACTTGCCAATATGATAAGGATTAATTCAACATATGTACTCCGAAAACAAGTCTTTATATTTTATGCAATTTGGCTTCTCAGGTCAATTTATTTTGTCTTAAGGATATTAAGATTTTTTTTTTAAAACAAGACAAAATACTCAAAGAAAATTGTATTTTTTTTTTATGTAGTGCTCACAATGTGATGTGTTTATATATATATATATAATATAATATATATATATATATATATATATATATATATTATATATATACTGTATATATAATATAGATATAGATATACATATATGTAACATGACATTTTTTTGTGCCTTTTTTCAGGGAGCAGATCATCGTGGTTCCAGATATCACCGGTGGAGTGATGTGTACCCCACGGGTCCCGGACCAGCAAGCCGCTCCTGGGTCATTTAGCCCTCCACCCTCGGAGTTCATCCTGCCCTGCACGTCCCTTCAGGAACCACTAGAGGTGCCGCTGGCCGAGGAGGAGGTCGAGAAAGTAGAGGAAGACGAGGTGGACGAAACCGAGGAGGATGACAGTGAACTTGGGGCGTCCTGCTCAGAAAAGCGTCTCTCTATGGAATCAGGCTACGGTGCCTCTGATAAACTGCTGGACAACATGGAGATGAGGGACCTCACTGCCAACCAATCAGAAATCCCCTCGGAGCGCTTGTCACTCCCACCGTCACAGATGGATGGGAAGCTGGCCAATAGAGACAGCGGTATTGATAGTATCAGCTCGCCCTCACACAGTGAGGAGCTGTGCTTTGTTGGGGATGAGGATCGGGTCGGTCACGAGAGGGAGATTTGCCCGTGCAGCCCAGGGCCCGGGCTTCCTTGCGCCTATGCCGAGGGGCCCGGAGGAGAGGGGGCCAGCGGTGTGGAGGGCGGCAGAGACTCGGAGGGAGACAGTGATATGGAAGAGGGCAGCGGGGATGAGAGTGAGATGAACCCAATGGCTTTACAACCTCTGCCTAAAGCTGAACGACAAGACTCATCTGAGGTGAGTAGAAGTGTGTTCTTCAGAGAGCATGCCTACCATTAATTCAGATCAGATTGATCTTACTCTTAGTTACCTCTGTATTACAAAAGACTAATTTACATTTGGTTTACATATAATTTACATAAACACATATATGCAGTATGTTCTTCAGAGACCATGCCTACCATTAATTAATTAATTGATTTATTTATAAGGTGAGGAAATTAATAAATAATTTATCAAAGATTGATCTTACTCTTGGGTACCTCTGTATTACCAAAGACACATTAACATATAGTTTACATATAATTTACTTAAACACATATATGCAGTATACATAAACAGCTTAATTAACGGGATAAATCAATTTGGTGCAAGAAACCCTGACAATTTTTAAAAAAAAATTATTTATATATATATATGTATATATATAGAGAGAGAGATCTACACATACAATATATTATTATTATATTACATATATATTTTTATTTATATTTTATTCCACTAATGTTCAAAAGTTTGTGGTCAGAAAAAAAAAAGAAGAGATTAATACTTTTATTTAGTAAGGATGCATTAAATTGATCAAAACTGATTTATTTTGTTACAAAAAATGATATATTTAAAATTAACTTTTTTATACATAAAAAATACTAGGGAAAATGTATCACGGTTTTAAAAAAAAATGTAAACAGCAAAAACTGATTTCCACACTGATAATAATAAGAAATGTTTTTTGAGCACCGTATTAGAATGATTTGTGAATGATCATGTGACACTGAAGACTGGAGTAATGATGCTGAAAACGCAGCTTTGCATCACAGAAATAAATTACATTTTAAAATATATTCAAATCGAAAACTGCAAATTTAAATTTTAATGTATTTTTGCAGCCTTGGTGAGACTATTTAGCCTATTTTGTGTGTGTGTGTGTATACTGTATGTATATATATATATATATATATATATATATATATATATATATATATATATATATATATATATATATATATATATATATATATACATACACACGCACTTAATTTTAAAGTTCTTACTATTAAAACCACACACCTCAGTCCATCTTGTTGCCACAGGTGTGTTCAAACTGTCATTATTCAGACAGCATGTTCTGGTTTTACAGCTGTCGTTCCAGCAGCGAGTGTTTAACATCGCTAATGAGCTGCTGCATACGGAGAAGGCTTACGTGTCCAGACTGCACCTCCTGGACCAGGTGTTCTGCGCCCAGCTGATGGAGGAAGCCCGAGCTCGCAGCTCCTTCCCCTGTGAGGTGGTCATGGGCATCTTCTCCAACATCTGCTCCATCTACTGCTTCCACCAGCAGTTCCTGCTGCCCGCGCTGGAGAAACGCATGGAGGAATGGTGAGAAACACAGAAATGGTCTGTGAGAGTGATTTTACTGTGGTTAAGTGGTAATGTTACCCCCTAACTAATGTTTTATCTTGCCATCAAGTCGAGACAAATTTATTTGTATACACATTGTTTCAAAGCAGCTTTACAGAAATTCATGATGTTAATGTTTAATATCTTAATATGGCTTATAGTCGCATTTAGCAGATTAGAGCTGAGAGATAATGCAGTTATATTTTGCTACGATACAAGCAATCATGCAGTTAAGATTTCTATATATTATACAAAAATATGTCACTGTTTGGATTTAAATAGTCAATGACTGGATCAATATTGCAGTGATTATTGTGCTTCTAGCATGTTATATGTTTGGCAACAGTTTTTCTAACTCTTAATTTGATTGAGTGTGTAGCTTTTCATTTCTGAAACAACCATGTAGGAAGACATATCATGGCCATATTCAAGGATGACAATGTCAAGATCAGGCTCAATTTGTGAAAGAATGGTTGTGAGGAAGCATGAAGAATCATTTTCACTCATGATTCGGCTCCTGACCTTAAATGCATTGAAAGTCTTTGGGATGTGCTGGAGGAGTCTTTAAGAGTGCTCGACTCTTGCATTGTCAAATACAAGATCTTGACCAAAAATGTATGCAGCTCTTGATGGAAAATAAGGTTGTGATGTTATTTCCAACTAGAGGTGCCGCAATTTTTGGCCAGTAAATAAAAGCAGACAGTTGAGATTTAATATATAGTATGTATTGCTTTATATAAGTATACTGCATATATAAGGATGTAAAGAGCTGGGCACTAATATAGTTACATAAAAATATGTTAATGCTTAATAAAATATTGCATATATATTAATTATAACCCCAGTAAAAATCATCTGCCTAGTATTATATTTTGATAAGCCCAATTATCGGATGATATTTTAGATCTAGCACATTAATAGAGTATTAAACTGGTGTGTTTTTGACTATTTTGCAATGGACTTTTCAGAAATGGAACTATAATTTTTCTTATTGACATTTTGAATTCAGAATTTAAGCAGATAGAAGCCACATAGAAGTAAACTTCTGCCCCTCTCCCCTCAGGGATCTGAACCCCCGCATCGGGGACATCCTGCAGAAACTGGCACCTTTCCTGAAGATGTACGGCGAGTATGTGAAAAACTTTGACAGGGCCATGGAGCTAGTGAACACCTGGATGCAGCGCTCCTCTCAGTTCAAAGCCATCATCCACAACATCCAGGTATCAGAGTGGGAACTTTAAATGCTTTGTGCTATGCTAAGGATGCAATGCTCTGTAATAAGAAAAAGCAGCGATATGTATGAGGGAAACAGGACTGTCGTGACTGGTCTGTCAACTGACAGATGTGGTGTAATTGGTGCTTCCAGGATTGGTCACACCTGAGGTGTTTCCTATAGTGAGACATCGAACGAATGTTTGAAAGAGAACATTCAAATCATACATAAATATTTGAAGTATAATAACTGTATGAGTTTCTCTCTTCTGTTGAACACAAAAGAAGATATTTTGAAGAATCCTGGTAACCAGACAGTTGATGGTAGCCATTGACTTCTATAGTATTTTTCCTACTATGTAATGGCTACTGTCAACTGTCTGGTTACCAGGAATTTTTCAAAATTTTGTGTTCAACAGAGGAGAGCAACTCATAAAGGTTTGGAACAACTTGAGGGTGAGTAAATAATGACAAAATTTTAATTTTTGGGTGAACTATCCCTTTAACATATTCTTTTTGTAATGGACTATCTAAAATGCTACTACTAGAGTTTAAAGCAACACTATGTAACATTGTTTACCTTAAAATAATGTTTCCAAAATCTTATCAGTGGTTCATCAAGTCGTAACAGGGTGAAATGCACTTCTGCCATCGCCTGACGGGGTCTGTGTCGCTTTTACTGGCACTGTGTAACTTCGGGGTTCGGGTAGTAACTTGACCACAAAAAGAACTACAAAATTCGACTGCTTTACGTCAAGCGCTACAATAGTCATTATTTTGTTTTTCTTCGTTTCTGATGTCGCAATACATCATCCTTTCATGAAATCATGTAACATACTCTACCTTGTCTGTGGACATCGTTCATTCTAAAGCCGGTGCTGGGTAAACAGAGAGCGTGCGTGCGACGGTAGGCTAAATTATTTACGACAGCGGCAATGGACAATTTCGTTTCCAACCAGTAGGGCGACCAAAGAGGAAAAGTTACTTGGTGTTACTTTAAAACAGAGTGAATAGATTAAATAGATTGTCTGAATAGATTTCAAGTGTATAAGTGTGAAAAGACAATAGGAGTTACAATAAAAGTTATCTTAAAAATTCAAATTGTGGTAATGTCACGGCAGAGATTGTTTGCTATTAACAGATGTGGTGAGTACTGTTGAGGATCACACTCCCAGATGAAGTGTGTGAAAACCCCCTCACCGTTATAATAAGTGTTAATTGCACGCAACCCTGCATAATTCACACCCATCGACTGAATGAACAGAGCGTGTGTTAGTCATACAGTAATCTCATCCTCCAGGTGCACTTCACCAAATCCACCTTCACAGTCTGAGACAAGAGCGTTCGTGTTAAAAATAACGAGAGCGCTCCCGCGGCTCCGCAGTGATTGAGTGCGTCAGATGAAAGAGTGAATCACTGTGGGTGCGGGAGTGTTTTTGGGGAGTTGTAGGTTATGGTGAATACTAATGGCGCCCCAATCAGGCCTGGTGCTGCACTTCAAACATCTCTGGTTGCCACTGTGTGAAGAATATCAAGAGTGTGCGAGGCCCAGTGCCTGAGATCACAGGACTGCTGTAAGGAGATCAGGCATGTCATGGGCTCCATCACGCGAGGCTTAGACTACCAGTAAATTATCTTGTTTGTGCTTGGCAATGCTTTGGGAGTTTGCCTGATTGTTAAAGACAACATGAAACCGCATTCATTCAATACATTTAACTTGTGCAACATGATGTATTGCAGAGTGAAACTAAATATTCATTGGGAAATAATTTAGGCGGAGACAAGCAAGATTTGATTGCATTGTGAAAAGTAAAGTGTTTTAAAATATTACACAGGAATTTGAGCAAACCTCTAATTTTAAGTATTAAACATTGAGAAAAGGAATATTACAGTCTAGTAACCACATAGTAACATATATATATATATATATATATATATATATATATATATATATATATTAAATATATATATAATTTAAAATATATAAATACTCTTTATTTGAACAAAAGCTTATGAAAACAAGCTTTTTTTATATATATATATATATATATATATATATATATATATATATATATATATATATATATATACGAAAAACTTGTTTTCATGAGCCTTCATTAAAATATATTATATATTAAAATATACACACACACACACACACACACACACACACACACACACACACACACACACACACACACACACACCACATATATATATATATATATATATATAATCATAGATATTAATGGACTAGTTTTCTTTTCTTTTTATATATTAACATTTATATATATATACATACACACTTTAGTAATATGAATAATATATCTTGTATTTATGTATTTGAACGAGAGCTTTTCTTTATAATTATGTGCACAGATGAATTGTGCAAATAAGTGTATAAATAGAGTCAGTCTTGATTCATGTTGTTTTTAAGGTCTGTCTTTGCAAATGTTCTGCATTCGTGTGTGGGAATGGATCGGTGTATATTTTCTTTTTAGTCATCTTAATATTTTGGGTGTGTATTGCAGAAAGAGGAGATGTGTGGGAATCTTACCCTACAGCACCACATGTTGGAGCCTGTGCAGAGGATCCCTCGTTACGAGCTCCTGCTCAAAGACTATCTGCACCGCCTGCCAGAAGACGCGGACGACTTCAAAGACGCTCAGAGTGAGTGCAGAACCTTATCTCCTCCGCTGACCACAGCAGCCCACTTTCTGTTTCATTTCAACTATTCGTGCATGTGCCTGGAAATATTTCAGTCAAAAGATTCATGCAAGGTTAACAGACCAAGATAAAAGGCAAAATGGGAAAATGACACCTTGTGAATATCAAACCTTACTCCTTTATTCTTCTCAGAATCTCTGGAGCTGATCGCCACAGCGGCAGAACATTCAAACGCTGCCATCAGGAAAATGGTGAGTGGATTTCAGATGAACCACGGCACCACAGATTAACGCCACACACTCCATCTGGGGTGAAAACCAGCACTGCCACTTAACACCCCTTTGTAATTAAGCACGGTTGCCTCTTTAATGTGTAGTCTGTTTTAGAAAGTCTCTCATTTGAAGCTGTTAATTGCCTATGTTTTTATTTTCTTCATTTTGAGACATGAGATACCTCCCTCCCTGCGGAACTGACCCAAACAGACAATAGCTGTGTTTCCAACCACCTATTTTAATGCGAATTTGGGATATCACATTAAAAAAATGCATAAGATATGCAAATCAAAAAATGTGCATAAAAATAGTATTCGCTCAATTGAGGTGGATCATTTTTGATTTGATAAGTTAAAGGGATAGTTCACCCAAAAATGAAAATTCTGTCAGTAATTAATCACCCTCATGTCGTTCCAACCCCGTAAGACCTTCGTTCATCTTCGAACACAAATTAAGATATTTTTGAGTAAATCTGAGAGCTGGATCACTCCTCATAGGCTTCTAAAGGATTGAAACTTGACAGCCCCGAAAAGTTGTTAAAGAAATCGTTAAAAGAGTCCAAGTGACTACAGTGCTCAATCTTAAGTTTATCGAGCGACGAGAATACTTTTTGAGCGCAAAAAACAAACAAAAATAGCGACTATTTCATTTTATCACGATATTTTGCGGCAATTTCCCAAGAAGTGAGGATTTCATTCTCTTGAAACACATGGGATGGAAACAGTGCTTTATTCACAAATGTTTTTATGTGATCTTCCAATTTTAGCACAAGTTAAATTCCTAACTTTGTATGGAAACATAGCTACTGTCAAATTTGATCAACTTGAAGCTCTCTTGTTTTGATGCTCGCTGCAAAGGAATGAATGATAAATGTTTCGTCTCTCAGGAGCGCATGAGAAAGCTGTTGAAGGTGTACGAGTTGCTCGGTGGAGAAGAGGACATCGTTAACCCGACTAATGAGCTCATTAAAGAGGGACACATCCTGAAACTGTCAGCTAAAAATGGGACATCACAGGATAGATACCTCATTCTGGTGAGTCAAACATGCCAAAGCTGTTTTACTAGTTGTGCTAAGCATACTGTAAATGATACCTCAAAATGATTTCTTAGTAAAAGAAGTTTTGTAAAAGTAGTTCTTTGGTAAATCGTGCATGTTTAACTTTGTTCTCCTCTCTCTGAAGTTCAATGACCGGTTGTTGTACTGCGTCCCTAAACTGAGGCTGATAGGACAGAAATTTGGAGTCAGAGCGAGGATTGATGTTGACGGCATGGAGGTTCGACATGTTTTAATCTTGTTGACAGTGTCATGTTCAAAATAAATCTGCTGTTATCAAACGGTGGATTCACTCTGCATTGTTTCACAGCTGAAGGAGACCAGCAGCATGAACGTACCACGAACCTTTCTGGTATCCGGAAAACAACGTTCGCTCGAACTGCAAGCAAGGTACGGCTTAGGGAATGTGCTTCATCTGCTTAAAAAATAAAATCTGAGGTTGATTGACAACCACAGAAATGTTGTCCGAGCTTTTGGGGATTAGGATAAAATACCCAAGAAAAGCATATGAGCCATTGAAAAACAAGAGAAATATGTGCGGCTTTTGGGATTTTTACAATGTTTGTCGGTTTGATTTTCACCAGGACGGAAGAAGAGAAGAGAGATTGGATTCAGGTAACCTTTTCTCCTCCTATACGTCACATCGCAGGTTCTCATATCTCTCGAACATAACTCTCCCTCTTACATTTTTCTTGTTCACTTTCTCACAGGCAATCCAGGCCACTATACAGAGACATGAACAGACGCTCGAGACGTTCCGTATGCTCAACTGCTCGTTTCGGGAGGAGGACTTCACTCCGCCCAACTCTCCAGTTAGTTCTGATTTTATCACTCGCAGTGTTTTTATTAGTAACTAAATCTAAAATGGCACAAAAAAATTGGGTGCAATATTGGATGCAAAACTTAAAAAACTTAAACTAAAATAAAACATTTTTGCCACTAAAACAAAAACTAAAATCTCTAAAACTTTAAAAGCTATTTAGAAATATTAAACTATAAGTGACAGCAAAAGCACATAACAAAATTACTAAAACTGTAAATATAAAACTAAAAGTTCATTCAAAATATTAATAAATACTATAATAGTATTATGAATAATACTATATTTTAGGGGGTCCAGGGACCTCTAGGGGGTCAAGAGAAAAATGTTGTAAATATTTATAATTATAATTATATAATTTAAATATAACACATTTTAACATCTTACATTTTAAATAATTTTATTCTGTTTTCTAAACACTGGTTGTAAATCACGAGATTAATCAAATATTTTTTATTCTGTTGACAGATAATAATGTGAACCTGATTTCAGTACAACATGTTCCTGGTCAACATCTTTGTTGATCCTGGAATAACATTCCATTTGAGGGACAATTTTACAGTTTATGTCAAGTTTAGGCTTACGACCAGGGTTAGGTGTTTCTACATCAGTGTAATTCACCTATCATTTCCCTCTGATTTTAGGGATAATTCATGTGTAATTTTAGGGGTAGGGATATAGATATGGTTAGGACAACATTTTCCAAATATGTGGTTCCAGGAACATGTCTTACTTGGCAAAATCACAATGAATAGATAATATACAAAGCGATTTTTATAGCAAGAACTTTATAGCAAGTATATTACTACACTTAAACTATTATATACTACTAAATAATAATATATTATATCCCAGATAACAGTTCAAACATGTTTATAATATTTTCCACATAAAAATGGGTCTTTATACATACTAATATATACTGTAGCTGTATTTATATAATAGGAAGGGGTCCCTCACAAAGGGTTTGCCATATTTGGGGCTCTGTGGCATCAAAAGTTTAAAAATACCAGATGTATGTGAATAAATGCATAATACAGAGTCCCCAATGAGCCTTTTGAAGCTCAAGTCACACTTAAATATGCATGAATGTCATTGCATTAGTTAACAAAATTTCAAATCAAGTGGCAAAACTTCAAAGCAAACATCTTTAAAGAAGACACTTGCTCTAATGCAATGACATTCAGGTGTGGGTTAGGTCTGTGAATACTTAATGTAGCCACTGCAGTATTCTCTGATCGTGCTTTGTTTTCAGAATTGCACAGAGCTTGGAAAGAGAGCGCCCACTCCAATCCGGGAGAAAGAGGTCACACTGTGCATGAAGTGTCAGGAGCCTTTTAACTCTATTACCAAAAGACGGCATCACTGCAAAGCCTGCGGACACGTATGTTACACAACTCCAGAACTCTGTACGTCCACATGCTCCTGATGCTGATGCAGTGGACTGACGTGGGTCTTGATTTCAGGTGGTGTGTGGAAAGTGTTCTGAGTTCCGCGCACGTCTGTTGTACGATAACAACCGAGCCAACCGTGTGTGTATAGACTGCTACACCATGCTAGTGGGAGTGCCGCCCTCTCCTGCCAGTCTGAGCAACAGCACACAGAGACGTCGCTCCATTCTAGAGGTAAAGCAAAGGTCACGCTCTAAATGTGCAATTCTTTGAGGAAATAGCAGTTCTTGCTTAAAAGAATAGTGTTAATGCTTTAGGTACACCTAAGGTACTGGTCAAAAGTTTGGGGTCATTAACATTTTATTCTTATGCGCACCAAAGCTGTGTTTATTTGATCAAAAATACTGTAAAAACAGTAATATTGTAAATATAAACTAACTTTTTTGTATTGCAATATATTTTAAAATGTCATTTATTCCTGTGATGCAAAGCTGAATTTTCAGCATCATTACTCCAGTCTTCAGTGTCACATGATCCTTCAGAAATCATTCTAATATGATGATTTGCTGCTCAAGAAACATTTCTGATTATGATCATAAATTATTTTATTTTTCTGCGTAAATGGTGATACACTACCATTTAAAAGTTTAGGGTAAGTAAGATAAAGCTATTTTGTTTTTTTAAAAATTAGTACTTTTATTCAGCAAGGACCCATTAAAGGGTTAGTTCACCCAAAAATGAAAATTAAGTCATTAATTACTCACCCTCATGCTGTACCAACCCCGTAAGACCTTCGTTCATCTTCAGAACACAAATTAAGATATGATTAAATCTGAGAGGTACATCACTGCTACATAGGCTGCCTAAGGGAATGAAACTTGACAGCCCCGAAAGTCATTAAAGAAAATGTTTAAATATTGAATGTGCCTACAGTGGCTCCACTATAAGTTTATCAAGCGACGAGAATACTTTTTGTGCGGAAAAAAAAACAAAAATAACGACTTTATTCGACCATCTCTTCTCTTCCGTGTCTTTCACCTAAGCTGTTGACGTAGTGTAACAGCGCAGCGCTTCTGTGTTATACGTCACACGTAGGCTCACAATTGGTCGACGCTGGTCATGTGTGTGATGCGTGTGACGTTCAACCAGAAGCGTTGCGCAATAACAATGCGTGAAATCTCCAGGCCCAAAGAGAATACTTGAATAGAGTCACTATTTTTGTTTGTTTTTTGCGCTCAAAAAGTATTCTCGTAGCTCGATAAACTTAAGATCTAGCCACTGTAGTCACTTGGACTCTTTTACGATTTCTTTAATAACTTTTCGGGGCTGTCAAGTTTCATTCCCTGGCAGCCTATGTAGCAGTGATGTACCTCTCAGATTTAATCAAAAATATCTTCATTTGTGTTCCGAAGATGAACGAAGGTCTTACGGGGTTGGTACAGCATGGGGGTGAGTAATTAATGACTTAATTTTCATTTTTGGGTGAACTAACCCTTTAAATTAAGATAAAAATGCTACAGAGAAATTCTATTTTATATAATTATATTCTTTTGATCATTTTATTAATAAAAGATTCATTTAAAAAATGATCACGGTTTCCACAAAAATATTAAGCAGCAAAAACCAACATTGATAATAATAAAAAGAAATTACTAAATAATTGACCTCCAATAATAATTGATAATAAATGAGCACCAAATCAGAATATTAGAATGATTTCTGAAGGATCATGTTACACTGGAAACTTTGCCATCACTGGAATAAATTACATTTTAAAATTAAATGAAATTCTAATATTTCACGCTATTACTCTTTTACTGTATTTGATCAAATAAATACACTTGGTGAGTATAAGAGACCTCTTTCAAAAACATAAAAAAATAGTTCCAAAATTATTCCAAACTTTTGACTGGTAGAGTATAGGTTTTATACAACTGTAGGGACTCAACACATAATGTGACACGTCTTTGGAGTCTAAAGGCAGCCATATGGCTAAATAGATGCAAGAATGTGTGAAATATGAAAAGTACTAGTTGTTGACAAGTAGAAATGTCAGTAACTGTAACTTGTTGTTCCCCTGGTGCAGAAACAGGCCTCAGTGGCAGCTGAGAACAGTGTGCTGTGTAGTTTCCTACATCATATGGAGAAGGGAAGTGGCCGTGGGTGGCAGAAGGCCTGGTTCGTCATCCCTGAAAATGAACCACTGGTGCTGTATATCTATGGTGCTCCACAGGTAAGGCTGCAGGAACTAACCCACAGGTTTATACACATCTATTATGAAATGTGTGTTACTGTAAAATACGGATGTGGTTTCTTTTTTTTTTTTTTGCATTTTTGAGAAGAATATTAACCGCCATGTCTGCATGTACACCTGGATTATCATTTTTATGCCTAATGTGTCCTGGACAGAAGAAAAGGACTTCCTACTCACCTGTCAATCAACCATTCTGTTAAAACAAAGGTTTTGAACTTTGCCTGTTACATGTGGATTTTAAAGAAATGACCCATATAATCAAAAGATTTGGAAAAGCCTAAATATATACATTACCAATCAGAAGTTTGGGATCACTAAGTTATTTTTTTTTTACTTTTTTTCAGCAAGGATGCATTAAATTGATCAAAAGGGACAGTAAATGCATTTATAATGTTACAAAATATTTCTATTTCAAATAAATAATGTTCTTTTTTAGCCTGGTAATACCAGACTCTGCTACTTCACTTTGCTTCGTACACAGAGTCTGGAATAGCATAATAGAGAAGTGTTTTCTCTCTCGCTAGGGGGGCGCTTGTCTGAAGTTTAAAATCATTGGTTACCCATAAGCCAATCAGATAAGTTTAACGTATGTTATGCGCTGACACAGCCGCATCGAACCACAGACATCATGCATCGAACTCAAATCTATGATTGAACTTCCACTGTAAACCTGCTGTAAACACTTGATGATGTGAGCGAAATACACTCTTCTTGTCCTGGCTTCAGTTTGAAAAACCCGGGAATGTTCTCCATAACAGAGCGAATTGCATCCCGTGTCTCGTTTCCCATTTCCGCGGTCGTTTCGGTTTTCGATTTCTCTAACTTACAATGTAAAACTCGGCGCTTAGCGTCTACGTCACTTCTCTCAGCCCGCCCTCTGTTCGTTGATTGGCCGGCTGTTTTCAGGCTGGAGGAAAACTGAAAGATAGGCCGCTATCTCAGACTGACTACAGGAGCGAAATTAAATTAGCGGAAGTAGGAAGTCTGACGTAGTCAGGCTAGTTCTTTTTAGCTTTATATTTAAAAGAATCCTGAAAAATGTTTCATGGTTTTCACAAAAATATGAAGCAGCACAACTGTTTTCAACAACTGTTTACTTGAGCAACAAATCAGCATATTAGAATGATTTCTGAAGGATCATGTGACACTGAAGACTGGAGTAATGATGCTGAAAATTCAGCTTTGTCATTGCAGAAATAAATTATATTTAAGAATATATTCAAATAGAAAAGAGTTATTTGGAATTGTAATAACATTTGACAATATTACTGTTTCTACTGTATTTTTTAACAAATAAATGCAACCTTAAAAATCTTACCAACCCTTAACAAGACATCACAGAAACTGCTTGACGTCAACATGAAATTTGGTCACACATGGTTACAGGAGATTTGGCGTGCATGTTACTACCAGGAGATGTCTTTTGATCAGATTTCCCCAGACAGATGTAAACACCAGGTGTAAACAAGGCCTTAGTGTGCATTCCATGACTAATGTTCACAGGGATCCGTTAATGGTTTACTAGGGAAGTATTGATCTTATCTACTGTTTTTTTCTCTCCATACGCACAGGATGTCAAAGCTCAGCGCAGTATTCCCCTCATCGGATTCGAGGTGTCACTACCTGAATCGAGTGACCGTCTAGAACGTCGCTTCGCCTTCAAAATGAGCCAGAGTCATTTGACCGTTTACTTCAGTGCCGACTGCGAGGAACTGCAGCGACGCTGGATGGAGGTTTTGTCGAGAGCCGGCAGGGGTGAGGAGTTGCAGTCAAATGGTCCGATTTCCGAAGCCCTTGAAGAAGAAGGGGAGGAGACAGTACCTACAGGAGAAAGCACATGATTGGCTGAAAAATATGATATCATTTTGCACACACAAACTGTACAAATGTGACCACAGCGACAGGATATGATAAAAACACACACACACACACACACACACACACACACACACACACACACACACACACACACACACACACACACACACACACACACACACTCACACTCACACTCACACACACACCTTCTTACACACATCTGTATTAATTGTCAGTTGTAAGTTGCATGAAATATCTACAGGTACGTTTCTCTGTCTATTGCTCATCTTGTGTGAGTGACCAGTGTTTGGAACAAACTGACAAAAGTGAGCACACTTTTAAGACGACTTATCAGAGGACAAGTGATTACGTTCATCGACTCTTTCGGTTGCTAGCAGCTTCTTTGCTGAATCGACTGTTCTTGTTGTGAAGTGGTTTCTCGACTGATGCTTCTAAGGGTGTGTTCACACTTGGCATGTTTGGTTCGATTAAAGCGAACTCTGGTGCGATTGCTCTGTCAGTGCGGTTCAGTTGAATAAGTGTGAACACACACCATCTGAACCCTGGTGACACCAAACAAGCGGACCGAGACGGTGAAAAAAGTCTCGGTCCGCTTCCAAACCAACTCTGGTGCGGTTCGACTGAAATATGAGCACCAGACGGACTGAAGACATCTAACCGAACCAAAAACAGGACATGATGTCACGAGATGTGACCCTAAAAGTGACTTTTTTCCTCATCAAAGATGCTATGATGCCCATTACAGTTTGGTACGGGCGTCGGAAACGTCGTCGCCTTGCAGCGCATCTTCGTTTGAGAGTGTAACGGAAGAATTCCTGGTGCTGTTTTGACTCCTTTATACATTTTATAAAGCCTTTGTGAGTTCTCAGCTGGTAAAAAAACAATCATATGAACATACACACAATGAGCCATTTAGTCTTACACACAACATTGTTTTGGATGTTCAGTAAGTTCAGACGCAAAATATACATCATAAAAGCCTTTTTTTGAATCTTTAGGTTCGTTGTTAAAAAAAAAAAAACAGTGTGAATGCTTGCTTCTAGTCTAAATGTGTCATTTTCTTTTTGGTCCGGACCAATTGAACCAAGAGAACCGAACTACAAGTGTGAACACACCCTAACTCGATATGGATCACACTTGGTATAGCGACTTGAGACAGTTGTCAGTATGGCGAGGTGGCATGAATGTTTGGCCTGGTTTTATGAAAAGTTAGAGAGTCTACAGTAAAATACCCTAGTTTACATAACCAGAAGCAGGATGGAATGACTGATTTTGTTGATTTTAAATAAACAAAGCGACTATGAATCCGGCCAATATTTATGGCAATAATCTGCTTGGTAAGAGGATCAAATCCTGGATTTCAGATTTTGATTACATATTAAACATTGGCTATAGCAGTTAGCAGTGAATTGCGACAGGATTGGACACATGCAATGTTGTTTAGCTATGCAAGCCTGTGTTTATCTCAGAAAAGTAGTGTGGTAATCAGGAACTGAACTGCTGAAACACAGCAGGAATATTTATTAACCAGGTTCTAACCACTCAAAAACAACAGAAATATGTGCTTCCTGTTGACTCCGTGGTCCTTCAGCTCAGAGAACACCACCAAATGTACTCTGCCACCTAGTGGGCGCTCATCATAACGCTGGAGTGGGTGTCAGGAAACCTGTCAGGAACATGTCGGCCCAAATTTGATTTTGCATAAAGTAAATTAAGCTTGTTTTAAAGACCATTAAGATTTTTGTTGCATTGTTACATTACTATAATGTAAAATAAAATAAATTATATTTTTAAATAGTAAATTATTTATAGTGTAGTATTATATGTTGTACTGTCTGTAATTTATGTTGATTTAAATACAAGTTACAGTAATGAGAATTGAGAATAATGGGAATGAAAATAATGTCACAGTCTTAATGGTCCTAAAAATAAGCAAGTTTTTCTTTTAAACAAAATAAAATTGATATACAATCTGTACATGTTTATCTAAGACTGTTTCTGAAAGGAAAAAAATGTGTAAAAAGGAATTGACAGGGCTCTCCCTACAGGATAATACAGAGATTTATCCTGTTGTTTGAGTGTGCATGAGTGATTTTATGAATGCAGACTTGTGAGATTTGATAAGATTGTAGGTCACGTGGGTATGTATGAATCGGGCTAGTTTTTATCATTGAAAACTCAATGATATCCCTGCCTTATTTAGAGGGGCTTTTGATAAATATAGAATATATATAAATAATACAAGGTCAAAGTTTTGATGAGGATATCAACCGTTTTCAACCGTGTTGTATTTGTGTATGAAAAGTGCAAAAGATTTAAGGACGAATTCATTTGTAAATATAACTTATTCCTCTGGGCCCAGTTTTGTGGGTTAGGTATTGTGGACGAGCTTTGGTGTTTGATCTTCGTTATGTGCAGTTTTAAATGGACTTCTGAGCATTGTGGTAAATTCCAGGTCAAGAAACGCTTAAGATAAGTTCTCTCATTTTACCACTTATTCCAGAGGTAGATATTCAGTGTTTTAGAAAGAGCTTCATTTTCTTTTCCTCTTTTGAATCCAGTTTCCAAAATGTATTTGCCAATGTGAACGCCTGATGACTCTTTGATTGATTGAGAACTGCTTTAACTCTTTGTGTTTGATATTGCTTTAATCTTGCTATTTGTTGTCAAAGACATTGCCGGATTAAAAGTAAAGGTGAACCAGTCGGTGTGTTTCCCCGGTCCACCAGCCTGTCTGCTGTTCCCTTCCTCAAGGTGCACGAAAGGACTGTCGATGCCAGTGCATGGTTTGGGAGCACTGACGGCTTTGGGACAGGGCTGCGTGTGTTAACTTCCATATGTTTACGACTTGTACTGGTCATTTCCCAGATCCTCAGTTGAGCCTGCCCGTCACTCGCGCTTACACACACACATTCATCTTCCTGCTTCTCTCAGTATTATTGTTCTTGATATCCTGCCTTACTGATATTTTGCAACCCTGTGCTTATCTACACATTGTTTTTCACAATTGCTTTTTGCCAAAGTATACTGCAGAAAATGTCTATTAGATATTGAAATGTCTTTTTTTTTTGTCACTTTTTTTTATACTTTTATTTTTTTTATACCAATATTTATTGTCTTTTTTACTCCTTGAGGTAATTGTAGTGAGGGTCGTATAACTTTGCGATGAACCAAAAGATTAACACTACCAAAATACAAAGGAAAAACACTATACATTAACATTAGGGAGAATATAAGTTATTTTTTTCTGTGCTCTAAGTATGTTTTAGTCTTTTATCTTTTAATTGAAGTCATTTCTATTCTTTGTTCCGCAGCCCACAACATTTATTTGTAAACTGTATTTTGAAGGGATATAATATAATTCTCTGTAAACTCACACAATTTGTTTTAATACATTCTTCAAAAAAGATGGAGGTGAAATACACTGTAGTTGATTTTAGGATATCTGAACAATTGTGCATTTTTAAGCAAAATTATCAGAACAATCTGACATTAAGTGTCGTATACAGAAATAGAGGTGCTATTTTATTGTTTGATCAAGGGAACAGCTTTGTGTTTTTAAATAGATGACATGATGAGATCAATAATTCTGTGTACGTGAATGAACAGGCTATAATCAGAGTTTCTAGTGTTTAATATGGAGGAATAACGCAGTGGTACTTGAAGAATTATTCTGTTGCAAAATCTGAGCAAGAATCATTTGGGAGAACCCATTACATCTCTGTGGTGCAGAACAGAGAATGAAATGTTACATTGTATATATTATACAATTATATATATGCCCAAATCTGCTTACCATAAGACTCCATGAATAGCACAGTCTGATGATGATGATGTAATCTGTTACTACACCTGGATTTTTGACTTGAGTGTTTTAATCTTCATTTTTATAATCATTCCTATCGCATCAAATTCCATTTTGCCATGAGGAGGAGTACTTTGTTAACGCCAAACTTTTAAAACCTATTTGCTGTAAACCAGCCTTTGGATGAGCAGGTTTCTTTTATATGGTACGTACAATGGAAGCTAAAGAGAGAAATGTTGAGGCATGGATGATTGTTTTGCTCATAGATGTTAATGATTACCTGCCTAGTGATGATCTAATTCTTTCTCTTCTGCTGTCTGGCATCACCACAGCATGCCGAACCCGAGGAATCGAACGAGCACCTCCTGACCCTTTACAGTTTTTTTTTGCTGCTCTTCATGTTGTGCACGTCTGCAAAAAATTAGCAGAGAGGGATTTGTAAAACATTGCCAGATGCCCTATAGCTGATCTTCTCAAGGACAGTAAACACCGTGGTACTTTGCTCAGAAACACTCTCTCAGAAAACCAAGAAATGGCTGCATTATGAGCTTTGATGTTTTATTTTTAAGCCAAACCATCACACTATATGGCACAATTATACATGCTATTGTGTTCCCTCATGAAACCTGGTTTATTGTACACATAAAATTGCTGTTATTTCAAGTACTATTATTATTATTATTGTTGATTAAATTAGTGGCAGGCCACTGGGTACCATTGTATGTTAATATCCCAATGAAATCTGTGCAAGATCAAGAAAATGTTTATGAAATAAAGTAATAAAAGAACAAATGTCTTTCATTTATTTTATCTAAATATTGTGTTCGATTATAGTTTGTAGATTTGAATATCTTACCAGATGTTCAAAAGGCACTTTCCTTCAATAGGGTGGGATCCAAACCATAGAAGAAAATGTTAAAACATCTGAGAATCAAGGAACAGGCCAACAATTACCATTTTAAAGAGAAGATACATTTGTGCTTTAAAATAGCTATATAATAGTTTATCAAACATATCCAATGAGTGTCACAAAAACACATGGTTTGTGCCTCAAATGCTTTCATAAAATGTACCCTATAAGAGGAATGTGTCAAAAATATACCTATGCATTATTTCATTTAGGCTTAATACATTTAGCCTATTTATGCAAATAAGAGTATGTGCTCAATAAAAATCACAGCGTATTAATTTAATCGTCAACATTAGTTTAAAATTTGTATTCTTTTCATTTTAACATCACAAAGAGACACAGAAGTTCATAATCTAAAGGATGACGAAACAGTTTGTAATGTTATATCAAAGGATGACCTAACGTTTGAAGTAAACAAGTATTCTATCGTTCGCCTATTGGCTAATGTCAGTGAAGTCCCGCCCTGCTGCCCAGCTATTGGCCCGCTCGTCTGTCAGTCAACCCTCGGCTGATCATGGAGCGTCACTGGGGGGTTTTCCAGTCAGATTTACTCGCCAAGAAGAGAGCAAGATAACGGCGTGTACTGCAGTCTGACTCAGATAGAGCAACTAAGGACTTTGGCCATCAAGACGCATTTAGTTTTCATCAAGCTCTAGTCTACACAGATAAAGAAAGCATCGATACAGAGGAAAGTTAAAATTTGAGGGAAATTTATGCAGTTAACATCTCGCTAGCGATCGGACAGTGCGACATTCCTCTATTTTAACCGCTTCAGAAAACAACTGTGTTTGATATAGTTTGTTAACTTGAGCTCAGGCGATTATCATTCTCAGTTGCTCAGTTACTCTAGCTCGTTTATTTTGCTGTTTGTAAATACTATTGCGCTCCCGGAGAAAATGTCCAGCCTGCCCTCCGTCAGACCCGAGAAGGGCCGAGTGGAAGTGGCGTTACCGGGGCAACAGGCGCAGCAAGAGCGTCCTCAGACCGTCTACGTCATTCTGGACTCCGCCGAATCTGTCAATCTCATCAGGTTAGTGCACGAGCATCTCAGGAACTCTGCTGTTGTAACGACTGGTTCAAACAAGTGATTGATTTAACTGCTCGTTGTTTTGCATTTACATTCATGGGATCCTGCAGGCTGTGGACTACTAGATCATGGACAGAAATGGCTACTTTGTTAAGCTAGCTAGTGCATGCAGCCTCTTGACGGAAGATGAACTCAATTAAATGTTGATGCTATATAAGCAAATCAGAGAACCTGGATGCTCTGGATTAGAGGTTGTTCAATTCTTTGTTTCATCACTGCAATGCAGATTATTGAGTTATAGTGTCTACACTGAAAAAAAACTTGGTGTAGAAACATTTTTATCTCAGAAATTGCTAACATTTCACCAAAAGAAGCGGCAAGTAACATTAAATTGCACATGAAAAATTTAAATAGAAAACTGAAACATTTTATTGTAAAATATGACAATTATTTCCAATTTAAATATAATTTTCCATGGTGTAGATTCAGACTGTTCTGTTTCTTTATCTTTTTTTAGGTGTTTGCAGTTTATTTTGCACATAGTCCCGCCCTTATTTTTGCACATAACTTGGCTGTTTTTTAGTCGTAAACTATCATTAACTGTCATAAACTATTTTAGAGTTAGTTCACCCAAAAATGGATATTCTGTCATTAATTACTCACCTTTATGTCGTTCCAAACCTGTAAGACTTTTCATCTTTGAAACACAAATGAAGATATTTTTAATGAAATCTAAGAGCTTTCTGTCCCTCCATTGACAGCTACGCAACTACCACTTTGACGCTTCAAAATGTTCATAAAGAGATAATAAAACTGATCCATGTGAAATAAACATAGATCAGCAAACATAAACAGAAGCTCAAGCAAACCTGCTTTACTCTTGAGAACAAACCTCAAGCGTGCTGCAGAACACGAGAATGAATCTCATTGGTTCTCGCACGTCAAGCGAACATGCTTGAGCTTGTTTACTACGACTGATGTGTGAGTTGATGAATGTTTATATGTGAATAAAATCCTACATTTAATCTGTTCACCATATAAAGTGATTGTGTCTCCTCAGAATTTTTTGACTAAACTGCTCAATTCATTTGAATTAGTTTTACGATGTCTTTATTAACTTTTTTAAGCATCAAAATGGTAGTTGCGTAGCTGTCAATGGAGGGATTGAAAGCTCTCAGATTTCATTAAAAATATCTTCATTTGTGTTCCGAAGATGAACAAAAGTCTTACAGGTTTGGAACGACATGAAGGTGAGTAATTAAAGTAACACCAAGTAACTTTTCCTCTTCGGTCGCCCTACTGGTTGGAAACGAAATTGTCCATTACCGCTGTCGTAAATAATTTAGCATTACCGCTATTTATCCAGCACCGGCTTTAGAATGAACGATGTCCACAGACAAGGTAGAGTATGTTACATGATTTCATGAAAGAATGATGCATTGCGACATCAGAAACGAAGAAAAACGAAATAATGATTATTGTAGCGCTTGACGTAAAGCAGTCGAATTTTGTAGTTCTTTTTGTGGTCGGGTTCCTACCCGAACCCCGAAGTTACATAGTGCCAGTAAAAAGCGATGCAGAAGTGCCTTTCACCCTGTTACGACTTGATGAACCACTGATAAGATTTTGGAAACATTATTTGAAGGTAAACAATGTTACATAGTGTTGCTTTAATAACAGAATATTCAATTTTGGGTGAACTATCCCTACAATATTATTATGCATAGTACCCAATGTTGAGCAGAAGTTGAGCATTGCAAGTCTCTAAATATTGTGTGCAGGAGGAAGATGGTGCGGTCAGGAAAGCTATGGAACATAAAAAAAATGATGCATGAGAATTCAAGTATACATTTGAGTTTTCAGAATATCAAAAGAACCATCTCCTGTAATTCCTCAACCCAACCATCAAAGCCATTTCAGCCTCAACCTTTAAACCCTCCCTTCAACCCTGCCAAAATTCCTCTGGAATGTCTGTCTGTGTTACTCTTACCCACTATAGCCTTTTAACCAGAGGCTTAGCTTTGCAGTTTCTGTCCTGAGCCTCAGATTTCACGGGATATGACTCAGCAAATCTACCCACACATTTTCCCTTTCTCTTTTTTCTGTGTCCATGTTTTCACTCTGCTTCCTCTCAAGTTCGTGCTTTCTGAGCGCACGCTATTTTGCTCCTTTTGTACCCAAAGGAATGTGTTTTTCATTTGCTGTCCTCAGAAAAGACATGACCACAGCCTTTTCTGTCTATAGCCCAATTACCATAAAAGTTAAAATCGTTGTTTTACATTGCATAACGTGCTTTCAAAGTTCAATATTCTTTATTGTCACATCATCAGATAGGTGGTAATTGTGTTCAGTACAGTAAAAGTAAAATTAAGCATTACAACAGTACCTAAAGAAATTAGGTGCTTTAAATTCCTATATACAATATTGCAAAAGCTAGTACAGCACTTATAGAACTGGAAGTATACAATACAGAAAATTAATATAGGGTCAGCTAATAAAAATAAATATAGGAAACGAACGGGAATTATGGGAATGAATGGATTTGTATAAAGAATTGATGCAGTGACTCCATCTGGTGGTGACTATTGACTTTATGCTTTTGTATTTCTCTTTTCTTAGTAAAGGAGTAGTTTATATTAGGGTATTAGGGTAGTCCGTATATGTTTTCTCGTGTACTAGTCATTTTCGTTGAAATGGGTGTATTTAGCGAAAGTTCTGCAACTTTAAAAGGTCTACTCTAGAAGCCGGGTAGCGTGTTTAATATAAGTTTAGCTTCATGAATATTAATTACTTCCCCAGACAGCCACGCTTGTTGGCTTAAAGGCAAGTGTGGGCGTGTGGGCGCTTGTCAGCTGCCCAATCAACGAATAGTGAAGGCTTGCCTCATAAATATTAATTACTTTCCCCAGACAGCCAAGCCGGTTGGCTCAAAGGCAAGCGTGGGCGAGTGTGCGCTAGTCAGCTGGCTAATCAACGAACAGTGAACGCTTGGTCAATGAATATTAATTTAGTTTTCTAACTGACAGCTCCAAGCAATGTTGAATGACCTTTTTAATATTTACATGAGCTTAAGCCTTCATTGTAGTAGGTTTCGTTATTTCGTAATTTCACCCATAGAGGAGCTTCGCGTGCTCGGAGTGGCACAAACATGGCCACCTGGTTAAACCAAAACACAAGCGAAACGGCGATGCTCTGCTCGTAAAGCTCGCCTTTAGATCGTGCAAATCAGCGTGACAGCTCGTAGCAGCCCGGGATTCAGACGCTGACCATGAGCTGATGCGGTTAACAAACCGGATTTACCGGAATGGTTTCGTTTGATAACGTTTGATCTGATTACATCACTTGGATTATTCCACTAACCAGAAGAGGTTTTAGGTATGTGATATCTGTGAAAGGTCTAACATGCGCTTAGAGCTTTCTGAGGATAGTATTTCATACTTTATGCTCAGAGGTGATGGTGTTGTGAAGATGTGGATGTGTTTTTCACCGGTAAGATAGTGGATGTCTCCCAAACACTAGAGCTGCCTATACTTTTGGGGATCAATGCCCCCCAAAAATGTTACATAGACAGGAAGCTGACTAGTTTGTGCTCACTAGGGATTTGCTATTGATGCCTCATGAATATCAATGTCTATGTAGGTAGTGGTACACTAAATTTTGTCCTTAAAAGCTCAAAATATATGCTATGTAGGCTTCCCTTTATGAGCAATGCCAATTTATATAAGAAGACACTTATGTCCTTCTTAAACAAGTAGTATACATAATTAACACACACATGTCCTTCATACAAAAGTAGTATACATAAATGACATGAGTTACGGATCGGATCAGCAAAAAGTTCAAATATTAAAGACAAGTTTACAGTCAGTAAAAAAAAGAAAAAAACAAATACACTAATTACAAGCATGGATAAATGCAATATAACAAAGTTACAAATACAGTAAGCTCTAACAGTAGCATTCAGGTACAGAAATGTAAATTACAGTCTTCACTGTATATGCTAAATATAGATTTATCTTTGTTAAAGCTGTTTTTTTGTTTTGTTATGTGATTAACATAAACGACACAGACAGCAGCAGGTATTTATAGGCTGATGTCACTGTAAGAATCAAAGCACGGATCCAATATAATGATAAACATCCGATTTATTTCTCAACTGTTTACGTTTACTTTAAGTCACCGTGAATCAGAAGTTACGACTGACTTCACTTCAGTATTGTGAGGTATTTTCCAAGCGAAACGGAATAGCGAAACGGCTTGTTTTTTCCTGCTGGGAATTGATTGGATCTAGAAAATTGGGCATCCATTCAGCTCGCTGTCAAAGCTTGCTGCAGACTGACATTTGAAAGGGATGTTCTACCCAAGTCGTCAAACTGAAGTCATCAGAGTCTAGTGAAGTCACCTTTATTTATAAAGTGCTTTTTTACTATACTGATTGTTTCAAAGCAGCTTTACAGAGATAACAGTAAAATAATGCAATACAGTTTGTTTCTAGAAGAAAATAGTGTCACAGTCCAGCAAGTTCAGTGATGGAAGGCCAGTTTAGAGGGGATGTACATTTTCCAATTTTGATCAAAGATTACATCTTTTTTTTTTAATTGTTCGCCACAAGATTAGTAATGTGCACCAACAAAGTAAATGGGTAAATATCCCATTTTGATGGGCATCAAGATGGGCATTTTGAGCCCCTGGCACTTTAATCGTAAAAGTGAAAGTTCGTATGAAAGATTGTGAAAAAACGCGTGCCCCATTGAATGTGATTTCTACTGAGGGGGACATATATATATATATATATATATATAATATATATATATTATATATATATAATATATATAATATATATATATATATATATATATATATATATATATATATATACACACTGTATTCTGTGTAAGCGTGTTTTTCCCTCCATAAAAGTTTGTGATATATGTATTAAATGTGATAGGCCTATATGTATTAAATATCTATTGGGAGTTTAGTGTTTAGTGACTGACTGATTCATTGCAGGATGTTACAGTAAACCCCTCCTGTTCACAGTCTCTGCATCAACATGTCAGATTATGGGAGATGTTTGTGGGCTGACAGTGTGTGACGTTGGTGTGTTCTTCCCTTGTCAGTGTTGAACCCCTTCTGCCTGAGTCTGGGATTGTGGCAGATATTGAGGTGGAAGGCATTTTCTCCACCGAATCGGACACCTTCTACGAACTCAAGAGTCAGCCCATCACCCCAAGGTGAGCCCGCTTGATCCGATTGTATAAATTCCTGTTTATATCTGTACTGTCATCTACACATGCTAGATATGCTTATGAGAGAACTGCAATCATATCTGATTTACTTCCTGCATACTCTGAGTTAGATGCCTAGAAGTGTTTTGTTTTTTATCACGTTTTGCCACATACCTGTTACTTGTTGATTTTTTTTTTTAACACTATAATCAGCTTTACCCCATGGGATTTTACTGGCAATGAGTTAATGTATTTCTGAATTGTTGACATATTGTACATTCTTGGTTTGCTGCATTCATTATATCACTCAGTTGATTATCGCTAATTTATATGAAATTATAAGAGTTGTGTTTTTGGACTAGCACTGCATGTTTGTTCTGGGATGAGGCAGGTCAGTGCATGCTGTCCTGCAGGCGTTTAGACGAGGCGTTGGGTTTCTGTTGACAGAACTTCCCAGTGTCAGTTTCCAGGGACTTCCCAGTGATTCAGCACAAAACTAAACACCGTGATCCGTCATAATACCTCTTTCCGCAGCTCTCCTTACAAAAAAACATATTGATTATGGATTCATATGTTTAAGGATAGTGGGTCAGATGGTTTGCTTACTGCAAAGAATTACATAACCAAGTGTTTTTTAAGATAAATCAATTATACAACGGTTTCAAAGTTCACACACTGCTGTCTCCCACAGTCTCTCAGCTCTTATCTGACAGTGTGATCTGCCTGACATGGTAATCTGTGGATTTTATTTGTAGCAAACGGTGTGTTTGAGGCAGCATGGTCTTGGCTGCTTGTTTTCTGTTCGCTCTAGGCCTTCCCACAATGACTCATCACTAAAACGAGTCCGTGTGAAAGAAATGTGAAGGCCGTATTGTTGGAAATGCAAAACTGTTTGGAGGGATTTGATTTGATTTTGCTAGTTGTTAGCACCACACGCTAAGATACAAAGGACATATTGTGTTTGTATTAGTCTCATTTGCAGGTTACTTTGGATACAAGTGTCTGATAAAAGAATAAATGTAATATGTAGGAGTTAAAAAAATCTATTTTCAGAGGCGGAGCAAGTTTTTTTTTTTTAAATTTACTTTATTAATATTTTATTTATTTTAAAATAACAATTTTTTTTTGTTGGAATAACACTGATGAAAATAAGACAAGGAATGTTTATTAAGTAAAAAATGTAATTTTTTTTGACAACATAAAATAGCATTTGCACTGCATTTAACTTCCATAATGTGATGTATTTTAGAGCAGGAAATAATGTAGAGCAGGATTTGAATAAATTAATGAATGAGGCATTTATATAGCGTTTTCATATGTACTACTGTACACCCAAAGCACTTTACAGTCATGTTGGGATCTCTCCTCAACCACCACCAGTGTGCAGCAGCCACAGTACAACAGCACCAGTGCGCTCACACACACACACACACACACACACACACACACACACACACACACACACACACACACACACTTTTAACTATTTATTTAAGTCCACTTAAAAGAAATGATCTACAGGGACACAAATACTACAGATGCAATCAAATGCATGCACATAATCAAGGACCAGTGGCATACAGCAGATTTTCACCATTATTAGCATCACTCAGTTGTTATGGGTACAAGTAGCACCGTCTCCGCCAGATATGACGGCTGCCTATAATAGCAGACAGAGCGCAGTACTTTGCTAGCCGTTTAGCCTTCTTTTTGGGCATCCCTAGTTGTTGAAGCCCCCTTACAACCAGCCTGTGTGTGTGTCCTAAGCTGCCAAATATGATCACAAGAAGTCGGCTCTGATAACCTAACTCTGAGATGACGTTTAGGAGTGGTTGATATTTAATCATCTTAGTCATAAAGGCTTCTTCCATACTAGAGTCAAAGGTACATGCAACCTCCACAACGAACACCTCGTTGATCTCGTCATTAATCACAACAATATCTGGTGTATTTGCAAGCACATGAGAAAAGGTTTCAGGGATATTACAATTCTGAAACATAGAAGATTTTACACAACAATGTTTATACATTTTTACAGCAGATGAGAAATGACATGATATGTCCTTCACTATAAGATCCACTATTCTGTCGTGGCGTGCGATGTACATTCCTTTATAGGCATGACAGCCGTTCAGGATGTGTGGCAGTGTTTCAGTGATGTGTTCTGTAGTGTGGTGTAAGCAATGAGGTACCTGAGTTGTAGGAAACCAGATAGACAGATTGAGTCTAGTTGGAAGAACTTGTAGTCTGGCTTTTACCGTAAAAATGACAATGTCCTCACTAAGTGCAGTATTCTTAAGAAATGAGTGAGAAACAGAGTGATCAGCGGAGGAGAGACACGCAAGTTTCCCCTGAAGTTTCAGTCCTGTCCAGTGTTGTTTCTGGTGATGATGGTGTAGGTCCAGTAGAGATGTCCGGGCCCCTGTGGATGTAAGTGTATAGGTGTGCCCACCGTATGTGGCTGTGGCCCTGACAGAGGTCACGGGGTCAGTAATGATGTCCTCGGAGACCCTCACAGTCCCAGAGTCAGACCGCACCCACTCCAGTGATACTCCAGTGCGGACACAGAGGTCGTTCAGGTCCGGCCAGTCTGACCAGACACCAAAGCCGGCAGAATGAGTGTCAAGTTTCCCGCTGGATTTTCTTTTAAAGCCAAGGAAGTGTGTCTCTGACTCTCTGGCCAGCGGCACCTTGCGTCTCCGTAGGTCCAAGAACAGGGAGGATCGGGCCAGCTCTCTCACTTCCTTGTCGTCGTTATTCAGCATGTTCAGAAGATGGGAAATCCGCATGCTGGTATAAATCCAGATCATGTTTGGTACACCCAACCCTCCTTCCCATTGGGGGTGAAAAATAATATCACGGGTACTATGCGTGTTCAGTTCAAACCATTTTCGCACTAGGCTCACGGTCTTATTATTCATTTCACTCAGCACCTTCTGTTGGATATGCACGTTGGAGAATAAATGCTGTACTTTAGACAGCGCCACCTGTCTAACAGCCTCTAACTTCATTGTCAGTGGCAGTGGGCATTTGTCAATCAAATCCAGCCTAGATGTAAATTCTGACAAAATTTTGCTTACTTGCCCTTCCATTCTCCTGCTACGACACACACACACACACACACACACACACACACACACACACACAACACACACACACCAGCTACAGGTGGAGAGGAGAGAGAGTGATAGAGCCAATTCAGTGGATGGGGATTATCAGGAGGCCATGATTGGCAAGGGCCATTGGAGGGAAAGTGGCCAGGACACTGTGCCATGGGATTTTTAATGACCACAGAGAGTCAGGACCTCGGTTTAACGGGAAGGACGGATTTAATAATATTCTTCAAGATTCAATTGGATCATAAAGATGCAATCATATTGGTTTCTTCTTTTTATATTCTCCTGCTTTGCCTCATGCAGAGAAAGTCATTACATTTTTATATTTTTCTTTAATGTAACATGCACAATAAGTTCTTTTTAAATAAGAAATTAACCATTTTTACTCAATGGTTTTTGTTTGACATTTGACAAATGATCGCATGAACCAGAGATCCTTATTTCTGACCATCTTGTGTTTTAAGTTGCTGTTCTCACGCCGTCTGTCTTAAATTGATCTCTATCTTAGCGGTGAACTCTCAGCCCTGTGTTTCAAAAATAGCATGTGGTAATATGATTACAGCACGGGGGTGTAGCGTGGTACTCTAAGCTTATTTACCTTCTCATCGTCTGCCCCCGTAGTGGCTCTCTGCCCTCTGCTGACCCCGTGACCCCAGCCGGCTCAGTGATGACGTCACGTGTGTTGATGAGGCAGGAGCTGATGCGACAGCAGGCTCAGGACCAGGAGAGACGAGAGGCCCAGAAACATGCGTCCAGCGCTCTACAGCGCCTTACTGACGCCACCCCTGCCATCTCCGTCGCCTCCACCCTGCCTGCCACCCCGGCCCAGGTGCCCGTGGAAGTGCTGAAGGTATCACATGAGAAATCTATAAACGAATCAACATCAAATATGACCACATTAGGGGGAACTGAAGTTGTCCTGTGTTTGAATTCCAGGTTCAAACTCACTTGGAAAACCCGACAAAGTACCACATCCAACAAGCTCAGAGGCAGCAAGTGAAGCAATATCTCTCTCACACCCTTGGCAATAAAATAGCCATTCAGACGCTGGCAACATCTCCTTCGCCCCAGCCTTCCTCCGCCCCTGAACTGGCCCCTGCTGCCAGTAGCACTCCCAGCAGCCCGCTGGCTGTGCTCAGCCTTGGATCGAACAAAGAAGAGGTACAAACTGAACCCAGATCAGATCTTTCTGTTATAGAATGTATATTGCCAATAATGTGGTGGATTTAGTGAGATTTTTTAAAATGATCAAACGTGACAGTAAAGACATTTATAAAAATATGGAGCAGAACAACTGTTTCCATCATTGATAAGAAATGTCTCTTGAGCGGCAAATCAGCATATTAGAATGATTTCTGAAGGATCATGTGACACTGAAGACTGGAGTAATGATGCTGAAAATTCAGCTTTACATCACAGGAATAAATTACGTTTTAAAATATATTAAAATAGAAAAGTTATTTTAAATTGTAATCATATTTCACAATATTGTTCATTTTTACTGTAGTTTGGATAAAGTAAATGCATCCTTGATGAGAATAAGAGACTTCTTTCAATCATTTTTAATCTCCAAATGATGTAAGTTTAACAGTACTAAATCATGACAATTAAGTTATTGTAAAGATTGTATTGTAAAGATAAGAGTCCTTGAGCCAATGCCATAACAAAAGATGACCCATTTACCCATTCACTGATAGCATAACATTATGATCTGTGCTCTGGCCTACTTTCACACTCACAATGACAAAATAATCTTTACTCTCACCACACAGTAACTAGATTTTTGTGTTACTTGTTCCTGGCTTGATTCTAGGCTGTTGTGGGTGGTTGCCAGGGTGTTGCTATGCGGTTGCTAAGGTGTTGTTGTGAGTGTTCTCAGGGTGTTTCTATGAGGTTTCTAGGGTGTTCTGTGTGGTTTTATACTGATTCCCAAAGTCTCTGTGATATTCTTGATATGGCTATAGTCCCTTTTTCAATGTAAGCCTTGGTGTACCTGTGCCTGTTTTATTGTCTGCTTTTATTTATTGCTTAAAAAAGCAACTGTCGCACAAACATAGAAAGGAAAATTATGCATTTGGCTGACAGGATAATCCAAAGAGATTAAAAAGAAAATTTCCACACACACACACACACACACACACACAACACACACAAACACACACACACACACACACACACACACACACACACACACACACACACACACACACACACACACACACACACACACACACACACATATATATAATCCACTGCTAGCTCGGCATTAAATGATTTTAAGACAAGAAGCGGGGGGTGGTTGCCTCCGCAAAGTGCATTAAAATCTCTTAAAGCACAGCTAGCCATGGATTATCCCGCTTATACCATGATCATTTGCCAGCATTGACAATTTAAATGTTATTGATGTTTGCAGCGCAATATTTGACCAGAGAAAGACAGACAAAAAGAGAGAGAGAAGAGACAGAGATACAGAGACATGAGATATGCGAACCTGCATCTGTTCAGTATCTCTCTATTAACAACGAAGCTGTGAGTTTAATTACTTCAAAATAGCGATGTAACCCCCTCGTTGCTGAGAAATATAATGTATTAATAAAAGTCACAGGGCAGCGTTGATAACAAGTGTCTGTGCTCCTGAATGTTTGTGTGTGCGCAGCTCGATCTCTGCTCTCTGTGTGCGTGTGATGTACGTGTATGTGTGTTTCAATGAAAACGGTGCATTAATATAGAACGGGGATTATTTGCACACCTTCTAGCCAATCAGAGTTGAGTATTCAGACAGACCATGGTGTGTGTGTGTGTATGTATATATATATATATATATATATATATATAATATACTGTATATAAAACTTTTACTAGGATTTTACATACAGTATGTTAAATCTGACCCAGATCTGTTGTAGTAAGATATCAGCACATCAACCGTTCACTTTCATATTCTGTATATGATATAGCTTGCTTGAGAAGTCAAAGTTTAGTTTTGTGTTATCAAACAATGCTGCATTGACAGGATAAGGTTTTATTGTCCTACCAGCTTTTACTTTAGGCTGCTTATTTTGCTAGTCATAGTCTGTGAATTTCACATGCTTACAAAAATGCACTAACCAGTAATTATTGTCCTAATAATCTCAAGTCTTAAGCCGTTTAGAGTATGCTAGACAACTAATTAAGTGTTTGGCTCTGAGACTCGGAAAGATTCTTTTGAAGAATTTGCCTCGCGTTTACTAAATACAATAGTGCGCTTTGTCAAGTCTGCATGAAGTCGGCCAGACTCTCTCAGGCACTTTGCTTTTGGTACCACATTGTGCTGGTAAATATCACACTCGAGGCTCAATGACCCCTGCACACTTTGCACTTGGTGTGGGCTTGGCTATTAAAGCCTTTCAGTCTTGTATTTCTCCTTCTCAATCAAAACCACTGCCTGGAAAACCCTACGATGAAATACAAGCTTGCTAAGGTTGGAGACTTTTATCAGATTTTAAATGGGATGTCTGTATTTCTCATCTCCTTGTGGCCGGTGTGTCACTCTGGAAACTGCTGTGTAGTGTGTTATTTAGACATCCTTCTGCCTCATGACTCAGCATGGAAGTCCCACTTTAAAGCAGATTTTTTGTGCTAGAAGTACTCAAAAACATTTGCATCTACAAGTCCTGCTAAGCTGCTTTTTCCTCTCTTTTCAAAATGCACAGATAGAAGACGTCATTGATGACATCATCAGCCTGGAATCAAGTTTAAACGATGAATTTATGACTCTGATCGAATCGGGTTTGCAGCTTCCCAACACGGTATGTAGCAACATCCACAATTCTATAGGATCAATTGAGCAACGCATTCATTTCATAAGAACTGATTAGGTAAAGTTTGTCAAACTTGTTTTGCATCACATTTTGTAACAGATCTTACATACACAGTGTTTTTTTGGGATAATTCACTGATGATGAGGAAACAGTCATTAGTCATAGTTCCCATTAATTAATTGAAGCCCACATTTGTGCATTAGTCTTTTGCAAGGAAATTTGTCTCCAAGAGAATCCTGCTCTGACATGCCATTGCTTTGGAAACACAATTTCGGTTTTCAAATCAGTAATTTTCAGTTGAGTCTGGGAGGAGTTCAGGTAGAGGCGCTTGTGTAACCAGTTACGATTAAAGGTTAACTTAGGCTCATGGGCTTCTGTATTGTCAGTGAAGTGTTTGCATTCGGGACGTTTGGGTTGAATGTGGGCTTGAAACACTGGAAGCAAATATAAACTTCTGACACATGGCTCACAATGGGTGGGGTCGGCACACCGTGGAGGAGTGACAGAGAGCTGCCGCGCACACACATGCAGGAACACCGGCCATTCTACTTGTGTGTGTGTGCACGAGCTGATTTCTGTGGTGTTTTTAATACTCCAAACGATATTTCCCCATTTCTAAACGTTCCTTTTTACGGAGAGACGCACAGAAAGAGGAAGCACTTTGCGAGTGTTTAAGAGAACATGAGGATTCTGGTTTTACTGCCTGAGAATGAAAAGAAAAAGGGCCAGATTGAGGTAAATTTAGCACATTTTATCTCTCTGCCTCATTGCCTGTCTTGTCACTATCTGTGTAAATGCTGTGGTAGATGGTAGGTTTGTGTTTTAGTTGCTTTAGAGACAGGATGGCATGTTTCATGACCGTTTAAATAATCTTAGCATGTTGGGAACAATATTATGGGTTTATTTGAGCATGTGTTGGCCAAGATATGCCTCAGAAACTTTTGATGGATTTTACATAATTGATTTTTGCACAGTTGTCACCTCATTGGTTGTACAAATCAAAAGTCACCTTTCAGGCTAGCTCGGTTTTTTAAAGATGAAGGAAATGTGTTTTCTGTTAAACCTACATGTTTGAAACTTCAAACATATTTATGGATCTTATGTAACTGGTTTAATAATTCAAAAAATGTCGGACTTCACTCTCAATGCAGCTATGGGTTCATTGAAGCTCGTTGATGAAATGCAAGCAGAGCAAACTTCATTTGTGAAACCATTTTTTTTTTTTCAAATTGTCACATCTAGTATGGAATTATGGTTAGATGTGTTCTGTTTTATGTTCTCAAAAGTTTAAGTAAGCACTGACTGAGGAAGGTTTATGAATGTTTATGTTTTGACCTCCAAATTCATTTATATATTTATTCATATAATTGTCCATGCCTTGTCTAGTTTGTTTCACTTTACAAATAAACATGCACATAAGAACCGTTTGCCACTGTTAAAGATGTCACCCTTCAGATATGAAGGTTCATTTTTGTGGTGATCTGAATGAAGGTTATCCATACGCTGCACCATGTGTGATGAGGGGGCCTCTCACTAGATAATGCAGTGGGCGGGGCCCTGGTTTAATGCGTTGTGGTTGGTTTTCAACAGCTGCCAATCTCAGGAAATCTCCTGGATGTGTACAGCAGTCAGGGCATGGCGGCGCCCACCATCACCGTCAGCAACTCCTGCCCTGCAGACCTGCACAACGTCAAGAGAGAGTTTACCGGTCTGTGGCCTTCCATCTCTTTATCTCACTGCTTCTTCTTCCTCATTTCTCTGGCACTGATCCTTCACCGACCAGTCGACTCAGTCTGACTGTATCAGCAGAGTTACACACCACATTTGCCATTTCCCAATTTCACTGCAGTTCCCAGTTGAGATCTGTTCACGCGCACACAAAAATATAACCATCGCTGCGCATGATTCATTATTGTATCCGTGGATATTTGTGCTTTTGCAGAACTTGTGACTAAGTAGTTAGTGTTAATACCCATCATTCATCAGTCACTGGCCAGCATGCAATAAAAAGAGAATTATAGAAGCAAAACTTGTGTTTTAGTAGCAATCGTAATAAATTAGCAGTGTTTTATTAGACTTTTGGAAAGATGGGAGGGCAGATCTTGTGAATCTTAGGCCATGTTTACACAGCAGCAGAAAACGGTTGTCTTGTATTTGAGTCCTTAATATGTTTACATTTACACACAGTTTAGTTGTTTACGGGAGTGACAACCACATTCTATAACTGAACTCACATGTCACACTTGTACATTTTCGGGACTCACAACCACATTCTCTAGAAAAACCAGTCTGAACAACTGACTCCAGTCCAGTCTGAACAACTGACTCCAGTCCCAGTCTGAACAACTGAATCCAGTCCGGTCTGAACAACTGACTCCAGTCCCAGTCTGAACAACTGACTCCAGTCCCAGTCTGAACAACTGACTCCAGTCCCAGTCTGAACAACTGACTCCAGTCCCAGTCTGAACAACTGACTCTAGTCTGAACAACTGACTCCAGTCCGGTCTGAACAACTGACTCTAGTCTGAACAACTGACTCCAGTCCCAGTCTGAACAACTGACTCTAGTCTGAACAACTGACTCTAGTCTGAACAACTGACTCTAGTCTGAACAACTGACTCTAGTCTGAACAACTGACTCCAGTCCCAGTCTGAACAACTGACTCCAGTCCGCAGGGTTTTTCCTGGCTCAAAATGAGGCGGAGGTGGTAAAATTGTAACATTAGGGGGGTCCGGGGGCATGCCCCCCGGAGAAAATTTTGTACATTTTAAAGATAAATTCATTAATCTGGTGCACTTTGAGTCACTCGTATCTGTTGTTAAAAATAAATAATAATCCACCCGCCAACCACCCATATTCTTTGATTTAGATATCTGCATCTGATCATCACATTACAATTATTCAATTAAGCATGATAATATGGTAACATATCACACAATTAACATTTATTTAAATTAAAAGTTCTTCTTTTGGCAAAATTGCATTTTCTTTATAGCCTAAACAGAGGCTTTACTCCCTTTAAACGTATTGTCAATGTTTCATTTTTGAAAACACTCTTATCGGAATAATTTTTTGTACCTTTATAAAGGGCATTTCCCCCCTAATTTTATTTAATGTATGCTCTAAATTTCATTTAAAATTCTTACATTTTATCAATACATTCAATTAAAAATAATAAGACACTAGGCTGTTACCAATCAAATTAAATAATTTACATTGAAAAATTATAACTGTATTAAATTAGATTATTTTGAATATTTTTTGAATATACAAGGAATGTTGAAAAGAATGATACTTTGAAACTAAACCGCCAGTAGGAGGGGGCAGGCGGCCGTCTTAATGAGCGAGTCATTGAGTCATTCATGTAAACGATTCATTCAAACGGCTGATTGATTCAGAATGAGACGGTTTAATAAAGGGCAATTGAATCTTTGACTCAAGCGATTAGTTCAAAACGCTGAATGATTCAGTAATAAATCATGGATGAGTGTTGCTGTGAGACGCGATATGGTTCTGTTGTTTGGAACTATTTTCGCTGCTAAAACAGAACAAAAACAGTCTAAAAATGTAAGTAACTTAATTTAAACTATTTGTTTATTGAACTGTTATGAAATTAATATCTCGGTTTCAATCGTGATGTTATTCAGGAAAACAGCACTCTGGTCGTGTGTATAGCCTATATATTGTTTCTTAACTATAATTAATGTTATAAATAACTGCGCGAGACTCAACAGCGCAACTTTGTTTCCGTCCGTACATTAGGTACCATGATGGGAGTTCCGTGTCTTTATTACACTCATTTAGCTGTCATCCACCCTCGATTGAATGGAATGTTTTTATTACTCGGCCCGCTCAACCCGCGGATTATGATCCGTGCAGCACTATCTGTTAGAGAATGGACACAAGCGGAAATCGCGACAGAACTGTCACGGTGGATTAAGTGTATATGAGCACGTGACTGTCTGTCCGAGTTTTGTCGGGAGGCGGAGGCGGCACGAAATTTGACTGAGGCGGCCGCCTCATAATTGTCTATGCAGGAAAAACCCTGCCAGTCCGGTCTGAACAACTGACTCTAGTCTGAACAACTGACTCTAGTCTGAACAACTGACTCCAGTCCCAGTCTGAACAACTGACTCCAGTCCCAGTCTGAACAACTGACTCCAGTCCCAGTCTGAACAACTGACTCCAGTCCCAGTCTGAACAACTGACTCCAGTCCCAGTCTGAACAACTGACTCCAGTCCAGTCTGAACAACTGACTCCAGTCCGGTCTGAACAACTGACTCCAGTCCGGTCTGAACAACTGACTCCAGTCCAGTCTGAACAACTGACTCCAGTCCGCAGGGTTTTTCCTGGCTCAAAATGAGGCGGAGGTGGTAAATTGTAACATTAGGGGGGTCCGGGGCATGCCCCCCCGGAGAAAAATTTTGTACATTTTAAAGATAAATTAATTAATCTGGTGCACTTTGAGTCACTCGTATCTGTTGTTAAAAATAATAATAATCCACCCGCCAACCACCCATATTCTTTGATTAGATATCTGCATCTGATCATCACATTACAATTATTCAATTAAGCATGATAATATGGTAACATATCACACAATTAACATTTATTTAAATTAAAAGTTCTTCTTTTGGCAAAATTGCATTTTCTTTATAGCCTAAACAGAGGCTTTACTCCCTTTAAACGTATTGTCAATGTTTCATTTTTGAAAACACTCTTATCGAATAATTTTTTGTACCTTTATAAAGGGCATTTTCCCCCTAATTTTATTTAATGTATGCTCTAAATTTCATTTAAAATTCTTACATTTTATCAATACATTCAATTAAAAATAATAAGACACTAGGCTGTTACCAATCAAATTAAATAATTTACATTGAAAAATTATAACTGTATTAAATTAGATTATTTTGAATATTTTTTGAATATACAAGGAATGTTGAAAAGAATGATACTTTGAAACTAAACCGCCAGTAGGAGGGGGCAGCGGCGCCGTCTTAATGAGCGAGTCATTGAGTCATTCATGTAAACGATTCATTCAAACGGCTGATTGATTCAGAATGAGACGGTTTAATAAAGGGCAATTGAATCTTTGACTCAAGCGATTAGTTCAAAACGCTGAATGATTCAGTAATAAATCATGGATGAGTGTTGCTGTGAGACGCGATATGGTTCTGTTGTTTGGAACTATTTTCGCTGCTAAAACAGAACAAAAACAGTCTAAAAATGTAAGTAACTTAATTTAAACTATTTGTTTATTGAACTGTTATGAAATTAATATCTCGGTTTCAATCGTGATGTTATTCAGGAAAACAGCACTCTGGTCGTGGATAGCCTATATATTGTTTCTTAAACTATAATTAATGTTATAAATAACTGCGCGAGACTCAACAGCGCAACTTTGTTTCCGTCCGTACATTAGGTACCATGATGGGAGTTCCGTGTCTTTATTACACTCATTTAGCTGTCATCCACCTCGATTGAATGGAATGTTTTTATTACTCGGCCCGCTCGACCCAGCGGATTATGATCCGTGCAGCACTATCTGTTAGAGAATGGACACAAGCGGAAATCGCGACAGAACTGTCACGGTGGATTAAGTGTATATGAGCACGTGACTGTCTGTCCGAGTTTTGTCGGGAGGCGGAGGCGGCACGAAATTTGACTGAGGCGGCCGCCTCATAATTGTCTATGCAGGAAAAACCCTGCCAGTCCGGTCTGAACAACTGACTCTAGTCTGAACAACTGACTCTAGTCTGAACAACTGACTCCAGTCCCAGTCTGAACAACTGACTCCAGTCCCAGTCTGAACAACTGACTCCAGTCCCAGTCTGAACAACTGACTCCAGTCCCAGTCTGAACAACTGACTCCAGTCCCAGTCTGAACAACTGACTCCAGTCCGGTCTGAACAACTGACTCCAGTCCGGTCTGAACAACTGACTCCAGTCCGGTCTGAACAACTGACTCCAGTCCGGTCTGAACAACTGACTCCAGTCCGGTCTGAACAACTGACTCCAGTCCGGTCTGAACAACTGACTCCAGTCCCGTCTGAACAACTGACTCCAGTCCGGTCTGAACAACTGACTTTTTAGTCTGAACAACTGACTTCAGTTCAGTCTGAACAACTGACTCTTAGTCTGAACAACTGACTCCAGTCCAGTCTGAACAACTGACTCCAGTCCCAGTCTGAACAACTGACTCCAGTCCCAGTCTGAACAACTGACTCCAGTCCGGTTCTGAACAACTGACTCTAGTCTGAACAACTGACTCTAGTCTGAACAACTGACTCTAGTCTGAACAACTGACTCTAGTCTGAACAACTGACTCTAGTCTGAACAACTGACTCCAGTCCCAGTCTGAACAACTGACTCCAGTCCGGTCTGAACAACTGACTCTAGTCTGAACAACTGACTCCAGTCCCAGTCTGAACAACTGACTCCAGTCCCAGTCTGAACAACTGACTCCAGTCCCAGTCTGACCAACTGACTCCAGTCCCAGTCTGAACAACTGACTCCAGTCCGGTCTGAACAACTGACTCCAGTCCCGGGCTGAACAACTGACTCCAGTCGGTCTGAACAACTGACTCCAGTCCGGTCTGAACAACTGACTCCAGTCCGGTCTGAACAACTGACTCCAGTCCGGTCTGAACAACTGACTCCAGTCCGGTCTGAACAACTGACTCCAGTCCGGTCTGAACAACTGACTCTTAGTCTGAACAACTGACTTCAGTTCAGTCTGAACAACTGACTCTTAGTCTGAACAACTGACTCTTAGTCTGAACAACTGACTCCAGTCCGGTCTGAACAACTGACTCCAGTCCGGTCTGAACAACTGACTCCAGTATCCTGACTCCTGTGTCATCTGAAGGTTTAATATCCGGTCACAGTTCTCCACCGGCGCTGCTCATGCCAGTTTTGTGTTCTACACGACTCAAATGCTCCGCCCAGAAATAAAAGCTGCTGTCAGTTAATGAAGATTTGATGAATGAAATAGCTGCCCAATGGACTCTCGTCGTATCAAAAATGATAAGACTCAGTTTTATGGACATTGCCATCTTTGATATTACTTTGGTCACTTTCATTATGTTTACGGTAAGAGAAAACGGGCTTGACTCCCATTGCTCGTTCATACAAATAGTATTGGAGATGCTACTGTAAGTTGCTGTGTGAAAAGACATTTTGAGACTCACATCTGTAAGTAAATGTGGTTGTCAATCCCCAAAACTGACAGTGTGAACGTAGCCAACTTAGCTAACATAAAACCTTAAAAGTGCAGTGAAATACTTCCTTGTACCTCAGTTTACTATCAGAAACCACTATAAATTAGTTATTTGTTGGTTGATTCCCACAAAAAGTCCCACATCTCATCCAGCCCGACACCATAACTTTTGGGATGGGACCATCTATTTGTTTGACCAATGGAATTTTTTGTGGTAGTTCTGTCTGGTGATGCTAGTGAAACAGAAGTTGCACACTTCCCCTTTAAAATGTAATTTAAATTGCCATGTTATTTGTTTTTTTAGATGCCGAGGCAAAAGCTGTTATGAAGGAGAGGCAGAAAAAAGACAACCATAACCAGAGTGAGTTTTTATTCTTGAAGATTTGACTTGCAGTTTGTTTTTATCTCTATATGTCATTACTATCTGCACATAAAAACCTGAAGATTAATCGTCCTTGGTAGTGTACAAGGAAGTACATTACATTTTTGTTTATCTGAAACAACTTGTCTGTCTAGTTGTTCCCATCCATTTAGTGTGTATGTGTGTGTGTGTGTGTGTGTTTTGTAGTTGAGAGAAGAAGAAGATTCAACATTAATGACCGCATTAAGGAACTTGGAGGTCTCATTCCGAAGTCCTCTGACCCGTCAGTATCACTTCTCTCTGGGTTGCAACAGTAATAATTTACACCACTCAATGTATTCAGTTAGAAAGATCATTTAAATTGTAATGACTCTGAGGTACCATTAGTGTATATTTCATTGTTTAAATTTTTTTTTGTCATAAATGTTTTTAGTCATTGTTGTATTTGTCTTATGTAAAGTATTTTTAGATGATTTCATTCAGTGCTTCTGTAAGAGTATCTGCATGTGTTCTCTCTACAGGGAGATGCGCTGGAACAAGGGCACTATCCTAAAAGCCTCGGTCGACTACATCCGCAAGCTACAGAAGGAGCAGCAGAGAGCCAAAGAGATGGAGATGAAACAGAAGAAACTTGAACACGCCAACCGCACTCTGCAGCTGCGCATTCAGGTATTCTGCAGCAGAGATTTATTCATTCCACAGAGTTATATATATATACATTATAGTTTTTGTAAATATTTACAATTAGTTTTTTTATTTATTTTAGTTTAAATTAGTAATGTATTGTGCTTTTGTCATTTTAATTATTTTGTTATATATATATATAACAAAATAATTAAAATATATAAATATATATATATTTAGCTTTACTAAAAGTGAAATAAAAATAAATGAATTTTAGTGCTTCAACTTAAATGTCAATTTTAGTAAGTTGTCAAAGCAAATTATAAAGTTACGGTTATTTTTTTCCATCTAATATTAACATTTATTTGATTTCAGCTTAATTTTTAATTAACAGTTATTTTTTTAAAGCAATTAACTGAACAGAAAATGTAATTTTTTACATGTGTAAATGTAAAATAAACTGCACAGAAAATTCCTTCTCCTGATTTATTGATTGAGGATGTCATTAAACTCCTTATTGTATATCATTTCAAACTGAATAGTACATGAATGGTTACCATTGTTTGCTGCATTTGATTTTTGTACAACTCGTTGGGTCATTATTTCATTTGGGCTCATTTTTAGGGTGACTTTTATTCATTATCTCACCATTTACCCCAACATTTGCATCCATAGTATCATGGAATGAATTGGCAGTCTGGCGGTTAAGCACACGTTTCGGACACATTGTGTTCTGGTGCTAATGCAGAAGACTCTAATTTGAGTCCAACTTGAGTTATGTGTCCTGATTCTATACCCGCTTTTTTCTCCCCATCATTTCATGTAATCTCTTTACTCTAAAGGCCCGTTCACACTAAGAACGATAACTATGAAGATAACTATATTAGCTTCCACACCAGCGGACGATATTGTTCTGTTTATTTTAAAGTGTAAATTGCAGGTTAACCACCACAACTGATTAATGTGTACATTAAAGTGCACAATATGGATATATTTAAAAATTTCTGTCTTAAAATGCGTTAAAATAGCATTTATTGGGGTTTCTTCAAAGGTGGCGTGTTTTTTTACCGTAACTGGGTGATGATGTCATAACAGGGAGCTGCGGGCAGTAATGCACTCACTCTGTGTGTGCTGTTTGAGGGAGAATAAAACGATTTGCGGGACTCCCGCAAACTAGAAATATCTGAATAAAACGTAAAAACTAATACATTTTTATTCATCTGTTGCAGAAAATCAATAAGAACATCTAAAACAAAATAGAAACGGTTTACAGGCAGAGTTTCTATTTCTAACATGTCAGCAGCAAGGAGCGATGTAGCCAATCACAGACATATGTGTTGATTTCTTGAACGCAATAATAGCCAATCAGAAGCATTTACGATAGATTCCCCTCACCGCTCAAAACAGACTTTTTGTTCAGTGCTGAATTCTGTATGCTGGCAAATCCTCTAATTATAACAAACATAGTGTAACGTTATATATTATGGAAGCTTCATTGATAATAACAGAGATGTGTGAGATCGCGATGAACTGATGTCAGCTTTAGGAATTATTATGGGATCGCACTTTGCTCGCAGTCCTGCCAAACCATGCACGCAGTAGCCCGCTTGCTTTTATGTTATAACAGTGGTTTGTGTGTTAATGCTTTAATAACAAACAATTGATCAGGAGTATGTATGCTGATGTGTATGGTGGGCTAACACGTAGGCTAACTTGAAAGTATTTGGAGGTACAGAAAAAAAGTATTTTTGCGGGCGGGAACGGGACAAAACATGAATGTTGCGGTCGGGAGAAAGTAATATAAGAACGTAGTTGAGCACGTCAGTTATAACGACCCACGTATTCAAAAATAGCCGGGTTTAAACCGGGCTTGGGCTCATAATTACAGTTTATGTGTCGGGCCGGACTCGGACACAGCGGGCTCGGGTAACGTTAGGGTCTTGCTTGATGTTTTGGGCCGATCTAAGCTCTACCTCGGGTAAGTTATGCGAACACTTACAGGCACGAATCAGCCTCTTGTCCTTGGGGAACTTGTGGAGCCTCTCCCCCGTTTTTGATGTATTCGTACATCCCGCACAAGCACAATAGTTAACCATTTTCGCTAGCTAGGTCTCCAATATAACGTAACTCTAGGCTTGTAGCATAGACCGTAAAAGCTTGGAGTCCCTGTTATGACATCACGCCCAGCCTAGTGGAAGGAGGGGGCGTGGTTAAAAGCACTGTAAAACGAACCAACTTTTCATTATATTCAGCATTTGGTATAAAAAATATACAAAAAAACAATGGTGGGTGGTTCTTTTCTTTATATTTAGTAAGCACATTGCATTATCTTCGTGAAAATTTTTACCTGCAATTTACACTTTAAGTGTGTGCTTGTTTGCCGCTTTAAATGCTCGAGTTTGTGGATGGATTCTGAATGGCTGTCAATGTTTTTATCGTTCATCAGCTGGATAAAATCATTCTGAAAGTGATTCTAACAATATTGTTTCTCTGTGCCGTTATCTTTATAGCTGTGGTGTGAACTCTGCTATTCTTGAATGTTGAGAGAGATTTTTAGAACTATATCTTTATCTTTATAGTTATCGTCCTTGGTGTGAATGAACAGGCCTTAACTGTCAAAAAAATGTTAAACAACTCAAATAGATTTAAAGAGGGAGACACTGACACTGGTTTAAATCACTGGAGCTCAGCGAGTCTCTGTTCTGTCAGTTTCTAGTAGTAGCGGTTTGTGCAAAACTGCTGTATCCTTGTGTATCAGGCAGCAGATAACTTTGCACTCCCACTGGTAGTCGCCGCATCACACCATCGCTCATTTGCATAACACTGACCTTTGTTCAACTCTCTGCTGTTTCTTTCAATGCCAAAACTCAACATTCTTATTAAAACCTAATGTCTGTCACCCTAAAGGATTAGTTCACTTTTAAAAAAACTTTTGCTGATAATTTACTCACCCCCATGTCATCCAAGATGTCCATGTCTTTCTTTCTTCAGTCGAAAAGAAATGAATGTTTTTGATGAAAACATTCCAGGATTTTTCTCCATATAATGGACTTCTATAGGGACCAAACGGTTCAAGGTCCAAATGACAGTTTCAGTGCAGCTTCAAAGGGCTTTAAACGATACCAGACGATGAATAAGGGTCTTATCTAGCGAAACGATGCGTCATTTAAAAAATAAATAAAAAGGTTTACGTTTTATTAGCACAAATGCTCGTCTTGCTGTTCTGAGATGCATGTTCGTGACTCTCCTGTTCGAACTCGTTCATCAAAATGAACAAATCTTTTTTCGTGTCATTTCATTCATTCAAAGAACGAAATGACTCGAAAAAAGATTTGTTCATTTTGAACGAGTCTTTTTTCGAGTCATTTCGTTCATTCAACAAACGAAATGAACGAAATGACTCGAAAAATACATTCGTTCATTTTGAGATGCGAACGTGCATCTCAGAACAGAGCAAGGCGAGCATTTGTGCTAATAAAACTTAGTTTTTTATTTATTTTTGAAATAACTGATCGTTTCGCTAGATAAGACCCTTATTCATCATCTGGTATCGTTTAAAGCCCTTTGAAGCTGCACTGAAACTGTCATTTGGACCTTGAACCGTTTGGGTCCCATTGAAGTCCATTATATGGAGAAAAATCCTGGAATGTTTTCATCAAAAACCTTAATTTCTTTTCGACTGAAGAAAGAAAGACATGGACATCTTGGATGACATGGGGGTGAGTAAATTATCAGCAAAAGTTTTTTTAAAAGTGAACTAATCCTTTAATACGAACGTTCCTTCAGTTGTGATTGAACATGTTTGTCATGTGTAAATGCCCCTATTGCAGTTTAATGATTGTGCCTATGTGATCGGCAGGAGCTGGAAATGCAGGCTCGTCTCCACGGCATGTCTTCATCTCAAATCTCCGACTCCATGCTTCAGCCGCAGACTTTAACTCTGAACCACATCCCCAGCCATGACCTCTCCAAGACCCTCCTGTCCCTCAACCAGGCCACGCCCTCTTCTTTCTTGTCTCCGCCTTCTTCTACGTCCTCAGTGGGTGGGGTGGTCACCAGCCCTCTGGACCTCGGGACACTCAGCTTCGGCGAGTTAGATGACCCCTCTGCCTCCGTGTTTAGTCCATCCCTGATGGCGGATATGGGGTTAGGGGATATTTTAATGGATGACAGCAGCGCTCTGTCGCCTGTAGGGGGCGCCGATCCCCTGCTTTCCTCAGTCTCCCCGGGAGCCTCCAAAACCAGCAGTCGTAGAAGTAGCTTCAGCATGGAAGAAGACTTGTGATGGCTTCAATCGGGACGATAGTTCGGCAAATCCTGCTTGCACGCTTCATTGTCGGCCAGTAGAGGGCAGTGTAATCCCACGGTCTTTATTAACCGCTGTACTGTAGAAGTTTCGTAAACCGAGTTTGAGATTCTAGAGGCGACACGCGTATGGAAAGACTTCGGGAGCAGACACTGGTGTTTAGAGCCTCATTTTATTATCTGGACCTCTGATAAATATATAGAAGAATATATGTACATAGAGTAGATTTAGTCCTAAACATCTATTTTGTGTTTTTAATATGCAGTTGTATGAAAAGTAGCACTATGATATGTTGGGAAAAAACATGCCTGAATAAAAATATATGATTATTTTTAGGTTCAGACCTCACTCAAATAGTGGGCTCCAAAAGTCTGAGACTTTAAACTTTGAAATGCAATACGCAGGATTTTGAATCATAAATTGAGTAAACCTATTTTAAATTCTGTATTTGTCAGCTGCTGTCATTAAAGTGAAAAGAGACAAACCAAATACTTTAACTTTTAACTTGAATTATTATGCTAACAATATATACACTAACATTACCGTTCTCAAGTTTGTCAGTATGTTTCTTTTTTCAGAACTTAATACTTTTACTCAGCAAGGATGCATTAAATTGATCAAACGTGGTAGTAGTCATTTATAGCGTTACAAAATATTTTGCTAAAATATTTAGTTTTCAAAATAATAATAATAATGATTGATAATAATCCGAAATGTTTCTTGAGCAGTAAATAAGCATATTAGAATGATTTCTGAAGGATCATGTGAAGACTGGAGTAATGATGCTGAGAATTCAGGAATAAATTTATGTTTTAAAACATAGAAAACAATTATTTTAAATTTGTATTTTTAATAAATGAACATTAAAAATGTTTACCGACCCCAAACTTTTTAACAGTAGTGTAATTTAAAATGTATTAAATGTATAAATATCTCAGACTTTTGGAGCTTACTGTATGTCAGTGTTTGTTGTACATGTAGCTCAACAAACATAAAAGGGACAGTTGTGTTTTATTTCCCTTTTTTTTAAGTGTAGAGTGTGTATCTGTACATCCGTGTATTTGATAAAGGCGGCAGTAAAGCAGCTCCTAAACGTGCTTTTAATGTCCTCAGGAAAACGCATCAGAGAAAAGAGAACATCCTGTTCAGCTCTTCTTTCATTTCCTGCTGGGTCGTTTGTGTGAAACTGGTGTTGATTTTCATGTGGAGGGTCTGAAAGGTGCATGTTTGATTTACAGGGATCACCTCACGGATGCATAAACGCATGAAGAAACAGTGTTTATGCCATACCTACAGTATCTGTGCCATTGTTCTGCATTGCATCTCGGCTTCTATGATATTGATTTGACCCAACCGAGACTGGTCATGTGCTGCTGATGTCAGATTGTCTATGCAAGTACTTTCATAGTGAAGTAGCAGAGGGTTGTGTGACTGTGAGCAGATGACCGTCGCGTTTCCTTTGACATTCAAAGACCTTCGAAGCTCAAAATATTGCTGTTGTTCTCTGCCAGAGAGCCACCAATCACATTAATGCATCATCAAACCGTCATTTTCATGCGTTTGACATTTATTACCGCAGTCTTTACATCCCTTATCAGGATTATAATGACATTCTGAAGTTCTGTTTTTATTTATTCCGAGACTCGTTCTGCTGTTGATGCTTTTCATACGTGCTATAGGCATTATAACAGTCATATCCGGTTTTGGAGCCGAAAGCAATGGAAATCTGAAGAAAACTGGTTTTTATGAATCTGTACAGTGAGTTAGTTGATTTTGGCGCAATACTTCTAGGTGACCATGTTGAAAACAGGAAAGTGTTTCATATCACACCTGAATGATAAAATGTTAGTTTTTTTTACCCTGTTGTGAATAGACGGATCTTAATATGTATGTTAGTTATAGCAACTTGTTTGAAATGTCTTGTAGTTATGCAACATTACAGCTCATCTATATATACATTTATATAATATCTATGTATTATGTGCTGATTTGGCACAGTGACTAATGTACATTCAGAAGAGTTCTATTTTACCACATATATAAATCATGCATTTAAGATCACATAAAATGTATTTTCACTGCTATTTAAAATGAAATAAATTAGACATTGATATCCAGTGATGGATTGTTTTCGAACCTTGCCGGCAAAGAGGGAACGAGATTTACTGTAGATGAATGATCAGTGTAAAGAAAGCTTATTGCAGTGTAAATCCACCACAGCTCGTGTTCAGAGTAAATTTTTTGGGCTAAGTCATCAAGTACTTTTGTATATATTTCTTTGAAGCCTCCATGTTGGATGCCCAGCGACGGGATTTGTGTTTTGGAGTTTGTCGTGCAGTTTCTGCCTGGTGAAATTTCCTCAATCCTGCCATCAGTTCTGTGGTCGGTGCCGTGTCGAGAACTTTGTTTAAAAATTCATTAAAGACCGTCGAGTTCACTCTATACTGCAGAAGACTATTAGGCAGCGTTTACATTCATCTCATGATTATGTACTTGATAACATCCTGTAGATGTCCAGTCAGATTTGAGCAAAGGGAATGTGTTTGTCGTTTATGTATTTCAATATTTCCACAGTGCTTGTGGATGTTTATTCCCTGTATTTTCCTAATAACTTTGAAACGAGCAACAGTTGTGCAGATTTCTTTTTGTACTCTTGAATATATAGATTTTCTTTTTTTCTTTTTTTTTTTTACTTTTTAGGAAAAAAATATAAATAAAGTTGTAAAACAGCTATGTATTTGTATGAGTGTTATTGTTTTCTTTTTTGCAAGAAACTTTCTGACTTTTAAGTAAATGGTTGAAAATGACCAGGACATTTTTCATCCCATTTCAAAAGTGTGAAAAACACCATTTTTAGGATCTTTTTGTGTGTGTGTGTGTGTGTGTGTGTGTGTGTGTGTGTGTGTGTGTGTGTGTGTGTGAGAATATCATTAATGATTCTAATCAGATTCTCATTATTGCAATACAATAATAAATCTTGTCCTGCTAGGATTCAGTTACACTGTAAATCCTGAATACGTTTGCAAAAAATAAATAATAATAATCAGTTACATCAACACTTAAGTTAAGAAATTCAAAGAAATTGCAGATTTTTATTTTGTAATAATTATACATTTAATTGCTCTTAACTTCAGATATTTGAACTTCAAATATACATTAAAGCTGCAAGCAGCATTGAAAGGGCCCTCGCACCCGTGCCATCGCCACCCGGTGGCTTTAGGAAGACAGACCACGGTGGGCAATGTGCATTTAAGTAGATAAATATAGTGGGAGTATGTCAAAGTCAGTTACAAAAATGTCCTTTATTATGGGTATAATAGCATGCTGTTAAACATGTCACTTCCTGTTGCCAGCAGGTGGCGCTATGACTGTAACTGAATATGAGCATGCACATGTGTTCAGGACAGAACTCTTATCAAACATGTGAAGTTTGGGGCAGATTGAACTTTGCCTTCTTAAGTAAAAACAACTTCCTGTTTCATAGCATTAGCATGCTTTAGCACTTAGCTAAGAATTGCTAGCATGTTTAACATGTTTATAACATGTTTATAACTCAATGGCATATTTACTATGTTGCCAGTACTGCATCACACTGTTAAACATGTCACTTCCTGTTGCCAGTAGGTGGCGCTATTACTATAACTGAATATTGTCATGTAGATGTGTTCAGGGCAGGACTCTTATCAAATGTGTGAAGTTTGGGGCAGATTGGACATTGCCTTCTTAAGTAACAACAACTTCCTGTTTCATTTCATTAGCATGCTTTAGCACTTAGCTAAGAATTGCTAGCATGTTTTAACATGTTTATAACATGTTTTTTACTCAATGGCATATTTACTATGTTGCTAGTACTGCATCACAGTGTTAAACATGCCACTCCGTGTTGCCAGTAGGTGGCGCTATTACTATAACTGAATATTCTCATGTAGATGTGTTCAGGGCATGACTCTTATCAAATGTGTGAAGTTTGGGGCAGATTGGACATTCCATGCCTGAGTTACAGCAAATTACTATTTAATTGCAGTAATAGCATGCTTTAGCACTTAGCTAAGTGTTTGCTAGCATGTTTTAGCATGTTTCAAGTATGTTGATAGCATGTTTAGCACTTGCTGGCACTTTTTTATATGTTATTAGGAGTCCACAACAGTGTTAAACATGTCACTTCCGGTTGCCAGCAGGTGGCGCTGTGACTGTAACTGATTATGTGCATGGACATGTGTTCAGGACAGAACTCTTATCAAACGTGTGAAGTTTGGGGCAGATTGGACATTCCATACCTGAGTTACAGCAAATTCCTATTGAATTGCAGTAATAGCATGCTTTAGCACTTAGCTAAGTGCTTGCTAGCATGTTTTAGCATGTTTCAAGTATGTTGTTAGCATGTTTAACACTTGCTGGCACTTTTTTATATGTTACCAGGAGTCCACAACAGTGTTAAACATGTCACTTCCTGTTGCCAGCAGGTGGCGCTGTGACTGTAACTGAATATGAGCATGGACATGTGTTCAGGACAGAACTCTTATCAAACATGTGAAGTTTGGGGCAGATTGGACATTGTTTGCCTGAGTTACAGCAACTTCCTGTTTCATGGCGAAACATCAAAATTTGTCAGGCCGCCGAGGACACGCCCTTCGACGAAAACTCAAGATCTTCGCAATTTAACGTCGCAAAGGCCTTAAGATTACACTCAGCAAATTTGAAGATGATCAGATTAAAACTGTAGGAGGAGTTCGTTAAAGTACGAGGCCTGAAAATGGCAAAAACTGCACAAAAATCTGAGAGGAAGTTCAAAATGGCTGACTTCCTGTTGTGTTTAGGGCTACGCTCCAAGAGACTTTTTTGTAGGTATTGGGCCATTACATGTATGTACCGAATTTCGTACACGTACGTGAAACGTAACGCGAGGCGCACTCCGTTGAACCTTTATAGGTGGCGCTATCGAGCCATTTTGCCCCCGCCCAATTTTGAAACGCATATCAGATGTAAATTTTCGCCAGTTCTGACGCGTGTGCAAATTTTCGTGAGTTTTCGTGCATGTTTAGGCCCTCAAAAATGCGATTCATTGCGGAGAAGAATAATAATAATAATAATAATAATAAACAGAGCAATTCCAAGAGGGTCCTCACACCATCGGTGCTCGGGCCCTAATTATCATGTAATCTCAACTTAAATATTTTAATAGTGGAAAATTGGCTAGCTTGTATGAAGTCAAAAGAAAGTTCTAAATACTCATAAAAGTTAATTTGATTGAAGTAATTTAAGTTTGCTCTACTCAAACCAATTAATTATTTTGAGTTAAATTTAACTCATAATAAATTTAAGACCATACAACAAGTACTTTAATTCATTTACAGTTGTAATTTAAACAATCATATCATTTTATGCATTACAGTAATGAACAAACAATTTTCTTCTGAGAACTGGGGAAAATGTTTAATTGTGACAAATCATAATGTATAAAAAGGTTTTTAGAAATGGCTCATCAAAATAGGCTTTTTTCAGAAATGTTTTTTTACTATTATTTACAGTGAAATATAACCCAGACATGCACGGTAGAATAATTAACAGTACTTTTTACTTTAAGCTTACGGGCATTTTCATTCAACCCTAAAACACAACGATGCAACAAAAACAAACTCCTATGAAAATCGATAAGGAAAATTCCTTCACAGGGATAGTTCACCTAAAAATGAAAATTCTGTCAGTACCAGGTAATGGTAATTACTCACCCTCATGTTGTTCCAACCCCATAAGACTTTCGTTCATCTTCGGAATACAAATTAAAATCTTTTTTTATGAAATCAGAGAGCTAGCTCACTTTTTCTTTTTATACTTTTTGTGCGCAAAAGAAAGAAAAAAGACTTTATTCAACTATTAATTTTCTTCCGTGAGGGCCGATGTTCACGAAAGCGCCACGACGCATGCGCGAGAACTGAGAAGAAGACGCAGATGGGTCTCGATGTAGTGTTTAAAATAGTTCTTAAGTGTGCATTTCCTGGATGTCTTACCAATGCCACAAAATCAGTGGCTTACCTTTCACACTTTCCCATCAAATGATCGTGAGCGTCATCTTCTCAGTTTTCGCGCATCCCTCGAGATACGTGAGGGTGAGTAGCTAATAATTACTGACATCATTTTTATTTTTGGGTGAACTAACCCTTTAACATACTTTTATCAGAGTGTGTTCTTGACAAGTTCTGTGAGATTCACTAAATAGCATTCACACACTAGTTGACCTAATGTTTGAGAATAAAACATCCAGAAGTTGCTCTTCTTGTTTGTCCAGCAGAGGGCAGTGACATCTCACGCCTTTGTGTGTCTAAATTACTAGATCTAAAATCTAACTCGTGTCTTCAATTTTTTATTAGTAATTATGGATTTATTAGTAAAACAGCAGATTTTTTTTCGTCACTTAACGTTTCTGTGTCTGTTCATGCGTTTGTCGTTGTTTGTCAAACTCAGCGCTGAATATATGTGTTTAGCCCGAACACAGAATAACGCCATATTATTGTTATTCCAGCTCTCCACCTCCCTGCTATAGTATAAAAAGTGTTTCTGTTTCTTCTGAAATCTCACTTCCCCATATTAACTGTTAGTTTTGGATGAAACCTCGAGCCCACCCGCTGTAACTCAGACCTGCAGTGCATTCTGGGTAGATCTTCTGGATTGTGTTTTAATAGTTCACTTGATCCTTCATCAGGGAGTGTTATTTTATCACAGATAGGATATAAAGCACTCGGACGGGAACTGTCCTCTTTGTCCTGAGATGAGGTGCCAACGGACCTGTTTTTATGAGCACTTGTGACAGGCCAAAATTATTTCCCAAGTGTGAAAATAATCAGGATCTCGGAGTAATTGAAACTTAAATCATAAAGAAATTGCCTGTAATAAAACAGAGGCCAATTTGCTTACGCAAATAACTTTGTTTGCACAGGTGGGTATAATTATTTTGTTAAATTAATAATCAACTTCTATATTATGCATTAAAATTGATAATAAAATTAATCATTTTATTTTGTTCTTTGTTCCTTATTTGTATTACCTAGCAGTGTTCAAAGAAGAGAAACGGCATTAACATAAAGGACAAAAGTATTAAACTTGTGTTATGTGTGGTTTTTAACCTTGAAAGGCCAAATAAAGAAGTTATGATTATTTCTTCACCCTTTTTGAACATTGTGGTTCTCCTCAGCCATGAAGAATCTGCAGAGTTTGTTGTTCTTCATGTCATGGGTGAGAGTCTTCACAACGTCAGCACTCTTTCTTCTCCAAAACCGTGAATGAACAAAAGGAGGATTGTGGTCATTCGTCTGCGAGCCCATCATGCCGGCCTGAGGGAAAGACGTCACAGACCACAGGAGACTCGCAACATTCGCCAGATTTTGCAATTTTTCATTTGTAGGTCAATAAAATAACAGCATCTTCTTGACTCTATGATTTGTTGATTCTCTTTATTACATGGCTTGGTAGAATTCCAATGTAGAATGCGGTCTGTTATTTCTCTTGATAACAGACGCTGCTTAGTATACAGACCGTTGCCATGAAAAACAGAGCGTTGCCATGGACACAGAACGGACTATTTTCTTTAGCGGAAGCAATACAATAGTTTTTAAATTAATAAACTCCCTTTTAAATCAATATTTTGAGTCAAATTATTGATTTATTTGCTAGGTAGCCAATGTAATAGGCGGGATAATGTGTAGCGAGGCGGTTGTTATAGCGAATACCACCCCTTCAGGCTGATTAAGATCCCTCTGCTTCACGTCGGGCTCCTAGTCAGCCTGTCGCGGTGGTATTCGTTTAGTAAATGTACTCCCGAGCCCATGTGTGTGTATTTAACACAAAGCATGATGGTTTCTCATGGAGTGCCGTCTGAGGGCTCAAAGGTCACACACATTCAGTGGAGGTCTCCTGCCTAGCCCTACACAGACCGAGATTTCTCTGGATTCACTGAATCTTTTCACAATATTATGTATGGTAGATGGAGAAAGACATAAATACTTTACAATCTTTCATTGAGAAATATGATTTTTGAATTGTTTGACAATTCTCTCATGAAATTTGGCACAAAGTGGTGAGCCATTACCCATCTTTCCTTGCTGGAGGCTCTTTTTATACCCAAACACAATACCCTCATAAATCACAAATTTACCTTCTAATTCTGGACTGTTTCAAAAGAGTTTAACTTGGATATTCTGAAATCGTTTCATTTTTATTTTGCCTCTGTTCCAACTTTTTTGGAGTGTGTTGCAGCCATCATTATCAAAATTTACAAAATAAAATTAATTTGGCCAGTGAAAACAATGAAATATTTTGAATAAAGGTTCAAGAGAATTAACAAATTACATATTGCGCTTTAAAAAATGTCCCAACTTTTCTGGAATTGGGGTTGTAAATGAATAAAAGTAAAATACAATCTTCAGTTTCATTTCTGCTACTAGTTTACTGAAACAGAAATCAAATCTAAAGATGTAACCAGAAAAGCCCCACTGTTCACTGTCTCGATGAGCCCTGTTGTATCATTTGGGCTTTGATGTAGTGAAACTGTGTTTTGTCTATTTTAGCGCAGTGATGCTGAAAGCTGCTTCCTGTGAGCGGCGGCTCTTTGAAATACAGGGCAGGAGCGCTGGGTCAGAACCGGACCTGGATTAGGGTCGTGTGTGCCTATCCTGTCGCCCCAGCGCTGTCATTTCAGTCACTTCCTCCACTTCCTGTTGACGCCACTTGGCACATCTGTACAATAAACACAGCCTTCCTGTCCCTCAGCCAGAGTCCAGGAGGTAACACTCATCTCTATATACAGTCTACCTCATCACTGTTAAAACTCACAAATATATTGATTTATTTACTCTTTCTATAAATACACTACCATTCAAAAATTTGGGATGGTAAGATTTTTTTAAACTTTTTTTTTTAAACAGAAGTCTCTTATGCTCACCAATGCTCAAAAATACAGTAAAACAGTAATATTATTAATATTACAATTTAAAATAACTGATTTTTATTTGTATATATTTTAATATGTAATTTTCAGCATAATTTCTCCAGTCTTCGGTGTCACATGGTCCTTCAGAAATCATTCTGATATGATCTAATGCTGATTTGCTGCTCAAGAAAAATTTCTCATTATTATCATATATGAATAATAGTATAGTTCAATTTAGTTATAGTTTGTATATTTTGCATTTTCATAATTTATGATAAGCAGTCTAATTAGCAATGGCATTTTTTCTATTTAGGTTTTTACAAAACAGCAGATAGATGGATATAGATAGATTTATTAATCACGTATATCATCATGATACTTAATTAACATATTTGTTCTACAACACATTTTCAAATATTATACATTGTGGTTTGCTGACGTATATAATCAATAAGTCAGTGATACAGGGCAGATTTGAAGGCGTTTTTAAAGCGTTAACCCACAGCGGGATGCAGGAGGGATGGAGGTCATCTCAGTAGAGCTTCAGTATTGGACACGCACATCTCTGTCCCACTGCCAGATTCAACATGAGCTCTCTCTCTCGAGCAGTGCCCACTGTCCAAACACTGGGCAGAGTCATCTGGAGACAGGCTGTGAAATTCAACATGCCCAGAGGAATATGCAAACGCTTTATAGTCATCCTGACTGGTTATTTTTGCATCGCTCAGGCTTCCTGCCACACACACTTTAGATAAGAGTGCCGAGAACAAAGACCCTTACGCCTTATTCTCAGCTGCCATGCAAACCGGTTACACTTTAAAACAGAGAGTATTACAGGAGCTAATTATTATGTTTGTTCAAAGCAAATTACTCTCTAGATTTTTTCTATATTGCATAAATTCACAGTTGAAGATGTTCAATGCATTAAGGTGTTTATTGCTTCATGCATGCACCTATGCAGGTCACATGTGCTATGAAACACTCGCAAGGATGGCAAAAGTATTTTTTTTATCATAATGCACATTTCTAACCTTACGTAAGTAGAAGAGTCTGACACATCTTTAAAGGGATAGTTCACCCAAAAATGAAAATTAAGTCATTAATTACTCACCCTCATGCTCACCCTTCGTTCATCTTCGGAACACAAATGAAGATATTTTTGATTAAATCTGAGAGCTGGATCACTCCTCCATAGGCTTCCTAAGGGATTGAAACTTGACGGCCCAGAAAGTCATTGAAGAAAATGTTTAAATATTTAATGTACCAACAGTGGCTAGATCTTAAGTTTATCGAGCTACGAGAATACTTTTTGAGCGCAAAAAAAACAAACTAAAATAGCGACTTTATTCAAGTATTGTCTTTGGGCCTGGAGATTTCACGTAGTGTTATTGCGCAACGCTTCTGGTTGAACGTCACACGCATCACACACACATGACCAGCGTCAGCCAATAGTGAGCCTACGTGTGACGTATAACACAGAAGCGCTGCGCTGTTACACTACGCCAACAGCTTAGGAGAATGACATGGAAGAGAAGAGATGGTTGAATAAAGTCGTTATTTTAGTTTTTTTTTGCGCGCAAAAAATATTCTCAATGCTTGATAAACTTAAGATTGAGCACTGTAGTCACTTGGACTATTTTAACGATTTCTTTAATAACTTTTCGGAGCTGTCAAGTTTCAATCCCTTAGAAGCCTATGGAGGAGTGATCCAGCTCTCAGATTTAATCACAAATATCTTAATTTGTGTTCCGAAGATGAACGAAAGTCTTACGGGGTTGGTACAGCATGAGGGTGAGTAATTAATGACTTATTTTCATTTTTGGGTGAACTAACCCTTTAAGCTTACTTGAGGAAAACTTCTAAACTTACGTAAGCTCTTAAAAGTGCAGAATATATTATTCTACATAAAGGTGGTATGCTCTAACAGTGGCTGCCATGTTGTGATCACATGACCAGCTGAATTTGTGTGCATTTTAAGGTAGAGCTTTATTTTACAGTGTCCTTGTTACATATAGTTCATGTAGTATAAATCCTACCCTAACCCCATAGCAAGTACGTGTAATTAATTATTATTACTCAGTACTTAAATATATAATTACACTGTAACACCTTTGGACACCTTAAAATAAAGTGTAACACAAAACACTTCAGATTTAAGGCCTGTCTGAATTCAGAGAATAGCCTCGTACAGAACAGTCCAACTTTGATCGATGCAACAAACTCATTCTTCATACTAAATAAATACAAAATGCGGGATAACGCTAACACATATACCCGACACTTACGGTCCTTTGAGCACTTGATATCATTCTGTAGAGAATCCCATTAGGCAGGGAAACAGATGGAGCAGCATTCCAAACAGATCTCCAGACAGTCTGAAGACTGGCAACAGTCCTCCAGTATCCCACAATCCAGCAGGGCAGAGCAGGTGTCCTCCTCAGCACAGCACGCCAGACCTCCGGTGGCTGCTTCCCCACAACAGCAGAGAGCGTCACACTCCAGACCGCAGGCCAAACACTGAGCCACGGCCGAACAGCACGACAGCACCTCGCAGAACAGACAGGCTAGTATGCAGTGCGCACAGCAGTCTGAAACAGACAGAAGCATACAGAGTTTATGGAGGTCATTCACAGGAAACACTGACATTTGTGATACAATGATATAATTAACTGGACTTTGTCACATTTTTTAATACGTTGATTAACTTGTAATGCAAAAGATTTTTGGAATCATTTGGAAGAGCAACATCCAGCATCATTTCCAGCATCATTAATCCAGTGTTCAGTGTCACAGGATCCTTCAGAAATCATTCTAATGCATCTAATATGCACAAGAAATATTTAGTTACTATCAATGTTGAAAACATGATGCATTTTTTCAGAATTCTTTGATAAATAGAAAGAACATTGTATCTTTTGTAACATTGTAAATGTCTTTACTGACACTTTTGATCAATTTCATGCATCCTTGCTGACATCATAATAACAAAAGTGACATTATAATTTTTGACCACATTGTTCAAACATCTTTATCAGCATTTAAGTATGTTTACACTTAAATTACACTCAAAAACTCTTTGTTTTGGTTGGTTACACTTTATTTTAAGGTATCCTTGTTACAGTGTAATTATACAATCAAGAACTGTATTGTACTTACTATAGGGTTAGGAATTTAGGGTTAAGGCCCTTGCACACTGAGTCCGAAGTTTTCATATGCGTTTTTTCGTATTTGTGATTCGGTGGCTCTGATTGGTCAAAACACCATTCAAACACCATTCAAACTACTTGCTACGAAAAACACTTTTGTTGTCTTATAATATGCATTTATTTTTACCTGATTTGCTCACCGACTCCCATATGAATCGTTTAGCGAGTCATTTTTCCAAACCCCGCCTTTGCGTGACGCTAATCTGTGGTGATATGTTAGACACCCAGCCGACGGGGTGTCATTGGTTGTTGCGCTAGATCTTACCCAGATACAACAGTGCTATTTTCTGATTGGCTAACAACACCAGACGAACAACACCAGAGGAGACCAGGGTTGCCAGGTCTGCACAACAAAACCAGCCCAATTGCTCATCAAACTAACCCAATCACGGCCAAAAATATTCAAATAGCGTTCCCGGGTGTTTCCTCAATAACAATCATGTTCCAGTGGATAAAACAATCGCGTCAACCAGCGTGCACTACACAAACAACCCGCGGAAACAGTGCAGGCATACGGACCTGGCAACACTGGAGGAGACGCGCTTGAATCCTGCCGGTTCCACAGTGAGTGAGTTTTGGGCACTGCGGCATATTAAATATATTACAAATAGTTTTTCAGCGTGAGAAATACAATGTGTGGCCGGAGAGCGTGACAAAAGACCGAAATGAGTGACTGTCACGCTCAATGCGTGATGCGTGACACTCGAGAGCCCTGTGACAACTCCATTAACAACGACAAACACTTCACATATTTCAATACAATTGACATTGAAGACCTAAGTGAGCTTCTAGAAGCTGCGCTGTGCCTGTGCGTACACAACACACAAAATAATTATAGAACATGATACAAACATAAAAGCAACAGCCTACTTACAGATTGTGATTCGGAGAAGGAAGCTGATCCAAATAAACTCGGTACTGAACCTCCCTCCTTCAGTATCAGCCGGCTCGCAAATTCATACTTTATAGCATTTAGGTTTGTGAAGCAATCATCTTCAAAATGACGCGAACACAGAACAAGTTCGGGCTATAATACTTCTGTGGTATAGTTATGAACTGTAGCCACTGTCTTCAAATGCTCCTCACTGGGCAGATGAAAAAAGTTTGCTTTTGCGTCGCACTTCAAAACACAGCAGCGTCTCGTCGACATGATGTTTTCCCTGGTGTCTCCTAATGCAATGAGTGGGCGTATCTTATTCAAATAACTTGTACAAGTGACGTACGAAAGTTAGAGAAAATGCATCGTTCGTCTATCGATTCATATCAACGACTCAGAGTCGACTCTTACTTTTGAGAGATAATAACTTTGTATACGGTGAACTTTCATATTTAAAACTTTGCAGGATGTTTTCGTTCACTTAGATCTATGTTACACACTACATGAAAGGTAATTTTCAAAATTCCATGATAGGTACCCTTTAAGGTGTCATTGTTACAGTGTTATTATACATGTAAGTACTGAGTAATATTAATTAACTACATGTACTTAATATATGGTTAGGGTAGGATTTGGTTGAGGGTTAGTTGCATGTAATTAATCATAATTTACTGTTATTACTATGGTAAGTACATGTAACATGTAACAAGGACACTGTAATATAAAGTGTTACCGAATTTAGTTACTGGCATGTAATAATGTATAATGTTATTACTATAATAAATACATAAATAAAGTGTTACCTTTTGTTTTTCTAAAGGTGAAACTATTGAGGATAAATAATGTGGTAAGCATGGCCATTTTTATTACTCATTTGTATTTCAAGCACACCAAACCCGAGCGATACCACCAGAATGCACTCATTTATCTGTTTTAATCTTGTGAGTTCCTTTACAGCAGTTAAAAAATTCCACAAACTCATGATATTGTCAAAACATTAATTCTCCAGATTAGATTATGCATCAGCTAGTGTGAGTTAGTCATCAAACAGAGATGTGTGACCTAACGGAAAGAATTATCAAACGCTGACGTGAAGGGACCATAAAACACATGCAGATAAATCCAGCGGGCCGTCCAGTGTCACTGAAAGATAAGAGCAGGCCCTGTATTTACGAACAGACCAGTGGGCGGAGGCCTCTTTTCAGATATGCCCCAACATGCTCTAAAAATACATAAACATATTGACACAAAAATGTGAGCATGGACTGAACCAATAGGTGTTTTTTTGACATGTGTTCAAATGCTTTTCTTACCGTCTCCAGCAACTCTCTGTATCTGCGAGGCGTCGGCTTTGAAGCTCTGCTGGCTCATGGAAGTGGAGGGTGTGTGTTTTCTGTGAGGGTGTTTGTGTCCATTGCACTTTGCATGTCGCTTGCATTTCTGTTGTGCTGAAGCACGAGGCGTCGATCCTCTTGATGAAGAAGCTGGCGGTTTGCAGATGATAGTAGAGCCATTGATGACTGGAGGAGAGGAGCCATTGGGAAAACTGGGCTTCGCTGAAATGTTCAATTCACATTTGAATGTATTCAAATTCAGACAATAATACATTTTAATACATTACAATTTGTAACATATATATTCACACAAATACATACGATGCAATTGCATCTAGGGCCCAACCGATTAGCAATTAGTCTATTTCTGTCAGTTTTATTACTATGTCTGCATTTATTCCTTGTGCTAAGGAATAGTTCACTCAGAATTTTTTTTTCCATTTTGATGATAATGAATTATTAAATTTTCGAATAAATGCTGTTCTTTTTAACTTTTTATTCATCAAAGAACCCTGAAAAGAGTTTCTACAAAAATATTTAGCAGCACAAGTGTTTTCATCATTGATAATAATCAGTAATGTTTCTTGATCATCAAATCATCATATTAGAATGATTTCTGAAGGATCATGTGACATTGAAAACTGGAGTTGTGACAGGAATAAATTACATTTTAAAATATATATTTGTTATGGAGAGACATTGACGTTGTCTTCCATCACTGTTTATTGTGTTTTTACTGTTCTTATACATTTTATAATATTTACGCGAGGTTCGCTGTTTAAGCTGACCTTATAGAAAGAGCGAATAGCATGCGAGTGCTCATTTTAGCTCATTTTGTTAGTTTTATCCATCCTATTTATTGTATTTATTGATTTAACTCTTCTTCTTAATCATCTTATTTATTTATTAATCATATGGTGAGGAAAAAGTTTATTTGAAAAAAATGATATGCTCCAATTATCAAGCGAGAAAATGTGTGTATTTAAGGCATGCTTCACTAGTGGAAGGGAGGATTGTAAGGATTGTGGTTTTTGAGGGAATCTGAACAAGGTTATTGTAGCGTTGAGTGAGCGGACTAAAACTCTGGCCTCAATAGATGAAGAGGAGAGTTTGTATAAAAAAAAATTAATAACCAGTTTTATTTCTCTTAACCATATTTTATTTGCACATCTGCTTGTAATAAACATATTTTTGGACGCCAACATCGTCCATACATTGTTTATATATTTTGTACATCTTGGTGTGGTTCTCCTTGCGACGGCTCAGGTCTCTATCACAATATTAAATAGAAAACAGTTATTTTTACAGTATTTTGATCAAATAAATGCAGCCTTGATAAGCAGAGGACACTTCTTTCAAAAAACATTAAAAAAGACCCTAACTTTTGCACAGTAGTTTAACTGGCAAGCATTTCTTGTCAAAAGTATTCCAAGATACTATAAACCTTTGCTCTTCCAAATGATTTGCTACACTGTTAAAGGGATACTCCACTTTTTTAGGAAATAGGCTCATTTTACAACTCCCCCAGAGTTAAACAGTTGAGTTTTACCGTTTTCGAATCCATTCAGCCGATTTTCTGATATTTAGAAGAATATCAGTAACCAGACAGTTTCTGGTCTCATTGACTTCCATAGTAGGAAAAAATATATACTATGGGAGTCAATGAGACCAAAAACTGTCCGGTTACTGATATTCTTCTAAATATCAGAAAAATCGGCTGAATGGATTCGAAAACGGTAAAACCCAACTGTTTAACTCTGGGGGGGTTGTAAAATTAGCCTATTTCCAAAAAAAGTGGAGTATCCCTTTAAAGGGAAAGTGTGTAATTTCTGTGCCACTAGTGTCACTAAACGGATTTGCAATAATGATTGTGTCTATGCAAGCTCCAAAAAAGACACACAAAAAAACTAAATAAAAGTTTCACAACAGACACAAAAAACAATGGAGTTTGCTCAATTAATTAACTAATAATTAACTACCTTCTGATGCATAAAAATGTAAATACCGTTGACTTTGTCTATTTTGCGTGAAATTGTAGGTATATGGTCTGGAAGCAGTAAAGCATCATCACTGGATGTGACACCGTCTGTCAGGGACTCGTTGCTTCCGTTGTGAACAATCTCAGCTGAGACAGGACCTGTCAGTCACAAATAATTATTTAAGTATTTAGCACTTTGAGTCTATTTTCTAGTTTGTTTTGGATGAACTAGAGTGGTGGACACAGAAATTTTGACGATGGGTCCTGTCTCGACTTTTTGACTCTTTTAGAATCGCTTCAGAGTGGCTGTCTATGGGCATGCACAAACATGTCCTTAAAACAACCCTTAACGTTCGTTTTCAAAACTGTGCAACTCACCGAGTGGTTAGTGGTGTTCGTAGATGATACATTTATTTCAATCCGTGTTATTTGCTATAGTGGAACTATTTTTTCAGATACCTCACAACCGCGTATAAACTTACGGTCTATATTTGAGTCCGAAGCGTTAGCACACTCCGGTAGTGCAGTGATATCAACAAGCAATGAGTCCTCCAACAGAAATCAATGTGATTTTACAAAATGCCAAATAAAACACGACAGAAACTGTATTTCGCCACGCTACTTGTTTTGGAACATCAACGAACACCACTAACCACTCGGTGAGTTGCACAGTTTTGAAAACGAACGTTAAGGGTTGTTTTAAGGACATGTTTGTGCATGCCCATAGACAGCCACTCTGAAGCGCCCAGAGGCGATTCTAAAATAGTCAAAAAGTCAAGACAGGACCCATCGTCAAAATTTCTGTTTCCACCACTCTAGTTCATCCTAAACAAACTAGAAAATAGACTCAAAGTACTAAATACTGGAATTATCCTTTAAGATTAAAAGCTAAACATGCTGAAACTCTCAAAAATCAACAGATTTGCTTCATAAACATCCCTCTCACCGGTGACTTCAGGTTTGCTGGTGGCCTGTGGTTGTGTTGTGTGGACGTGATTTTCCTGGGCCACGACCCTGTCCTGTACACTGCCCTGCTGTTGGACATCCATGGCTTCTGTCTCCATTTGAGACGCCTAATTCTAACTCTGAGAGGACATCCAGAAAGAGACGTATTTGAGATTAGATAGTGTGTAATCAGCATGGGTGTTTGTGTTGTAGAGGTCAAAATGAAAACCTCTAACATGATGGCTTTTTATCACCAGAACAGCATGAGAAACACTTGAAAATGTGACCTAAAGTGTTACCATGAAATCAATATTGACAATTCGTATTTTTTTAAATATTGCCGTGTTTATTATAAATGATTTATCTGTGCGCATATTTCATGTGCCTCATAAGCTTCAATCAAAACAAGTTCCCCTCTCTCTCGCAGCAACTTCTCTTCTCCTGTTTACTGGCGTGAAGACGGGACAACCTGTCACTCACATGAGGTCGACCAATAGCAAACCACAACCATTTAACCATCTAATCAATTCCCAATGGATAAAAGCAAGTCCCGCCCTACATTTTTTCTTGTTTGAGAAGCAGTTTAACCCACATAACAATAGGGATGAAAAAACTATTGCAACTTCCGTTTCATGCCGACTTTAAAGTGCATTAACAGACATTTGCCTGTGCCGCTTCTCCAAACTGTCCTGAAGGCAATCTGAGCATCCTGCTGAGTCAGACAGAACTGGCAATATCATCAAAGCCCAGAGCTAATATGCAGGAGTCATAATAAACATTTTACTGGTTGTTTGCTATTTTAAAGATCTGCCTACTTTTTATCTACAGAGCATTCATTGTAGGATATCTCTCTAGTTCAACGCTCGTCCCTATCTGACCCTGATTCTGAGTCAATCTATGATTCCCACTCCTCTACTGTAACATTTTTATGTTGTTTCATATTTTGTAGTATGTATCTAAGAATTTAAGTAAGGCCTGTCCGAAGCTGACGAGATTATATTATACATTACTATTGTAATGTACATTTTTGTCTTAAAGGAAATTTCTGCTGTCCTACAGATTACTTTAAAACCTTGACAGTTGCTCTTATTAATTTTTTCAAGTTTAGTTTTCAACTTTATAATAACAGTAACAAATATTATAGAATACATAACATATACATGATTAATGTTTAATGTATTATTTCATTTGTCTATGCCTTTGAACCTATTTATGTATCATTATTTTATCATGATTAATGTATATTCTGAATGTTTAGCAGTCAAGCACAACAAACAGTGTCGTAAATGTCAAAATAAAAATATTTCTTGGACCATATCAAAAGGATTAGCCTAATGTTTGAATTTAATTATGCAAGATATTGTTTGTCCAAATTAACCACGTGTTATTTAAAAAAAAAAAAGTTTTGGCACTACATTTGCACTTGAAAGAGGTAAACAGAAGTAAACTTTCGATAACGTGACTCTGTTTCTGATGACCAGATTGAAGCGAAAGGACCAGAGCCTGAGGAAGACACACAGTTGAATTGAAGTCTTTCTTACCTTATCTCGAATAACTCCAGTCTTGTACCGAGGACGTTTTAATTCACCTTAATTCAGACTGAATGTGTGATGTTCGCTTGTGTGCGCGAGCATCTGCTTTGACCAGCGCGTGTTGCGAACTCGCGAGCTTGTGCGCGTGCACGACATCCTTCCTGCACTGCAGGGAAACTGTTTAATTAATTTCGGGTGATTTTATCTTATAGTTTACTTGCAGTACTGGTACGGGAAAAAATAATAATATATAGATTACCTAATTAAATTCTGGTTTATTTGCTGCATGAAGGCATGTTTTCAAACATAGTACAGTATATGTTTTTCACATTCATGCCATTGCCTGCCACTGGGTACTATCAATATTAATTGACGATAATAATTCAGTAATCATTTGTTTATATTAGGCTACTGATTATATTGACCCACATCTCTTTGTGGCTATCTCTCTGAATTAATTAGTCCGTAATTATCTAGCTAATACTTATTTGATTCTAATAGTAGAAATCTGAACAAAAATTTCAGTAATTTTTTTTTTAAATCAATACATTTTAAAATGCAAAAAAAGTATAAAAAAATACATACTGTATAATATCAAAATGAAATTATCTACATACTCAGTTTTATTTTAGTCTCACCAAGATACTATTATAGTTTTAGTAGTATTTTGAACGTTTTTATTTTTATATTTTCCATTTTCTTTTTAATTTTAGTTGCAATATATAGTTTCTTTCTCTATATTTATTATTATATCAGTTTTAATTTTTAGTACATCAAGTGAAACTAAATGAAAAGGAGAAATGTTGCCTTGACTTTTTATACTGTATTTTATTTCAAGTAACAAAAATGTTTTTTATTGGTTTTAGTTGTGTCACCTGTCTGTGGGTGCGCGTCACTTACAGACACGTCCAATAGGTGGCAGTAGATCATTTGGTGTCTGAACCGTAGAAGAAGAATCCTAGCGGTGGAAGCGGAAGTAAATGTTGTGATGCTGCGTTCCGCTGTGTAAACAAAAGGAGTAACATAAAACCAATTCACTGTACACACGTTTAGTTCACGATGGTTATGACAGCTTATTGGTTTTTGTGCTTCAGATGTTCTGAATGACTGTCGTGACATTCCTTTCTTTTGGACAATAACCGTACAAATCTGTCATGGTAAGTGCAAAAATAGTTTTGCCATTCTGTTGTTTTACCCTTATAAGTAGAACTGGGCGGTACCATGCTACAAGTTGTAATACCGTAGTACTTTGATATCATAGTACTGAACAATTAATATACCAATGCACTTTAAAGAATACCCTGGTTCATTTCCAAAACATGGTACTTTTTTGTTAAGAGAGTATGATAAATATAGAGAGAATGTAATGCTATTTAATGTAAATGGCAATGACAGCTCAGAGTAGCTCTTGCATAAATGTGTCATTGTTCAAATGAAGGTTTGACATCACAAAGTATAAAAGTTTAGTATGCAGTATATAGAAACATATTAAACTGTGCATATACAGTATATAGTGACATTTTGCAATATTGGCGCCGCACACAATCCAGTAATAGTATCAGCTGGCAGGGTTACAGTAGTAGTAGCATACAGAAAATGCAAAATTGGATGCAAGTTCTGTTTCTTCTCTTCTGTTACAGGACAGCGAAGTGTCAGACTTTGAACAACCTCCCAGACCCGGGATGAGTGTAAGCCGGAGCAACGCACCTGTTTATTGTGTTTGTCGCAAACCAGACATCAACTGCTTTATGATGTAAGATGTGTTTCTATTCTATGCATTTTTTAAGGAGGCTTTTTCTTTGTAAAATTTAATATTTTTAATTGCATGTTTTAAATTCTTTTCATGTAAACAGAGGTTGTGAAAGCTGCAGTGAGTGGTTTCATGGAGACTGCATTAATATTTCTGAGAAGACGGCTAAAACCATCCACGTGTGGTACTGTGAAAAGTGTCGAGGTAATGACTTTTTATTTGAATTATTGTTTATTTATTTTATGTAATTATTTGTTTTATTTTAGAACATATAAAATAATAATATTTTATTCATTTTCAATTATAGTGTCAATAGCAACCCAGATTGTGTGCATCCTTTGGTCTAGGTAAAAATAATACATTGGAGATCAAATACCGTCCCAAAAAAAGCCGGGAGAAAGAATCAGAGGCAGACGGGACCGATAACCAGCCCGACACACCGGATTTCAAATCAGATGGACGGCGAGGGTCACGGGTAAGAAATTCTTTTTCATAAAAACTGCTGTCTTCAAATGACCTTTGTGAAGACGCTAACTGAAAAGTGTTGTTTGTTAACCCTTTGGACTGACTATGGGGAGTATTTGGGATTTGTCCATAGATTAAGCGCTCCGCTCGCATGTGTGGAGAATGTGAAGCCTGCATGCGCACTGAGGACTGTGGACTGTGCGACTTCTGTAAAGACATGAAGAAGTTTGGCGGCCCGAATAAGATCAGGCAGAAATGCCGACTGAGGCAGTGTGAAGTGCGGGCTAGGGTGAGTTTCACTTTTGTAAAAGAGTCGCTTTGCCTGTGATTTCATCTTCATCTTTACGGTATACTTTAAGGTCTGATAATGTTTTGTTGCCTCTGTGTACAATATGATGCACTCAGCAATTATTCTCAAATGGTTCTGTAATTTTTAATGCTTTTTCATTGATTTATTGTTAATTTAATTTAGCAGACACTTTTATCAGTACACTAATTACAGAGAAAATTCGTCTGGAGTAACTTGAAAAATCGGCATGAAACGGATTTTGCGATAATCTTTTCTTTTCTTTTGTGACGTATATACGAGTGAAACGGCTTCTCAAGCATGACAAAATATAGGGCGGGACTCAGTTTTGTTCATCGGGAATTGATTGGATTGTGGTATGCTATTGGTCGATCTCATATGAGTGACAGGTTGCCCGGCCAGTAAACACATCATCAGAGGAAAAGATGATGTCGTTGAAAGAGGTAGGGAAACTTATTTTGATTAAAGATTATGAGGGCACATGAATTTAAAACATAATAATGATGTGCAGAGATAAATAATTTCTAATAAACACTGCAGTATTACATTAAAAAACAAAACAAGAATTGTTGTGATTTTTTGGTGACATTTAAGGATCATCCCTTGTGGTGCTTGAACCTACAACCTTTCAGTTTCCAGCCCTTCTTTAGCCACTATCTTTTATTTTTCAGAAAATGTTGCGAGTAAAGGATGAGGAGTGCTCCATGTCTAAGGGCAGAGACTATCAAGACGGCCCAATGTCTGAAGACTACAGTGAGAATGAGCTAGAGCTGTATCAGCAGTACTGCGCTGGGCAGTATGGAGAACACAGCACGGTACCTCACATCACACTTCAGCGCTATACAAAAATACCTTTTATAGGAAGTTAGCCCACTTTGCTGTCTTGGTAACACCCCTGGATGTATTTCCGATAATCACTGGCAGAAATGTTTGTGTCTGAGATTTGTGTATGTTCTTCAGGGTTGGAACAGTGATGATGATGATGGTTCATATGCTGATTCAGCTCTGAGAAAGAGAGCTGTTAAGGTCAAGCACGTGAAAAGAAGAGAAAAGCGATCTGAAAAAAAGGTAAAGACCTACAAATATGTGTATAGAATGCTTGTTTAACCCTGTAAAGCCGGACACATTAAATAATACTCAGAAATATCTAAATGTTTGAAATGTAACAGTTTATTGAACTTTTTGACAAAAAAGTTACAAGCTTTTATGGCTCATATAGGAGAATATAAAATAAAGCTTTGTTCAGAGGCACAAACTAAGCAAAAATATGCAATTTGGTGCAGTTACTGATGTTTATATGGCCAAAGTTGACATCCTGATAGCTTCTAATGTAAATGAGATCTGTATAACAGTATAGCAGACTACTTAAAATTCTTGTAATAAAATTCATATCAGTTAGTTGTCACTTTCATATCTCCCAATAATATGTCTTAGTAAAATTCTAGTTAAATGCTTAGCTTTATCATGATCGAAGCTGTGTAGTCTTTATTGTGGGGGCAAAACATATAATTCAATGCAATAGAATGATGATTGAGAGATGAACAAATAAACATTCCTCAAAAGCCTGATGGATCATATTTGATACTCACTTTTGAACATGATTTTTTTTTTTTTAAATTGTGTTTGGATAATCAAGTAAACAAAAGTTGCTTCAGCCCAGTAAGCGTTTATCTCTAAATATTACTAACAATACAAAATTATTCTTACATTTACTATAAATTATACGAACTATAAATAAGATGACAGAAGGCATGTAGTAGAACAGGATTTGAGCAAGTTTTGATCATGTTGATAATTTAGAGGCCAGTGTGTTTTATAGGGTTAATCTTTTAATAGTCATTTTTTGTCTTAAAGTAAATCATTGTGCTTAGAATGGAAACTTATATTTGGACTTTTCATTCATAAGAAAGAGGAGAATAAGCCTCGGAAGCACAAACCCAAACAGAAGCACCGTGACCGGGTGAAACACAGCGAGCGGCCAGAGGTTCGAGACAGTGGAGGAGCAAGACAGTGCCTCGGACCCGGATGTGTCGAAGCTGCACGCGCCAGCTCCAAATACTGCTCTGATGACTGCGGCATGAAGCTCGCTGCCAAGTAAACATGGAAATACTTCTAAAGAATGTATGAGATTAGACAGACTCTGAATATTTGTGTCTTTTTGTCTTGCCAGTCGAATCTATGAAATCCTGCCTCAGCGTATCCAGCAGTGGCAGCAGAGCCCGTGCATTGCAGAAGAACAGGGCAAGAAACTTCTGGAGCGAATCCGTCGCGAGCAACAGTCAGCTCGCTTGCGACTCACTGACATGGAAAAACGGTTCCATGAGCTGGAGGGTATCATCGCTAAGGCCAAACAGCAGGTCGTACAGTACGATGAAGAGGTGAGAGATCATCATAACCATAGTTTCAGTATGACATTTGCACTTCTGTAAACACTGCAAACACATTACAGTGTCCTGAACATCGCCTTTCTTTTCCCTGAAGGCCAACGAGGGCGATGACGACACTGATTTGCAAATCTTCTGTGTGTCCTGCAGTCACCCAGTTAACCCCAAGGTGGCGCTGCGTCACATGGAAAGGTGCTATGCCAAGGTGTGTTTTCTGTTTTAATAATCATGATGCATAGACCTTTAAACCTGGGGCCTGTACCATGATGGTAGTTGAACAAACTCAGGGTTACAGGATTAGTTTTGAGTTGACAAAACCAAACCATCATCAACTTTCTCTGTCAACTCAGGCTTTGATCCTGAGTTTAGGAGTTTAGATGTGACATCAATAGCGAACAGCCAATCACATGCTGCGAAAAGGTGGAACCGCGATTCATTTCTTGCGAGAGAAGCAGTAAGATTCACTTCTCTCTTTTGCAAGAATATTACAAGATTGAAAAATATTTAGAATTTAAACAAATTTACACAGCAAGAAGAAAACAGCTGTCTATGAAAGAGGATAACTAAAAAGTCTTGCTATATCAGTGCAAATAAAAGTTGTGAAGTTAGTTTATACAATTGATAAAGGTATAGAGAGAATTGAACATTTAAGCTCACATGTAGTAATTGTATAGCTTATCTATATATTCTAAAGCATATTTATATTACCTTTTTATATTTATTAATTTAAACTGTGCATAATAAAAATTGTTTAACTAAAATTTAACATGTGTGATCGATTAAGGTTATAATAATTACATAAATAATATCTAAATCATACAACATTTGCATTCTAAATAAGTATTAGTAAAAGCCAGACAATTTTGTCTTCAAAAATCATTTGTCATGTAGTGACCTTAATTTGGAGTAGAAACAGGTGCAGTGACTTTATCCTATCAGACATGTGTCACTTTTCTCACAGCTGATTGGTCCAAGTTCAGTTTAAGATCTCTTACCTGAACCTAACCTGACCCGGGTGCTTCTCAATATCCCTCCTCGTCTCCTCGCTCCTCTGTCCTCCATCCTATAACCCGGAAACTGATCGAGCACAGCCATCTTGAAGGACATCTCAATTCTCTAATTGCTCGGTGAGGAGGCGAGGATCGAGGAGTGAGGAGGCTTCCAGAGGAGTCATGAGCGAGGATACACAGGTGTATCCTATGCGGAAGTGTTTTATCGACTAAACGTGACGCACGCATCAGTTCTCCTCCCCTTCACATCTGTTGTAATCATTTTAATTTATACTTTACCCTTGCAGTTTATATAAACCACACATCTCACATATTTCAATAGGATAGCTTGCTTTATTATTATCTATTATGAATTTCTTAAATAAACAAACTTCAACAACATAAGGGCTAGGGATGAGTCGCGATCTTCGAATAGTCGATTAGTCGAACTGCGTTCGAAATTCGATCATAAAATTGCTTATTCGAAAATCGTTATATTTTCGCGCAATTCCAATGTAACATAATTGATGGCCCGCCTACTGTCACAGATCGCGCAGCAGGGTTTTTTCCTGTCGGGGACACAAGGTGTCACTAACATGAGTGAAACCCCCTCCTGCGCGATCTAGGATACCATCGTTTTATACTGTGTAAACAAACAACAGAAGGAGAGCATTGTCGTGAGTGACCGTTAACTCTGCACCCAGAGGTGGACTAACCTTTACTGTCTATATCGTCTATGGTAGGCTAGTAACAAAGTAGGCTACATTTACTTCACTACGTTGGGCGACGTTCCTCTCGTTACTTTATTTTAATGCAATACATGTTGTTAAATGCGTAGTTACTTTATTCCAAGCACGCTGTATCTTTTGTATGGGCATGAGCGATGCTCCATTCACGAATGAATCACTCTTTTGAGTCGATTCTGTTCAAAGACTTAATCAAACAAGTCGGCAGATCTGTCTAAATCGATTCGCGAATCAGTTTGAATGATCTGTTCAGTTCCTCGCGCACTGAATCGGAGTCGTAACAGGTAGATTTAAGAACATCAAGAGCATTGGATGAAGTGGCCGTGGACCTACAGTCTAGTCTAGTGAAAGCAAATCTGCAAATGCATCATATTTTTGCCAGCGATGAAGATCAAGACATCTTCGTATGATGTCTGTGAATGAATGATTCCACAGGACGAGTTCATTTCAGTCAGGTAATACATTTTACAACCAAACAGATTATTACTCTACGATAGCACTACAAGTATGATGACATTATCCGTTTTTTGGATATATACATTCATTTATAGGCTACATTAAATAAGCTACCATTGTCCACAGTTTATGAAATGAACACCCGCCATCCCGCGTGTATTGCGCAGTGGCACACGAATAGTTTTGATTGAAACTAATTTGTTTAAAAAGTAGGCTTTTGCAGTAACAAGCCAGGTTTGCATAAAATCATAATGACATTTTTTTTTATCTAACGAGCATCTGGTTTTCAATGCAAAAACGGACTGTTGTGCTTATTGTTTTTTCTTCTGTTAACTACCGGTATGTTAAAAAAAAAACGACTCCCTTTCTGTCATTGTGAGTGTGCGTTTTTTTTTTTTTTTTTTCGATTTTCGAACGATAATCGACTTTTGCTCCTCGATTTTCGAATAGCATTTTTGGCAGAAATTCACATCCCTAATAAGGGCAGATCCTTTGAGCGCTGCTGATGACGCTGTGAAGTGACGCTCGAGTGATCAAGGATTCCAATGTATAAAAAAGCTTTCATTCGATTCCTCCCCTGGACCAGGGGTGCGTTTCCCGAAAGCATCGTTAGCCAACTATGGCCGCAAGTTGGTCGCAATTTCCATTGAACTCTATTGGAAACGAGGGAACTTGCGACCATAGTTGGCTAACGATGCTTTCGGGAAACGCACCCTAGGTTAGCCGTGGAGTGTGAGTTACTATGGCGATGAACACTGCTAAAAGCCAAACGACTTTCATGGTGCCTAAAACCCAGGGTTGGCGCAAACTAAACTAAAACATAGCTGGCTAGCCACCTAAACCGGCTTCATGTTATAGGCCCCAGGTCACATTTTAATGTTTTGTTTTTAAAATGATGTATGTCTTTTAATAACGTCATCTTTTCCTTCTATTCAGTATGAGAGTCAGACATCATTTGGCTCCATGTACCCCACACGCATAGATGGGTAAGTAATTAAAAAAAAAAAACTAAATATTTTTTAGATTTAGATGCTTCCACTGTGATATACAGTGTGATATAGACAGTCTTTACTGTCATTTTTTTGTTTATTTGAATCTTCGCATATTGGTAGCGGCTCCCTGACACCCGCAATTTGAGCGTGCAAGAGAGAAGGTTTTAAGATGCGTTTTCAGTGATCCGATGACAAATGGTCAGCAAAGACACATTACTGTTTTCACCTGGTACTGTCATGTGTTTCCGACAAACACTTACTTATATTATTTTGATCCATAAACACTTGACTACACTTAGAAAACACCATTGATATATCTTTATCTATAAAGTAATACATGGTAAACTGCCATCTCCCAAAAAAAAGAGTTTTTGTCTAATGGTATGTCTGCATTTCTTCTATTTATCTGTAAAATGAGGGGAAAGTTACTTAGTGCACCTTTAATGCCTGTTAAAAATAAATAAATAAAAATGTCAACAAAATCATAGTCTCATTTTATTTCTGCTCTTTATCTCCTTTTTTATCTAGTGCTACACGGCTCTTCTGTGATGTTTACAATCCACAGAGCAAAACCTACTGTAAGAGACTGCAGGTTCTCTGTCCAGAGCACTCCAGAGACCCCAAGGTTACTTTAATTTGATGCATAAACACTCAATTTGCATAGATAATTAGAGACCATATTCACAAATGTGAATGTCATGCGTGCAGGTCCCTGCGGACGAGGTCTGTGGGTGTCCACTGGTTCGTGATGTATTCGAACCCACTGGAGAATATTGCAGGGTGTCCAAACGCAAGTGTAACAAACACTACTGCTGGGAGAAACTCCGCAGGGCCGAAGTGGACCTGGAGCGAGTCAGAGTGGTCAGCACATTACCTCAACCTGTTACCTTTGCAAAGGAATCATTTATTTGAAGCAATGAAATGTATTTACTCAAATGGATTATGATGTTGTTGCTTTCAAGACATTTCTTAACAGCTAATGTTGTTTTCACATTATTGTTCATCAATCTTACATTTAATCTTTCATTCATTTACTCATTATTTCTTTTATTCCCCCAGTGGTACAAATTGGATGAATTGTTTGAGCAGGAGCGCAATGTAAGATTGGCCATGACGAATCGCGCAGGTCTCATGGCCCTCATGCTACACCAGACAATTCAACACGACCCAATTACCCCAGACCTGAGAACCAGCAAGGACAGATAAGGTTCCTGTTTATTAATTATCCTGTTTTCATTCCCTTTTATTAATCTATTCCGTTTACACATGATGTTCAACCATGAAGCAATCCTCCTGACAATCTGTGGTTTTGTCTTTGATCTTACAGAGAAAACGTACAATTGCTGCTGAAGTCGCCTCACATTTCCGAAGATTTGTCAGAGTCAGTGTCTTAGCTGTTGTTTTGTCAAAACTGTAATCATGTACGACACTCATATTTGCATTAATGTAACTCTTGGCTTCACTCTTTGAATGGTGCTGTGACACCAATGGTTTGTTGTGCTTACATTTTATAGATTTTTAATTAATCTTATAACCCTGTATTGTGCATTAAAAAATAATCTAGAGATATTTTGTAGCTGGTGATTTGTCTGTTATTTTTCTTTATTTCTTATGCCTCTACACAAAAGAATTGTTGTCATTAAGGAACCTGCAGTAGTTTGTTGAGTTAATATCCCTTATGAAAATTAACCATGGTTTTACTAGAAATAAAAGCAAAATACATGTTTACTATATTTAAGCCATGGTAACCACAAATTAACCGTAGTTTAACCATGGTATTTGTAGTAAAACTGGTTATACAAATGGTAATCTGCAAAAAAAAAAAAAAAAACATGGTTACTATGTTTTCACTATAATAAAATCATGGTTAATTTTTCGTAAGGGATAGGTTTTTCTTTAGTCCAAATCTGGTCAAATTATTATGGGAACTTCCTACAATTAATAAGCAACAAAAAGTTTGTTGTGTGAACCTAAAATTTGATAATACATTTAGGCTACACAAAACATTTCTTTTAAGGTTGGAACCTCTCTAATCAGCTAATTCTAAAATATATATTACAAATGGTACGTTTTAATTCAATAATACTTAATTGTAATTATGGTCCATGTAAATATTCCGTGCTCTTTCTGTAATAGTCACTACTGATCAGCGATAAAACCTCTTGCTGGAATGGCGCGATTCTGAGGTAATAAGATTAATTAGGTTCATAAATAATTGTTAATAAAGTTGACGAATACCAATAATATAATGTAGGTAAAACGCGATTAGACTGTTAATGTTAAATGCATCTTTCTCAAAAACGAAATGCTTTAATAATACAAATCTCGCTTTCTACAGCCTTGTCTTTTTGTATTCATATGTGAAAGTGATTCAAGGGCTCCTCAGTTGTAATGCTTAGATGTGCGTTTATTTGACCTAAATTTAATTGTGATAATTTGTGTCGAGAAGTAAACTATGAACCTTCTCAAAAAATAATGCCCTCTCGGATTCAGATTTAAAGTAGGCTACGATAACAAAGTAATTGTGTATAGCACATAAGCTCAGAAAATTAAAGTAACGTCATTTCCCTAAACGAATATCTTTGTCAAATATGCTGCGAATAGATTTGAAATATTATTAATCTAGGCAAATGGGTGATGTTACGTACTTTGTGGGGTCGAGAAAATATAATTTAGCGATGCGCGAATCGCCAGTATATTCGTGTACATTATTCATGAAATGCTTATAAAAAGACAACAACAAACTCCGACGACCTGCAAGCAGGCTACTGATGATATAAGCGTCAAAGCTGTGTATCATTTATTAATTTAAAGGTGAATATTATTGCAGACACTGAACGCTGCGCGACTGTTCAACCGCTAAATTTAATTCGGTTTCAGTCAGGATCGACTTCCTACGATGCTCGTGTCAGCGCATGCGCAGTAGTCACCGAAAGTATCGCTGATCGGAGAGAACGAGGCGCAGATGAACGGCTCGATCGACGGCGCGAGACGCGATGAGGTAAGAATGTCAAAATGCTGCACGTATTCGGTTCAGTGTTTGTTTTTGTGCATGGGAAACGCGTGTTTATAAAACGCAGTGACGTCATAATTTATAGCTATCGCTCTAGTAAATGAATCGAGAGATCGGCGTGGTTCCGTGCAAGAGAGAGCGTTCGGAAAGTCGTTTTCGAGGCTGCATCGCTGAAAGCAAGCAATGGGGAGTGTGTGTGTGGAAGGGGAGGGTCAACAGCGAAGGGGGGCTGCTTGAGCTCATTCAGCAGCACAGCGAAATGGACGTGGTAGAGTCGTGTAAAATAAACTTATCGTGTCTTTAAAACCTATCACAAATAATAAGGCATGTTGTCAGTGAAATAGCCTTGCTAAACGCTTGATGTTTGTTACGTATGTCGTTAATTATCACGTTATATCGGACGTGTTTTTGATCGCTTGTCCGGACAGCATTCCTCACTCCAGCGATCTGTAATGGAGGCTGGCGAAACTCGTGTCGATTTTTTTACGATCTGTTATTAGCTCGCCGATCTTTTTTTTATCACGTTTCACAATGTAGAAATGTTGGGAATTGCACGCGATGACAAGACACATAACTTTAATGTTTTAAGTTAGATAAGTTTATTTTCGCTGAAAAAAGTGCATCGCGCTATTCAGATAATTGTTCTCGCGCTGTTTTCACGATCTATCGCTACCAGGGCCACGAGTTCAAGCACATCAACTTGCGATTGTGTCAAAAAAATTGTTTACATGTAGGCTATAAAGTAACGTCAATTAAAGCTTCACTGAAGTCGTTCTTATTATCTCACACAATTATAATAAATACAGCATTGTCAACTTAACAATTTTCTGCAATACATCTAAATATTAAATAAAAAGCACAATGCAAAATACATTCACGTCTATGTATGACATGTCATTGTTCTTAGGACGAACTAAAAGGCTTAATGTAAAAAATGGTAATAACAACATACTCAGAGACCATTTGTCACTGAATTTGTCATAAAAATCTACTGCCAAAGAAACAACCCAATAACCCAGATCTTGTTCATAAACACAGTACAGATGTAACAATGATCACATTTTTGCTTTTGTTGCATTTAATTAAAATTATTAACGTTTAATGTTTCTTGTTGGGTGTTATTTTTTATTATTCTTTTTAACATTCCACTTTTTGGTATATCTTGAGTGTAATTGAGTGAATTTTATGATTTTTGTTTTTGAATGATTAACAGAAATTATCTTTTTAATTAATTATGGGTAATTCTAGTACACTGTTCTGCATTTGTATGCTCAGCAAATGTAAATGGAATATTTTGCAACAATGTTGATAGAGAAACTAGAGTACAAGTAGCACACAAGCAGACATTGGATTTTATGACTAACCCTCTTACTGATAAGCTCCAGTTTGATCATTACTGATAAATTATTTGGAAAATTAAAATACTTTGAATCTGTTCCACGGTTGCATATGAAACAGTTAATTTTGTTCTTAGCAGCTGAAAGTAGTTGATAAGATAACAAATATAAAGTGTTGATACTGAGCCACTGTTATTATTATTTTCTAACTAAATGAGAGATGTCTGAGAATGGCTGGCTCAGCATTTAATATTTTTAATATTACTGATTACTGAACAGATTCAGTGAATTTCTTGCTGACTTGCTAACCTTAATAAGACATCTTCCTTAACAAGCTGTATTTGTAACTTTAAACAAATCGCTCTATGACCCAGATTTGAGCTGAAACCTACAGCGAGGTTTAATTTACCATTGAGATGTTGACATCTGTTTTGTCATGTTTGTATTATTGTGAATCTTTAAAAGTGCCTATTACCCTGGTCAACCTTTCAGCAGTTGTTTTAAACAGATGGTCTTAATTACATATAATGAAGTATTTTCTGCTAGACAAATTTTTACAAATGCTTGCTGCGCTGTAACGTATTTCATTGCCATAGTAATTGCGCTGCATTGCAGATATCGAATGTTCTCAGCCCATTTGTATCGACCTCCCTGCAATCGCTGCTGGGCTCGCTGCAATTCTGTCACCATGGCAACCACTCGTTTCGGCCCCGTTCTATAAATATTCTCCTTCACGCTTGTTCATCGTGTTTCTGCTAGCTTGACTCATTTTCAACAGCCCAATTTAATAGAGGGGTTTTATTTACACATCGGCTACGTTGCAGTGGAAAAACTTTATTATGAGCTTTTACTGAAATATTTGATTAAAATAGTGATTTGTATGCACATCAGGATACTAGTGCGTCAACATCATATTTCTTAAAACTGCAATGACGATGTTACGCTGTATGTGTGGTGTGTGATTTTTTTTTGAAATCATCTCAATGCCAAAAAAAGTTGGCAGGACTGTAAAATCAGACTGTGCCTTAATAATAATTTAATAGCATGTACAGTTTGGTGTGTAATTTAGTTTTCTTCTCTAACATCAGCATTCTCTTTACAGGTATAATGTCATGATCCATAACCAGTAAAGACATGGATGAAGTGTTGGATCTTTGACATTTCATGCAACCCAGGCTATTCGCTATTCAATGTGAGATGAAGTTAATACCTCTGACTTTGGACTAAAAGTCGTTTGTCCTATTTAAAAATGTGAGCCAGAGATTCAATATCCAAACTCTTCCTGGGATGACTCACAAGTCAAAACCATTGGTCTCACAAATCTACTTGTATAATAGCGGCCTCGAGGCCAGAGGAAAAGATCAGATATGACGGATGAGCTGAACAGGGCGTCAGCTGAACCGGAGACGATGAACCCGGAAGAGACTGTGCCAGCCCTCTTGAGTGAGAATCATCCGATTGGATCAGATGATGTTACCGCCGTTGAGGAAAATACTGAGTGGGACGACATGCCTGGAATAGTGACGGTTGAGTTGCCACCTGATTGGCTGAAGCCAATGGAAGAGGACGAAGATGGTGTTGAGGGAGTCAAGAGCAAGTATGTGCCTTTTCCTTACTTCATTTTTGTTTGCATTAAGTGGAATATTCTATAGGATGTGTGTTGCCTGGAAATATTTTAAGTCTAAAGGTCTGAGAATACATTACAATTTAACATTCAAGATTTTCCTGCTTCCATTGAAGCTTCTCAAATCGTGCTTGATCATCAAGTTTTGCTCGTGTCAGCATCAGTGCTGCTGTTAATGCAAAAGAAGGAAATCTAAATACTAAGACATTAATTTAATTTTCACTAAAAGTGTTACGTGAATTTTTGGAATGAAAATTGTTATTACGTTAAAAAATGCACAATACTGTAAAGGCCCGTTCACACCAGAATTATAGCTAACGTCCACACCAGTGCACAATAACACTGTTTATTCTAAGCGTGTTGTAGTTTTGTCGCCTGTCGCTTTAAATGCTCAAGCTCTTTAAAGCAGGATGGATTCTGATTGGCTGGAAAAAAATTTTTGTGAAAGTAATTCCAATTATATTGTTCCTCTGTGTCATTATTTTTTATAGTTGTAGTGTGAACTCTGCTAATCTTTTACAGTTAGAACGATTTTTAAAACGATATTGTTATAGTGGCTGTCCTTGGTGTGAACGGGCCTTAAAGGGATAGTTCACCCAAACATTTTAATTCTGTCATTAATTATTCACCCTCATGTCATTCCAAACCAGTAATACTTTCGTTCGTCTTCAGAACACAAATCTGAGAGCTTTCTGTCTCTCCATTGACAGCTACGCAACTACCATTTTGACGCTTCAAGAAGTTCATAAAGAGTAAAACTTTGAATTGAGCGGTTTAGTCCAAATTTTCTGAAGAGACACGGTCGCTTTATATGATGAAGAACATATTTAACTTAGGCTTTTATTCACATAAACATTCATCAACGCACACATCAGATATGATAAATGGAAGCTCAAGCATAAAAATATCTTAATTTTTGCTACGAAGATGAATGAACGTTTTTGGAACAACATGACGTAAATGATGACAGAATTTTTGGGTGAACTATCCCTTTAAGACCTTGATTTTCTTTCATTTAAACATTGAAATTTATTTGATAATGAATAAATGTGACATGAAGTGAAGAAATGGATAAATCAGATTCAGTTCTGAATATGGAGGTATTGCAGAACATGTTCAGACATTCACATCACACTTGTTGATCATATTCAGTTAATAAAACTAGTTTTGTACTTCTCATATTCTCACAGTCCGAAAGTAAAACGACGCAGAGGTCGGCCTCCGAATGCCAAAAATGTTAGACAAGGACTTTCTCGTTTAGATTTCGGCAAAGGATTACACATGGATCGCACTAGATCGAGAACTAAGGTTTGTGTAGCATTTTCTGTCATTTTTGTTTGCATTGTTAGAGAGAATATTATGTGCAGTAGAATAAATAATATATCATATAATATTTATAGTGGTTTAAATATATTTTGTTTGTTTATAGAACATTTAACATTTTTGAAAATATATATATATATATTTTTGAAAGCTTTTTGTTGTGCTTGCTAATGCTAGTTTTAATCCTAAAATGGCCTATTTCTGCTAAAGTAAAAGTTCTTAATTTTGTTTTGGAGTCTCCTACAACAGTTTTACATGTCTAAGATTAAAAAAAACATTAATTTTCTCATAACATAAATTGCAGCATCACCTCTTTTCTCACAGTGTTTAATGTGGATCCGGTTTTTCTAAACCCCTCCTTTCTGAGGGCTAGTCTGCACTGACAGCCCAGTCTGTTGTGGTCTATTTTGATTAATCAGATAACCCAGTCTGTTGTGATTGGTCTATTTTAATTAATCAGATAACCCAGTCTGTTGTGATTGGTCTATTTTGATTAATCAGATAACCCAGTCTGTTGTGATTGGTCTACTCTGCTCTGAGACGTCAGATGACCCAGTCTGTTGTGATTGGTCTATTTTGATTAATCAGATAACCCAGTCTGTTGTGATTGGTCTACTCTACTCTGATCGGTCAGATAACCCAGTCTGTTGTGATTGGACTACTCTGCTCTGATTGGTCAGATGACCCAGTCTGTTGTGATTGGTCTATTTTGGTTAATCAGATAACCCAGTCTGTTGTGATTGGTCTACTCTGCTCTGAGTGGTCAGATGACCCAGTCTGTTGTGATTGGTCTACTCTGCTTTGATTGTACAGATGACCCAGTCTGTTGTGATTGGTCTATTTTGATTAATCAGATAACCCAGTCTGTTGTGATTGGTCTACTCTGCTCTGATTGGTCAGATCACCCAGTCTGTTGTGATTGGTCTACTCTGCTCTGATTCGTCAGGTGGCCCAGTCTGTTCTTATTGGTCTACTCTGCTCTGATTGGTCAGATGACCCAGTCTGTTGTGATTGGTCTACTCTGCTTTGATTGGTCAGATCACCCAGTCTGTTGTGATTGGTCTACTCTGCTCTGATTCGTCAGGTGACCCAGTCTGTTGTGATTGGTCTACTCTGTTTTGATTAGTCAGATGACCCAGCCTTTTGTGATTGGTCTACTCTTCTTTGATTGGTCAGATGACCCAGTCTGTTGTGGTTGGTCTACTCTGCTTTGATTGGTCAGATGGCCCAGTCTGTTCTTATTGGTCTACTCTGCTCTGATTGGTCAGATGACCCAGTCTGTTGTGATTGGTCTACTCTGCTCTGATTGGTGAGATGACCCAGTCTGTTGTGATTGGTCTACTCTGCTTTGATTGGTCAGATGACCCAGTCTGTTGTGATTGGTCTACTCTGATCTGATTCGTCAGGTGACCCAGTCTGTTTTGATTGGTCTACTCTGTTTTGATTGGTCAGATGACCCAGCCTTTTGTGATTGGTCTACTCTTCTTTGATTGGTCAGATGACCCAGTCTGTTGTGGTTGGTCTACTCTGCTTTGATTGGTCAGATGGCCCAGTCTGTTCTTATTGGTCTACTCTGCTCTGATTGGTCAGATGACCCAGTCTGTTGTGATTGGTCTACTCTGTTCTGATTCGTCAGGTGGCCCAGTCTGTTCTTATTGGTCTACTCTGCTCTGATTGGTCAGATGACCCAGTCTGTTGTGATTGGTCTACTCTGCTCTGATTGGTGAGATGACCCAGTCTGTTGTGATTGGTCTACTCTGCTTTGATTGGTCAGATGACCCAGTCTGTTGTGATTGGTCTACTCTGATCTGATTCGTCAGGTGACCCAGTCTGTTTTGATTGGTCTACTCTGTTTTGATTGGTCAGATGACCCAGCCTTTTGTGATTGGTCTACTCTTCTTTGATTGGTCAGATGACCCAGTCTGTTGTGGTTGGTCTACTCTGCTTTGATTGGTCAGATGGCCCAGTCTGTTCTTATTGGTCTACTCTGCTCTGATTGGTCAGATGACCCAGTCTGTTGTGATTGGTCTACTCTGCTCTGATTGGTGAGATGACCCAGTCTGTTGTGATTGGTCTACTCTGCTTTGATTGGTCAGATGACCCAGTCTGTTGTGATTGGTCTACTCTGATCTGATTCGTCAGGTGACCCAGTCTGTTGTGATTGGTCTACTCTGTTTTGATTGGTCAGATGACCCAGCCTTTTGTGATTGGTCTACTCTTCTTTGATTGGTCAGATGACCCAGTCTGTTGTGGTTGGTCTACTCTGCTTTGATTGGTCAGATGGCCCAGTCTGTTGTGATTGGTCTACTCTGCTCTGATTGGTCAGATGACCCAGTCTGTTGTGATTGGTCTACTCTGCTTTGATTGGTCTGATGACCCAGTCTGTTGTGATTGGTCTACTCTGCTTTGATTGGTCTGATGACCCAGTCTGTTGTGATTGGTCTACTCTGCTTTGATTGGTCAGATGACCCAGTCTGTTGTGATCGGTCTACTCTGCTTTGATTGGTCAGATGACCCAGTCTGTTGTGATTGGTCTACTCTGCTTTGATTGGTCAGATGACCCAGTCTGTTGTGATTGGTCTACTCTGTTCTGATTCGTCAGGTGGCCCAGTCTGTTGTGATTGGTCTACTCTGCTTTGATTGGTCAGATGACCCAGTCTGTTGTGATTGGTCTACTCTGATCTGATTCATCAGGTGACCCAGTCTGTTGTGATTGGTCTACTCTGCTTTGATTGGTTGACCCAGTCTGTTGTGATTGGTCTACTCTGCTTGATTGGTAATGGCCCAGTCTGTTGTCATTGGTCTATTCTGCTTTGATTGGTCAAACGTTCAACGCGTCACCGTTTCTGTTTAAAAAACGTTCTTCAACGTTTTGTCGGCGCTGAACGCAGCCCAGATAACCCAGTCTGTTGTGATTGGTCAACTCTGATCTGATTCGTCAGGTGACCCAGTCTGTTGTGATTGGTCTACTCTGCTTTGATTGGGTTTTCCAGATGGCCCAGTCTGTTGTGATTGTTCTACTCTGCTCTCATTGGTCAGATGGCCCAGTCTGTTGTAATTAGTCTACAGCTTACAGCACATGTTGGAAATTAAATGCCATTACCATATCTAAATTTCAGCTCGGGAGGTTTCCTCAGCCCTTGTAATGATGCTTGTTTACCAAATTAATTAGAGCCTGCATCCTCATCCTTTGGAAGTGCATGCAAAGTGAATTTGCATTTGTAGCGCCAAAAACAGCCTCTTTTGCCATGCCGACAACTCAAACTAAACTCTTCCAGTCTCAGCTACAACTACAGTGTTTGAGGGTCAAAGTTGACATTGTTCGTGGACAGCCAATGAAGACCATAGGCTTTTTTCAAATGTGTTACAAACCTACATAGGTTTGTGTAGGAAGTAATACTGGAATTACTGACGACTCGTTTCAGGCAGTTCAGAATTGGTTCTTTCTTTCGGGAGACAATAACTTTATTTGTTGTGCACTTTGAGGTTTAAAACTTTGCAGACCATTTACATTATTACGTAACAGCTATATTACACACTGCATGAAAGCTAATATTTAAAAAAGCATAATAGGGTCACTTTAATAATCATGATCAGTAATCAATTTAGGATTAATTTAAATCAAATTTTAAGTTAAATATAATCTGCTTCTAATTTAATCATAAATGATATTATTATTACATTTTTAATTCACTTTCTTTTCTCTGTGGTTGCTTGTCATACATAGAGTGCTCGTTCCCAGCTGGAAATTGCCAACCATTCAAGTCTCTCATCAGGAACAGCCACTCCCCTCCCAGACCCAACCCGCACGCCTGAAGTTTTACCCAGAACAATCCACAGCATAATTCACAGCTCGACATCCACACCCCAGAGACCCCGACTCACCCCCTGCTCACCTGCAGGAGTCAGCAGCCTCTCCAACACACCCACCGCAGAGTTTAACAGCCCCCCGCGCCTCACGAGAGTCTCGCCGCTCAGTATCGACACATCCAGGACACGGGATTTCATTCACTCTCCTTCAGTAAAAGTGGGGAATGTTTCCCAACAGATAGTCAGTTCCTCTAGCGAAGCTGGGAAAGACGGCGCTGAGCTGCCCCTTCGACTCTGGCTTTATCCATCTCTGGAGCCCATTAGCCCTACAAAAACTCAGGATGCACTGATCTCGGATCAGACTGTAATTTCGCCAGATTTTCCGGAGACTAGGCTTAATGGAACAATGGCGCTGAAGGAAAGCCATCCAATTCTCGGGTAAACAAAATCAGACTAATTTTATACTGCCCAGAAAGTCTATCTTGAATATTTGCTGTAATTTCAACTAGGGCCTTCATGAATGTAGTAACGAATCTAGTTGTTTCTCTTTCTTTAGTAAATGTGAAAACTGTGGCAACCCATTTTCTGCTCAGAAGCCTGGAGACACGTTGTGCTTCAGATGTAGACCTAAATGTATGTGAAATTATAATTACACCTTTTATTTCAGCGAGCATGATATTCTGCAATAATTCTAAGGTGTACTGTTGCCTTTTTTGTAGTCTAATTTCTACTTTTTCTCATTTGCAGCAGAGAAGTACTCCCCTCCGAACATTGTGTTTAGGAAGGTATGTGTTTCTATCATCGCAAGACCTGTCCTGCTTTTCCTTGTTTTCTGTCACTGATTCTTGAGACCTGGGATAATACAAAAGTTGATGTGGCAAAAATGGTTTTGAATTAAAGTCACCATGAAATCAAATGTACGGAAGATTGCAGTATTTGTTATAAATCTGTGCACATCATTATTTTTAAAAAAAACATGTGCCCTCATAATCTTTAATCAAAGTAACTTCCCCTCCCTCTTGTACTTCTCTTCTCTGATGACGTGTTTACTGGCATGAGGGCGGGGCAACCTGTCACTCACATGAGATCCACCAATAGCAAACCACAACCATCCAATCAATTCCTCATGGACAAAATCAAGTCCCGCCCTACATTTTTTCTTGTTCGAGAAGCCGTTTCCCTTGGATATATGTCACAATAGCAAAGAAAACATTACTGCAACTTGCATTTCATTCTGACTTTAATCTGTCAAACAAGTTTAATATTTATCTACCTTGTGGTTCTGCTTCCTTGTTTTTTTCTTGCTTTCTCTAATACTCACAGGCCGATAAAAATAACGTGTTCTGTCATTCATCATTACTGACACTTGACACTTGTAAAACTGATTTTTATTTTCATCAATTGGAGAAATGCTACATCTGACACCCTGTGTTGACAAATTACAGTGTTGACAAAAATCAAATAATTATTAATCAAACAAAATTTAAATACAGCCACCATTTTCTGTTTTAGGGTAGTGAGGAATATTGTAGTAATTTTGCTTGTTTAGAGAAAAATTAAATGGCAATTATTTTGTTAAGAAAATTGTAGTTATCCCATGTCTCATTGCTGTATTATGTTTATGTTTTTGTTTTTGGAAGACTGCACATGGAAGATAGAAAAAGCTATTTTTAAAATTGTGCTGAGGAATCATTCATCTGTGCTGTTATTGTTGTTGATGTTGTGAAGTGGAAGAGGAGCACTGCGGTGTTGCTGTGTCTGTGTTCACATTAGTTGTATGAGAGGTAGCTTTGGCGATACTTTTGGGTCTTAATATCTGAACTAACACAAGCTAGCTACTGTAGTTTCCCATTTGTTCTGCTCTCAGTCTACAAGCCAACTAACGGTTGTTTGCTCACTTTAAGTAGCTGAACATAGTCCAGATTATCCTTCATTTCTCTAGTAGCATTCTTTACTAATATTCTTTTCTAGAAACATTATTTTCCTTTTATTTATGATTCTGTTGAAAGTAGCACCTTAGTTCATCATATTTCTTTTGCTTCTTTTTTATTATGCATTTGTATGCTTTTTTATTTTTTATTATTATTTTCAAGGTGGGGCAGGATCAGTGGGAGGTTGGGAAAACAAAACATCCAAGAAAACAAATACTGGTAATAATAAACATATAAAATCATATAGACACATTCATGACATTTATGGGCTGCAGCATAACACAAAAGGATTGCCAAAGATCATCACATAATATGTCTGTAGCTGAACTACTTGCACACCAAAACATAATGCCACTATCTCCTGCAGAAACCACTTCCCAAATACAAGAAAATTGTAAAAACGGTGAGTGTTCATTTTTTTTTTAAAGGTAAATAAGTTCAATGTATGGTTGCTCATTCATGAAACTGTCAGCGCTGCATTTTAATGATATTAATTAGATATCTAAACTTTGTGCTATTTGAGCAGTTTGACGTTTATCTGGTCTGTATAATTTAAAAATAGTGTAAACGCAAACTTGGATCATATGCATCTTGACGTCATTGAACGTTTTTTTTTTAGTGTTGACTAAATTTTGGATACCTGTTAGGATATAGTCATCGTTTGATTTTGTGCTGTTCATAGTGAAACCGTTATTACACGCGTAACCACTGTTGCACTCTATTCACAGTGCTGTGTTTAAAATACTGATCCAGGTTTCTATTATATGTTGTGTTTAGGATTTTGCCCCTGATGGTGGTGATGAAGATGATTGGGTGAGTAAGTGCATCATCACATTCTCACACCGACAGCACTAGTGAAATCTCACGGATAGCTCCAATCTGTTGTAGTTTTGTTTAACTCTGCTGATGATTTTTAAACCTTTTGAATCTTATTTGATATGCAAAAGTCCTCTGATTGATCAACATGACCAAAGCTTGCTGGAAAAGCTGTCGTACACAATCTTCTACGTTCCTTGTCCTTGTTCCTGTTGTTTGATTGATAGTTTATACTTTTTAGCAAGTAAAAGGCCTTTTAGTATAATTGTAAAAACATTCCTGTTCAGGTCGTGGTACATGTCTTTTTGCTGTGAAATCTTTAATGATTTTTATCAAATATATGTAAGAATAACTTTTATAATCCGTAGTAATATTTCAAGATGAACACTTACTGGACTGAAGCGACTTAGGAATACTTGATTATCCAGATATCATTTTGTAGAAAAATGATGTTAAAATGTGAGTATCAAATATGATCCATTAGGCTTTTGAGGAACCATTTATTTGTTCATCTCTCAGTCATCCTTGTATTGCATTGTACGGTATTATGTTTAAACTCCCCGTACTTGATCATTAAACTAAGTGTTTAAATATCATCTTACTAAGACATATTATTGGCTTAAATTTATATGCATTTTATGTAGGTTGACTACTGTTATAAATATCTCATTGATGTTTTTTTATTAAAAGCTATTAGAATTTCATCTTACTTTTTGGCCTTAAAAATATCAGCAACTGCCTAAATAGCATATTTTTGCTCAGTTTCTGCCACTGATTATGGATTGAGCATGGAATATTATTTTCCTGATTATAGCGGAACTCATAAAACCCCTTAAAAAGCTTTAGTTATGTCTTTACTGCATGTCAAAAAATCTTTAGTCCTTTATTAATTTCTGTCTACTCTTGCTTTTAGGCTCAAAAGAAACGGAGTCGCAGAATGTGTCAGCAGTGTGTCGCATGTCTTCGTGAAAGCGACTGTGGCAAATGCGACTTCTGCATGGACAAGCCCAAGTATGGTGGCAGTAACAAGAAAAGGCAGAAATGTCGCTTACGTCAGTGCAAGTTTGAGTCAAAGCTTCATGGTCAAAATGTACGTATATGCAGGATTAACATCTAATGGCATCACTCAAGAGTTAGGTTATTTCCAGTGTTGGATGTAACGCATTACTAGTAACCCAAGTTATGTAATCAGATTACTTTTTTCAAGTAACTAGTAAAATATTACATTACTTTTGAATTTACAACAAAATATCTTAGTTACTTTTTTAAATAAGTAACGTTTTCCCATTTATTGACTGACAGCTCTCCTGTCCCCATGTTGAGAGAAATCGGGAGAAAAGGTGCTTTTGTGTAAACATGATGGTTATTGTAGTTCTAGACTATACGTGAGCATGCATTTACTCATTTGACTTGTTCAAGAAACAGATTCAATATTCCTCAAAATGAATAAATAGAGTGAATATTACTCAAAACTGCAATAATTAAATATACTTTAAATCTCACTTTATTAACCAATATCTTTTGCTGCTGACCTTAAATTATCTGAAATGGATTCTAGTAAGCTAAAAATCAAAAATGTCTTTAGATAAACATCACATTTGAGTAAAAAAAAAAAAAGTATTGCTTAAGTAATAGTGTTGAACTTTCTTCTTCTGTATCCTATTCTTCTGCGATCCAGAATGGCAGCACAGCTGACAAAGTTTACCAGTTTACTACTTTACAACGCAAAAGTAACGTAACGCATCACTTTCCATAAAAAGTAACTAAGTAACTCAATTAGTTACTTTTTTAGGGAGTAACACAATATTGTAACACACATTACTTTAAAAAGTAACTTTTCCCAACACTGGTTATCACCTGACCATAAGACAGCTAATACACACTTCGAGGTGCATTTTGCAAGATTATTATTATTTATTTATTTTTTTCATATCATGCAGAGAAAGATGAAACCATCTCTCCCGCGAAGAAGAAAAAACATGAATCCAAAGCTCAAGAGGCGTGGGAGACCAGCAAAAAAGCGGAGATTCAGAAGCAAACCCTGGGAGGATGATGACGATGATGATGACGACGAAGATGATGATGAAGATGAAATGTCTGATAAGGATAATGACGAAGAAGAAGGGAGGCCGTATAAAATGAATGGCTCCAAGGCCAGAGGAAGGAAGAAATGGAATTACAGTTTTAAGGAAGAGGACGAGGACATGTTCATTGAGGCCATGATTGAGGATGACGAACCATCCAACATCGAGGAGGTTTCTGATTTCTAAATGTTTGCAGTCAGAGAATTAAATGTTGCACAACTAAAACTAAAATCTAAGTCTAGTCTGCATTCACATCATACATGATGAGAACTCTTATGCCGTTTACGTTTTTGGATATTTTTTTAGACTCATATTACTGTAAAAATGAATCCATGTGCAAATTTGTTATTGATGACCGCAAAGTGCTTCATAACTACATTATTCACAACTCAATGCTTGTGTAAAATACTTAAGACCAAAGTATGTGGCTATAATAAAATGCCAAAACATCAGAGCTGTCATAAATTTCAGTCCATATTTTCAATTTGTGTTTATGGGATTAACACGTTAATGGTTGACTTGATTGCAGCATTAGACTAAAAGTAGACAAAGTTTCAGCAGAAGGTCGCCATTTAATCAATAAATATGAATTATTTTAATTAATGTTATTTAATGTTTATTAGGTTATTAAATAATTTTAATGTTAGATTATCTGGTTGCCTGTTCTCATAGGATCCTGATATTTTGGATAATGAGAGGTCAATGATGGCGTCTAATATGATGTACTCAAACACCTCTGGACTCGGTGCTCAGGTAAGACTTTCTACATCATTTTCATTTATTTAATTTCTCCAGCCTTGGTTCTGGAATTAATTTCTCAATTAATTGGCATTAAAAAATCTAGACTAAAGCATTTTATGCATTTTTGCAATTGCTTTTATCCAAAGGGACATGCATTGCATTCAGGGTTTTAGGACTGCAGGATTTTTCTAAAAAAAGAATAAAAAATCAGGTTTGCTGTGCTTGTTTGTAGGGTTGCACAGTTTGGCCAAAATCTTATGATTATATATCAATATGGCTACACAATAATAATAATAATAATAATTAGTAGTATTTATTTTTATGCTCTAGTTGTTAAAAATCCCATAATTAACATTAGGTAGATGCATGTTAGCTTGGTATTTCTTGCTTGCCATCTCAGCACAACCTTGTATGTCGTGATTCCCAAATCTTATATAACAGTGATTTCTCTGATTGGAGAATCTTGATTCAGAATTGTGGATAGTTCACCAGGATTTTGACATTAAACATGATTTTTTGGATTTCTTTTGGAATTCTTTTAGTTTTCCATCAGAGTTTTTCAGCAGAATATTAAATTTACAAAATCCAATTATAGATGTTGCAAATGTTGATGGCCATTGAAAGCTGACGTTTGTTTTGATGTCTGCATGTTCCACAGGGATTATACTACAACATGTCGGGCATGCCGGTGGCGCCTCATATGCTCGGATCAGTACCTATGTGCAACAACAATCAACCGCTGGGTGAGGTCATCGGTTCTTTGCCGATGGGGGATGATGCGACTCAGAATGGTTTTCTTCAGATTGAGATGGTGAGAGTGGGGTCACCACCATCACATTTCACAGAAGAAGCACAGAACACACAACAACACGTGTCAGAACATCAACAGGAGGCCACACCGGTGGTGAGTCTCACTGGACATCTGTCTTCACTACTACTGAATACTAGGGGTGGAACGGTACACATAAATCACGGTTCGGTTCATACCTCGGTTCAGACGTCACGGTTCGGTACGATTTCGGTACAATGGAGTGAAAAGCAAAACAAAAATGCAGAAGGCATTTTTATAAATGTCTTAAGCCTTGTATTTTTTAAATAAGTTTTATTAATAAAGGCATAGAACCAGTTTATTTGTAGTGCACTGACAGGGGTTTTATATAATTAGTTTATTAATTAAATTATTAAAAAGATGAAAAGACCTTGAGATATGTTTGGTAATTGTACCTGAATGAATTTAAAATTAATTTGCTCTTTCAGATCAATATATTTGTTTTCCTTCATTTTAGTTAACCCTAACTTTATTCTCATCTGTATTATAAATAATTGATTTCCGTATAAAATAATACTACCTTTAAAAACTTTTGTTAACATTTGTAGGTTACAGTTTGACAAGAGTTTAGAGTGTAACAAAAGCACAATGTTGTGTTTTATTGCAAGTGTACACAAAAGTAAACAGTGAACACTTTGCAGTTTTAATGATGTCCTGTATGAAAAAATGACGGAGTATGTTTCCACTGTGCGATCGCGCACGAGAGATCTCTCTCGCACGCGCGCAAACACACACACACACACACACACACACACACACACACACACACACACACACACACACACACTGACTGTTCATGGCGCCTCTCTCTCGCACACGCGCGCGCAGACACACACAATGTTCATCGCGTCTCTCTCTCTCTCTCTCTCTCTCTCTCTCTCTCTCTCTCTCTCTCGCGCGCGCGTTTTTGTACCGTGTATTCTACGTGCAAATTCGTGCACCGAACCGTGACGCCCGTACCGTTTCGGTTCGATACGAATACATGTACCGTTCCACCCCTACTGAATACACTATCGTTCAAACTGCGATGACAAACTGAGCATAAAATAATCGCAGCCTTTGCCAAATCCTGTGTGGTTTCATTGCAATTAATTGTGCAGCTCTACTCCAGAGTGACATTGAGATGAATATGTAAATATGTGCTGTGCGTTTTCCTCTCAATAACAAAATAAATGAAAATGAGCTGAGAAAACAGCAGTTAAGAAAGCATCTAGTGATGTGGATGTTTGCACAAGCTCTGCAATTCACCGGCATCGTGTCGACAGATGAGGTCATTAAAATTACACTGTTATCATCTGATCATAGTGATGTGGATGTTTGCACAAGCTCTGCAATTCACCGGCATCGTAGTTTGATTATATATATGAGACTATAGACTATAAAGGTCTGGCTGTGTGAGACTAGTTTGAATTAACATGAATTAATGCTCTTTTTGCATTATCCTGAACATTGTATAAGCATTAAAGCAACACCAAGTAACTTTTCCTCTTTGGTTGCCCTACTGGTTGGAAACGAAATTGTCCATTGCCGCTGTCATAAATAATTTGGCCTACCGTCGCCCGCACGCTCGCTGTTTACCCAGCACCGGCTTTAGAATGAACGATGTCCACAGACAAGGTAGAGTATGTTACATGATTTCATGAAAGGATGATGTATTGCGACATCAGAAACGAAGAAAAACGAAATAATGACTATTGTAGCGCTTGACGTAAAGCAGTCGAATTTTATAGTTCTTTTTGTGGTCGGGTTCCTACCCGAACCCGAAGTTACATAGTGCCAGTAAAAGCGATACAGACCCCGTCAGGCGATGGCAGAAGTGCCTTTCACCCTGTTACGACTTGATGAACCACTGATAAGATCTTGGAAACATTATTTTAATGTAAACAATGTTACATAGTGTTGCTTTAATTTCTTGTCATAGAATGTCAGTGTAAACGTCACATCCATTAGATGTTTCCAGGCAAAAACATCCCTAGTCCTTCACATAAAAGTCAGTCTACAGCAGGGGTCGGCAACCTTTCTGTCATGAAGTGACATTTTTAAGTTTCTGAGTTTATCACTGTGCCATAACCCCACCCTAATATGTATAAATATACACATACACATATTTTAAATATGAATAACATAGAAATGGTGCAGAACTTTAAATAGGCCTATTTCTGAAGCAATTTTTCATAGAATATGTTTTACTTTTGTCAAAATCCTCTAGTTTGCTTGTTTCCAGTTTTAAATTAGATTTTGAATGACACATTTCCACATGGGTCTGTTTACTCCTGGTCATTCATGCGTTTTAAATGATCAGATAGCTATCCGTTTTGTTAAAACTGTTCCATTTACAATGGGCAACATAACTGTGTTTGCGTCAAAGAAAGCAAGATCAAGATCAAAGACTGCAACTGACCCTTCGCAGGGAGTTTGATTGACAGGCGATCTGTCCAATCATAATCCGCCATTTTTGTCCGACAAAGCGGTCAGGAGAGTTAGTAGATTAACGTTGTAGGATTTGAACTTGAAAAACGGTGTGTACTGAGGTCTTTCCACAGTTAAAACAACATTCCTTCTTATGTTCATTCATGTTTATTTGATGCTATAAATGAACTAGAAAGAAGAGATGATCGGTTCACGAGCAGCTTTAATTGAGGCTCTACAGCGATCTGTCAGACACAAGAGCCACAAAACGGTATTTATTGTTTAAATTTCTTTAAAAAATTGCCAAATTTGAAAGTTGTGACTTTGTTTCATATCAAAAGTAATCTGGTCTGTCCTGTCTGTCAGCGCGTTGTCAGTGTCCTCTCTGCTCCGCGATGTATTTTTCAGTGAGAGGGGCGTGGCTTGTTGGACATAGCAACAGTAACTAAAGGGGACGGGTCTTTGCGAACGGTCAATTGGAGACAGAGGTGTAGAGATTCCCACAGCTAACAACAATGTCAATGTCACATCTGCTTTTGTAGATCACTCAGATCTTCAGTCTGGCGGCAGCAGAGAGCGACTGCGACCGAGACCAAGGCCTGATGGAGCTGTTCACTTCCCTAGGCCAGACTGTGCTGCCCGCTCACTGGGTGTGTGTCATGGCCAAAGGCCCCGTCCTCCAGCTCCTGCAGTGCTCCAAGCTCTCCACCATGGCTGACACCATCGTCCAGATCGAGAAGGGCTTCTTCTACCAGGTCAGCGTTCAGAACCAGCCTCTCCTGCTCATGCACGCCATCTACTCGCGCCACCCCACCTGCCTCGAGACGCTCGATCACGTGGTGTCGCTCCTGCTAGACCTGGAAGGGCTGGGTGTGTGTCAGGGCTACCAGAGCCTCGACATGGGTTCGCCCTGGGAGCCCAGAATGTGCGTCCGAGCGGCTCTCTGCGATCTGCTCATTTCCAAGGACGAAGAACATTGTGTGAAATGCGCGCAGCCTGTGGAGGGGTGAATTATCTTCCATGAGAATTTACTGTAGTTTTTGAAAAATCCTCCACCAGTTTTTAAGCTTATAGTGCAGCTAGAGCTGTTTCCAACTTACGGAGCCCCACAAATGACATAAATCGTGGTCATGTTGAACTAATACGTTTCCTCATTTTGATTGAACCAAAACAAGAGAATGAATTGTTACAAGGCAGCCATGATTTAGTATATTGTGGAACGAATTATACCGTGTGCACAATTTTCTTAAAACAAGGGAACGGATTAGTAAAACATGCTGACGTAGTCGTGTGAACAATTCAATTTTTTCCCCAGCATGTCATGCCGCACATGAACCAACCTCACGTCATCATCCAATTCAACATCCAAAATGGTGCTTGTTTTTTTTTTTTTTTTTTTCAGAAATGTGGAAGTTAGTGATGCGGCAAAATGTTCCATTTAAAAAAAAGGACTCACAAAAAACATTGAGTTTTGCCAAAATCCTTTCTTTCCGTTACTCCAATTCTCATTTAAACTACCTCTAGATCATTTTATGGACCAATTTCAACCTTGAACTTCCCAGGTGCCCTTATTCAGGCTGAGTTATTGATTCAGAGCTGTTTGGTGAACATGTTTATTGTTGTACAATGAAAATAGTATTATCAACTGCCTTTGTTGTGGTAAATTTGGGGTTGTATGTTCAAACCTAAACTCTTTGAACACGATTTCAAACCAAAATCACTCAACCTTTAGAAATAGTCTGCTTTTTATTGATAGCTTACACTGTATTTAATTTAAAAAAGCAAGCATACAATCGGTCATAATGCGTTTTTACGTCTTTTTCTTTTTTTAAGCAGAATTCTTGTTTGAGCGTTTTATGCAAAGAAAGATGCGCTCTGGTCTTTTTTTGTCCTGTTGTTAATCACACCTGCTTTCGTGTGACTGAATTGTGTTACGCATGATAAAGTGCAACTAATGGCAACTGCAAACTGCAGTGCATCTGTGTGTATTTCTGCTGTTGTGTGTATTAATCCCAGCCTCGTGTAGACGTCCGACCGGAGAAGGCCTGGTGAACGCCATCTTTTATTACACTGATTGGCCTTTATACGGTTTAAAATCTCCCTAAGAGATGTTAAATCAATGCAGACAAAATTAGACCATGTTTTTATTTTAGAGCAACGTTTTGTTTTTTTCATTCCTGAGTGATTTAATTAAAATATCGGCAGCATAAAATTGGTTAACCTGTTCCCCTGGAGATGTGTACAAAATGAGCTGTAAAACACTTAATTGTCTGAAATTATTTATAAATAGAGGATGTAAGCTAGAGGTGTTTGTGAGAGCATCTCTGTATTGTAAATCTTGCCCTATTGGTCTGTTCAACCACTGAGTTCAGTTTTTGAAACACTGTAAAGTAAGATTTTTATGAAGGGTGGGTAAAAATAAAAAAAAAATTTCTTATATACAGAGAACTCTGGTCTTTTTTTCATGTGAAGTGAATCAAAATCATGGTCCTTGGTGTAAAGCAGGGGATTTCAAACTGTGTAAACGTGATATTAATTGAATATTAAATGTATATTGGGAGTTGTATGACAATCAAATACTTCCCAACTATATAGTATGCAAAAATCAGTACGCCGACCCAACAGAGTATAAGATTATATGATCAATAAGTTATGACAGCACATGTTTTTACATTTGCTTTAACTCATCAAAAGAAGTACTTTTTTATATAAGTTATACAAGATTCAACTTTTTTTTATGTCAGCTTGATGTAATTTAAGTTGAAATGTCTTAAACGTCCAAGTTGATTGTAGTCTACTTAATTTAAGGCAGCAACTTATTTTTTTTATTTTTTTTTTTTATCTTATTTTATTTTTAACGGTGATACAAAAGTTCAAAATAGTGAATTCTGTCAACTTAAAGTAAATCCACAGATTTTTTAATAATTAGTTTAGTCTTTAGTAGGCTATATTCACTAAAAAAAGGTCATTAATGATTTGGAAACTACATGTAGGCCTACCTATAATAGGCCTATAATTTATGCTCTCACGGAAAAAGTTGGACTTAACGCATGAAAATATGCGGGTGCCTTTATACTTTAGGAAAGGGTGGCTCACAAGAGGATCACATATTTTAAGTTTGAAAACCCCTGATGTATCTCAGTTCTTGCCATTTCTATAGTATTCCACAAGGGGGACTCATTCTCTTTTATGTAGCGCTCGCATGTAAACGCATGCAGATGCTTATGAATGGATATTTTTGACTTATTACCTCTTTCTTGAAAGACTTGACAGTCTCTACAATGGATGACAACATGTATATTTCTTTATGGGATGATTATAGTATCAAAATGATTAACACGTGCAAGCACACTTATCAATGAACTTGATACATGTTGCAGAAATGTTTTATCCATGCCTTTCAACTTGCGTGTGCAAAATTCAAAATTGAATGAATGTGAAGCAATTTGTACAAATAGAGACATTTTTGTGAATACAAATGTTTTCCTTTGTATTAGTGAATCATAATTTGCACATGCAACACAGAAGATGTGCATGTGTGGATCAGGTGACGCGCGTGCATTCATTGACGTCTTTTGTTTGCAGATCTCATTTGATTCATTTGGATTTTGAGACTTTCTTTTCGCGCTTTTTAAGCATTTCACAACCCACACACAAACAACTACAAATGAATAGGCCTGGTGCTAATTATTAATGTGTGCACAACTACCCATCTATTTGACAAATTCACAAATGTGCGTCACTACATTTAAACTAATACAATACAACTTGTGTGTGCAAAATCCAAAATCACATGAATGTGCAGCATTTTGTACAAATAGAGACATAGTTGTTAATACAAAACCTTGATTTTGTATTAATGTAGGCCAGAATTTGTGCATGCAACAAGTACGATGTGCATTTGTGGATCAGGTGACACGCGTGCATTCATTGACTCGTTTCTGAGTCGATCCTATTTGATTCATTTGGATTTTGAGACTTTCATTTCGCGGGTTTTGCCTTGCACGATCCACACACAGCTGTCTGAGAAAACCTGCTACCACTAGATGGCAGTATTCTGCTAAAACAGACAACGGCAGCATAATCAGGCGTTCTTCCGCATTTAAGACGCTTAATGAGAGTGATATTGAATCACCTAATTTAGTACACAATAATATAGGCCTACCCTATTAATAAAGCATACTTTGTAGAGGCAAACATTACATCAGATTATGAACAGCACCCATAGAAAACCATTATAAAACGCTTCACGTGCAATCGCGCGTTGCATGTTCAGGAAGGTGTATTGGTTACCGAGTTTAATATCACCGTCTTACTGCATTGACGTTAAGCTTTTTCTTTATAATATGCTCTATGGGAGGAAAACTATATAGCCTACAGACAAGAGACTACATGAACATACGGCGTTTCAAGTTAATAAAAGTTTCCTTCATGTTAAAAAAAAGGTGAAATTTCGCAGTTGCGTTCATATTATATGCTTATTTTTATCTGACTACACATTGTATACATAGTATACAAGCTTTGAAATTTGAAAATGTCTGTTTTTAAATATTAAAGACGATTTTCGCAGTAGGCCTACATTTGTTTTCCCTTGACCCTTAAGCCACTGTTATAGGCTATAGTCTTACTATATAGCACGATGAGTTTTAACAATATGCAACCATTGTATATCGACATGAAATATTAATTGAAAATCAACTGGCTTAGCGGGCCTGTAGCTGCATATTTCTACATGAGAACGCTAACCACAGCTCATGTCATGATGCACAAGGGAACGTCTGCCAATTCCACTAACTGCGTTAAAACCACTGATAATGTCATTCTAGATAGATCAGTGGTTAAAACGTATAATTTGTTTTAATTCAAATTACTTTTAAAATTTAATAACAGACATTTTCAAATTCCAAAGCTCGTAGAAGGTTTCTGTAAGACTGACTTACAAGTACAATTTGGACAATATTTCCCTTCATGTAGCCTGTATTCTGCAGAAAAATACTGTAATTCACCAAAAGGGTTTTTTTCATGTTCAAATGGTTGTAGTATGTTGCTAGTGACTAGACTGTCTTACTACAGGTGAAATTGTCCCAATACCTCCCTTCATGTAGCCTATTTACAGTAAACAATTATTATTTTATATAGAAATTACTGTAATTAACCACACGGGTTTTTGGTGACTTACTACAGGTGAATAATGTAAAATTTCACCTGATTTATCACTACGTACTACAACCTTTGGAACATGAATAGAAAAACAATTTACAGTAATTTAAAAAATTGTAGGCTAAGTCAGTCTTCCCACTAGACTTCCAAGCAAGGTTATAATATAATGTTTATATTATAATATAATGTAATGTATGTATATGTATAATATAATAAGATGTTCATTTGAATGAATGACTGGACGTTTATATTGTTTTGACTGTGAGTGGAATTTGCAGAGGGTCCCTTTATAAAATGTGGCGAATGTCAAACCTAAAACTTACTTCACTGCGCTCTCGGACCGGTTGCTCTCCCATTAAACGCAACTGCAGAATTTCATGTTAAGCCTTTTCTTTTTAACAGGCTCGGGAAGGAAAATTGTATTAACTTGAAACGCTGTGCGTTGCGTTCATGTAGTCTCTTGTCTGTAGGCTAGCTATATAGTTTTCCTCCCATAGAGCATATTATAAAGAAAAAGCTTAACGTCAATGCAGTAAGACGGTGATATTTAAACTCAGTAACCAATACACCTTCCTGAACATGCAACGCGCGATTGCACGTGAAGCGTTTTATAATGGTTTTCTATGGGTGCTGTTCATAATCTGATGTAATGTTTGCCTCTACAAAGTATGCTTTATTAACAGGGTAGGCCTATATTATTGTGTACTAAATTAGGTGATTCAATATCACTCTCATTAAGCGTCTTAAATGCGGAAGAACGCCTGATTATGCTGCCGTTGTCTGTTTTAGCAGAATACTGCCATCTAGTGGTAGCAGGTTTTCTCAGACAGCTGTGTGTGGATCGTGCAAGGCAAAACCCGCGAAATGAAAGTCTCAAAATCCAAATGAATCAAATAGGATCGACTCAGAAACGAGTCAATGAATGCACGAGTGTCACCTGATCCACAAATGCACATCGTACTTGTTGCATGCACAAATTCTGGCCTACATTAATACAAAATCAAGGTTTTGTATTAACAACTATGTCTCTATTTGTACAAAATGCTGCACATTCATGTGATTTTGGATTTTGCACACACAAGTTGTATTGTATTAGTTTAAATGTAGTGACGCACATTTGTGAATTTGTCAAATAGATGGGTAGTTGTGCACACATTAATAATTAGCACCAGGCCTATTCATTTGTAGTTGTTTGTGTGTGGGTTGTGAAATGCTTAAAAACCGCGAAAAGAAAGTCTCAAAATCCAAATGAATCAAATGAGATCTGCAAACAAAAGACGTCAATGAATGCACGCGCGTCACCTGATCCACACATGCACATCTTCTGTGTTGCATGTGCAAATTATGATTCACTAATACAAAGGAAAACATTTGTATTCACAAAAATGTCTCTATTTGTACAAATTGCTTCACATTCATTCAATTTTGAATTTTGCACACGCAAGTTGAAAGGCATGGATAAAACATTTCTGCAACATGTATCAAGTTCATTGATAAGTGTGCTTGCACGTGTTAATCATTTTGATACTATAATCATCCCATATTTCTTTACCTATTTGCTGTGTGACTCGGAGACACCTGCAGTCAGTTCCTAGAGAGAGAGAGAGAGAGAGAGAGAGAGAGAGAGAGAGAGAGAGAGAGAGAGAGAGAGAGAGAGAGAGAGAGAGAGAGAGAGAGAGAGAGAGAGAGAGAGAGAGAGAGAGAGAGACTGACTCATTCATGGTGTTGTGGATTGATCCTGAATGAGCTGCTTTGTTTCCATACGGAAGTGCCAGGAAAGTGACCCAGTGGCCTTCCGTCTGATATCTGGCTTTTGCATTCAGTCACAGTCTGATATACGTATCCGTTTTAGCAACGCAAGTTTAGCTTTTATTGTGCTTTCAGTGGATCTATAGGAATCGCAAAGAATAAAAGGAAGCAAGTTTATACAAAATTCACAAACCTTAAAATGTAGGCCTACGTTAAAAGTGGCCCCATATTTATTTGATCATTGCATTGTACCATTATAATATTTTATAGCCTACTCTTTTAGCTACATGATCAGTTTGTGTTATTAAGACTCATCAACAGCTTTTGATTGTTTGTGCATAATTTCAGGCCTATATTGAGGATGCAAAGCATTTACAAATCAAACTCAAACAGGGGAATTGAATGGGAAACTGATTTACCCACCAATTCATAATCTCCAACCAGGCTTTGCGGATTACAGCTGCGGTTTAACCCTCGAAATGCCAGATAACGGTAGCCTACTGGATCAAGATCAAGAACATGATTGGTCAAAAACATATATATACATATAAAGTATAGTATTACTTACTAGTATATATATATATATATATATATATATATATATATATATATATATATATATATATATATATATTATATATATATATATAGCCTTGTGTGTGTATAGAATACATAAATGAGAACTGTATATACATACATATACATATATAGCCTATAGCTTACTTGTATTATAATGTTTTATATTTTAAATTCATATAAATATAGAATAAAATGTTACATATTTGAAAGATGTGTTAGTGTTTCCAATACTGTGGCACTGAAGGGGTTAAAATAGAAATGTGGCTGAATTGTGATTGGTTTGGTCGCTGTGTGTAGATCAAGGCAGGATAAAATAACAGATGGGGGACGTATAGAGGAGGCTGCTGTGTAAACACAGGGGTGTGTGTTGAAGAACAGGCGAGGATGATGATGATTTTGGAGATGAGGACAGTCATGCAGCTCAATGAAGGAGTAAAGATGCTCAGGAGATGCGCGTGAGATGATGCAGAGGGACGCACGTGGATGGGAGAGACTCCAGCATCCTCTCAGGTATTAAACGCTCCAGATGTTGTGATTGTGAGGGGTTCAGCTGAACAGCAGCATTGATCCGATTTTTCGTTGAGGAGATGCTGTGTTTGCATGCTGCACATGGTCTGCAGTGCAAAACAAACACATCTGAGAATGAATTCCGCGACTGTTATTTACTTACTGCGGTCTATTATGCGCTGTTATTTACGCACGTGCTGTGTGCGGAAATGTAAAGCTTTATTTTTTGCGTTCGTTATTCCGGGGTCGTATTTTGTGAACCACTAAACATTTGTAGTCTGTTTAGGCTGTAGGCTACACACACTGGTGCTTATTGTCATTTATCACTTCTCTGTTTTAACTAGATTTTAATATATATAAATATTTATTTTGAAGCATTCTTATATAACGCTGTGACGATCTTACCACAGATCTCAGTGCGGTTGGCACAGTGTTTGGACATGTAAGTGTCCTCGCCCCATGCAGATTCACGCGCAGGGTTAGGTACATTAATGGGGTCACACACGCACGTCATCGCGTTAATTGTTGTGATAGTTCATTGTATAATCATTTAATTCATTATATTAGTGTGTACTAGAGTGAAAGTGTAACTTGATGTATGCAGTGTTTGGACATTGAAACGCGTGGGAATGTTCAGTTGCTCTTGTGCGGAGACTTGGGCGTGTTCAAATTTCATCCTCATGCACTTTTCAGCGTTAATGTTTATTATGGCACACTGTACTGATTTCCCCACTGGCCTGGCTAAGTTTCTGCTAATAACTTTATATATATATATATATATATATATATATATATATATATATATATATATATATATATATATATATATATATATATATATATATATATATATATATAGCCTATATTATTAGTTGTAGGTGTAGCTATATAATTTTTTTGATAAATACAAATATATAAATATGTGTATATTGGGGAGGCTACATGTAGTCAAAGGGAGACATTGAAAAGCCAAATGTAAAATAACAAATTCTCACTATTAATTATTTGCTTAGCATGCATATTGTTACTGGGGGTTTATATATATATATATATACCTTTCTAAACTATTGTTTGGCTGCCTTGCATGCACTACTGTTTGGTCCTGGAAATATAATTTTAAGCACAATTCCCATCTGTGAGTTTTAAGTTATACTCACTGAAACTGAAAGTGGACATACTTTTTTCACATTTGCACATATTTGTTAAAAAATATCTAGAGGTTGTTTTGCTGGATCCATGCATCTCAAATGTTCTGCATCAGTGATAGTCCAGTTGAACTCTATTTATGAAACATGCAACTAGACCTTATGTTTCTCCTAGATATTTTTCTACGCTTTTATGTTACGGTAAACCCTCTGCTATAACATAAATATTTGAAGTCTCTCTCTCTCAGATCTGTAAAACACTGTCATGTGAAAGCAATAATATCACTAAATGTCTAATACGTTATGAGTCACTCCTCAGCTTGAGGAGCCACGGAGCCAAAATCTTAGCCCATTATCCTCTTTACAGATCATAAGTGTAATCACAGGATTACGCTGAAGGGGAGAGAAAGAGCAGCTCTGAATGTGCAATCTGGGTTATGCCGCTGTAGGGGTGAAAAGGTCTCCCTGAATATAATTCTGCTAACCTATATTAAAAGGAGCGCTCACCACTAATCTATCTCTTTCTGGCCTTATAAAAGGGTGTGTGTGGATTGGTGCAGTTAGCGAACCTATTATGCGGGCCAAACACGTGGGTGAGGTCTGGCAGTGGTCCGGAGGAACCTGCGCCTCTGCGTTTTTAGCTGCTGATGTTTTATATTAGGATTGGTGTATGTTTGGCTACTATAGGAAATCTAGAGCAGAGGATGCTGGAAACTTTGAAGGTGGATTTGCAAAAATGGGGCATTTATATTAGGCAATATGGGATGTAAGAGGCCAGATGAGGATAGGAGAACAAGAATAGACTCTTATAGTCTCTGAAGAAAAAGTTGATGTTTGCCTGTGCAATTCTCTCTGGCGCAATGCTAACGTGTTCTGGGCGGATGCTAGGGTGTTCTGGTACGATTCCCAGCATACTGAAAAAAATTGTATTTGGTGTAGGGTTTACTTTGAAACACTTTTCACTTTTCAATTATTTTAATAACTTTCAATTATTCACAAATAATTACAAAGTAAAACATTGAATTAAACGTGAAATTTTGAAGTATAATCACTGAAATAGGACTTTCTTGTAAAATATTCACCAATAATCTTTGATTTTATTCACAACTTCAAAAAAGTTGCTGATGCTTGTCTGTGCAAATATCTCGGGCTTAATGTGTTCCAGGGCCAGTTGCCTAAACTTAGCCATTATGTTAAGACTGTGTCTTAAGATCTAGTATGACCCACTAAGAGTTAGTCAAGGGACGGTTAGTCTTTTCAGTATCAAATTAAGCCAATGTACATTTTATGTAACAGACTTAAAGTTATGAAGAAAAAAATTTTAAGACTAACTTTAAAGACTATTCTAAGCGGTTTATGCAACCGGCCTCTGGTTGGTTGCCAGGGTGTTTCTATGGTGTTGCTAGAGGGTTCTGGGTGGTTGTCCAGTTGCCTAAACATAGCCATTATGTTAAGACCTAGTTAAGAACTAGTATGACCAACACATAGTTAGTTAGGGATAATCAGTCTTACATTTAGGTATCAAGTTAGACCAATCTATGTTTTTATGTAACTGACTAGTTCTCAAAAAAAATTCTGCCATTAATTACTCACCCTCATGTTGTTCCAAACCCGTAAAACTTTCGTTCATCTTCGGAACACAAATAAAGATCTTTTTGATGAAATCTGAGAGCTTTCTGTCCCTCCATTGACAACTACGCAACTAGTTTGTTAAACGCTTCAAAAATTGCATAAAATATCATTACCAATGAGGTTCATTCTCATGTTACGCAGCACGTTTGAGCTTCGGCAAGAACCAATGAGGTTAAAGAAGTTTGTTCTCGTGTGTCAAGCAGGTTCGGTTGAGCAGCTTCTGTTGATGTTCGCTGATCATGTTGTTCATTGTGAATAACTAAGTTCATCTGTATAAAGCAATCGAGTCTCTCCAGAAAATTTGGACTAAACCACTACATAAAAGTAGTTGCATAGCTGTCAATGGAGGGACAGAAAGCTCTCAGATTACAATTAAAAAGATCTAAATTTGTGTTCTGAAGAAAAATGAAAGTCTTACGGGTTTGGAACGACATGAGGGTGAGTAATTAATGACAGAATTAAATTTTTTGGCTGAACCAACCTTATAGAGCAAAGTAAATATTGATGTTTGCTTTACAGAACAAAGGGGATATAGACAGATAAAGAAAATGTAACAGTAGAGATCCGAGGTGAGGAGAGAAAGAGTTTGTTTGTGGAGTATAACTGGAGCAGTCTTTAACCTTGTCTAATTAGACATTCAGAGCAGAGCGGCCCGTACCACTGGAGGCTCAGTGAATATTTTCAACTCAGTCTAAATCAAAGTTGCCTCTATCCCCGTTTCATCCCTTTCCCAGCCAGGATGTGCTAAAGAATGTGGGTTGCTTCGTGCATAGTAAAGAGATTCTTAAAGCGAAGGTGCGTAGCTTAGCACTAACTACAAGGGCGCGCAAAAGTACTTTACCCCACAGCCAGAGTGGAGCCTCGAGGGATGCGTAACGTTTGCCCACTCAAGAGGGTTGTTGGAGATAAAGGCGTGCGTCAGTGCCAGGGTGTCAGTGACAGAGCTGGGTCAACACTCGGTCTGTGTCTCTCGCTCTCGGCTCAGTTTAATGAGTTTGTAATCACTCTCATGTCAGAAGGATGCTTGTGCCCTGGAGGGTTGGACAGTGTCGGCACAGAAGGAGCGCTGGAATTCATTCTGCTGAGACTCACGCTGTGCTGCGGCGCTGTTATTGAAATATGAAGGCTTATGAGCGATCCAGAAAGAAAAGAACACCTAAACCCCACAAAGGTTATGAAGCAAATTACACAAATATTTGCCATACTTTCCGAAGAACAATAAATACACCTTTAGTCTCCTGTGTGCAAGAGAGAGAGAGAGGTATGGTAATCTGAACCAGCTCGAATCGGATGAAACAGTTATATATGTATGAAAACAGGTCACGCTGATCCAGAAAACCTTGTATAGAAAGTAAATTATCGGTTAGAGATGGATGAGATCTGCTTTTCTACCCATTTTCCAGTTGTTCACGTGATGGTGGTGGAAGATCATTTTAAACAAAGAAAATTATGAAAACTCACAAATATTTGTGATAAAGTTCACAACATGGTCATGGTGGATTCCTTCATTCATTCTACATTTATTTATTTATCATTATTATTATTCCTGTAACTTTTATGTGTGTGTTTGTTCCCTCTACCATTCATTCGTTAGTTCGTTCATTCATTCATTCATTCATTCTACCTTTACTTTTTTATTTCTTCTACCTTTTATGTATGTATGTTTGATCCCTCTACCATTCATTCATTCATCATTCATTCATTCATTCATTCATTCATTCATTCATTCATTCATTCTACCTTTATTTATTTATTTATTCTACCTTTATGTATGTATGTATGTATGTTTGATCCCTCTACCGTTCGTTCGTCTTCGTTCGTTCGTTCGTTCGTTCGTTCGTTCGTTCGTTCGTTCATTCATTCATTCATTCATTCATTCTACCTTTATTTATTTATTTCCTCTAACTTTAATGCATGTATGTTTGTCTCTTCCATTTGTTTGTTTATTTATTTATATAAGCCTTCTTCCTTTAAACGCACACACACACACACACCAGACACACACACACACAAATTGGATTTTTTGAAAAATATTGGTATATTTTGTATGAAAATGTAATGTTTTGTTGTTGTTGTCCATATAGTGAATGTCAATATGGTTGAGTGTAGTTTGAACCCCAATGTTCTTTAGAAATATTTTACGTAGTGGTTTGTTCAAGAAATAAATGAATACAGGTTTGGAATATCATGAGGATGATTAAATGATTACCGAAGTTTCATTTTTAGATGAACTATCCCTTTAAAATAAAGTCAAACGAGGCTGCGAGAGGTAGTTTTGGTACTGTCTGCTTTATGTTTGATGGTGATTTTTCAGCCAGCAAAACGTTGAAAATGTCTTTGAAAAAAGCAGCCTTGTTTTCATTCACATCAAATTAAATATGTCAACACTGTGGAGATCAAGAGATAAAGTTAATATTTACAGTATAGGCTAGCTAAATCTCAACCAACAGATTTAAAACATATTTGCTGATATTGAGTGATCGTCTTAATCTTTTAAACTGGCGTGATGACCTTCACACCTCCTAAATAAGATCGGATTCACACAGACATATGGTTTCCTCTTAGAGACTGTCATAACATACATGCATATCAATGCTTTGAGATTAATTTTTTATGTGGTTGGTGTGCACTCAGCGTAAAATCACTTGTCTTGACTAACTTACATTTATATTCAGTCTTATAGCCGATAAGTGCTAAAATTATTTCCCTGTAGGTCAGATTAATTGCAGACTGCTTCACACAGTTTTCTCCTGAAAAAAGAGCCTGTTATCTCCTCTTAATGCCTCAACATTTCTGAGTCCAAATCTCTGAGCTATTGCTATCCACAATTATTTTATAGTTATGTACTATTACTGTAGGTAAACAACTATGTCCAAGGAAGTTTGAGGAAATATTCGACACAGTGTTGATACTTGAAATTGTCCACTAGGAAATTATGATCAATGCATCATAAATCCTTCTTTGTTCTTAACTTCAGTGTAGTAAAGTCATGTCAAGTCAGCTTTATTTATATAGCGCTTTGCACAATACAGATTTATTCAAAGCAGCTTTACAGCGATAACAGGAAAATGACGAACACGGCGTGATTATGATTCGGGCTGCATCACAAGTCAGAAATCAGATTTGTAAAGAAATGTTGTTTCAATGAATATTTGCCTGCAGGTTTACTTTTAATAAGGTAAGAACTGAGAAGCATCTTTTAGTCAATAATCTGATGTGAAATACTAGAGACAAAACCCAGGCTCTGTTGTCTAAATGCTGTTTTCGGGGATCAGCTGATGGATGTGTGTGGTATATAGTTTAGAAGATTAGTGGCTTTCAGAGGCTTTTCCCACGTCCTCTAGGGCATTAACTCCTGAAGGACAGTGCTGTGCCTCAAAACCTGCCACTGTTTGGGTTACTGGAGGTTTGAAGCTGTGATTTTACTCCCCAACATTAGCTAAAGCTAGCTAAACTTCTCTACAGATGATTGTGGAACACCTAATTTACGTCTAAGTAACTGATGATAGATTAAGGATGGCTGGATAAAGACCTATCTCTACATATACATATACATACATATACATACACACAGACACACACACACACACACACACACACACACACACACACACAAAAACGCACACACATGCTGTATTTATTGTATAGACTGCACAGGGATACGAGAAAGTATTTAAACATTCAAACATCACTCGGTTCATGTTTAATTGAGTAACGAGTAATGCACAGTAGCATGCATGTAATGTGCTGGTCAAAATGGTTTATGTTTCTTTTAAATTCATCTATTTTTCACTTAAAGGACAACAACAGTCCCTCCAGAGAAATCCTTTGACTGATGGGCGTGTTGGACACAAACTGACTCCTGCAGCTCTCCTGAAAGCCTCATGGGATAGAAAGAAGGGCAGTGTTCAAAGAAATCAGCCGAGTGAGGCAAATTGAGGAGACAGTTCGGAAGGCAGTGTGGCCAATGGCTACGACCGCTCAGGCGAATTTAAAGTGACCTGTCCGTTCTCTGAAAGGGGGTGAACTTTTTGTGAACGGACATCCTCAAACGTCGCTTTACTATTCGAGCACATTCCCTGAGTAAATCCACTTTGCAAGGTTGGTATTTTGGTGCGGTTTGGCCAGTCCGAAGGCCCCGTTGCTATGCCGAACATGAATTTGACCCCATCGGTTCAGTGCAGACATCTGGATGAGAGTCAGTCACCCAAACATGACGGTGACGGCCCAGATCCGCCCTCCCTGTGCCAGCACCCCAGGGGTGAAAGGTTATTGGCTGCGCAGTCAGAGCTGCCAGCCTGCGATATGCCAGTATTTTTAGTAGGGGATTTTTCACGTTGTTGCCATGCAGCGGTTGGACTCCCGATCACTCTCAGCTCAATGTGTTGCTCCTGCTCATTGTGCAGTTTAGCTCGCTGAGCGTCGCGGCGCTGTGATGTCGAACTGTGACGGATCTCTGAGCTTCACTCGAGCAGAAAAATGTAGGTCATATTATAAAGCAAACACCTAGAGAGGCAGACGGAGACAGCAAGAGACTGGCTAGAAGGCATTAAAACCTACTCCAGCATGCACATTTTAAAGATGTTTTCTAACTTGCCGTTGGCTGGAGCCTCCACAGCCAGCCAGTGAACGATCAGGAGCAGGACGGGGGTGTGACTGTAGCAGGGCAAGAAAACCTCACACAAGCGTTGCAGTGGTGTCAAGGACAGGCTGCCTGTTAGAGAAGGAATGAGCACAGTTATAAAGCTCTCTGAAAATGGAAAGTGTAAAACAAAGCATCCAGATATAAAGAGATGCAGTCATGTCTTCATCACGTGCTCTGACTTGGACGACCCTGTCCTTGCTTCCTCTGTTTGCAGAATGTGTTAAAGGGCTTATGTGTTATATTCTGCAGTGTGACCTAAGCGTGACCTCAAACGGTTTTGCAAACATGAGCTTTTCAGTCCTGAATACTATATATATATATATATTGCAGTCATTATAATAATATAGAATTAAATGTGCATATATTCAGGAAATATCTATCTATATCTATCTGGTGACTGTGGGGGTCATTTTAGTACAGTGAATTCATTGTCATGTTCAAGAAACCAATTTGAAATGATTCGAGCTTTGTGACATGGTGCATTATCCTGCTGGAAGTAGCCATCAGAGGATGGGTACATGGTGGCCATAAAGGGATGGACATGGTCAGAAACAATGCTCAGGTAGGCCGTGGCATTTAAACGATGCCCAATTGGCACTAAGGGGCGTAAAGTGTGCCAAGAAAACATCCCCCACACCATTACACCACCACCACCAGCCTGCACAGTGGTAACAAGGCATGATGGATCCATGTTCTCATTCTGTTTACGCCAAATTCTGACTCTACCATCTGAATGTCTCAACAGAAATCGAGACTCCTCAGACCAGGCAACATTTTTCCAGTCTTCAACTGTCCAATTTTGGTGAGCTCTTGCAAATTGTAGCCTCTTTTTCCTATTTGTAGTGGAGATGAGTGGTACCCGGTGGGGTCTTCTGCTGTTGTAGCCCATCCGCCTCAAGGTTGTGCGTGTTGTGGCTTCACAAATGCTTTGCTGCATACCTCGGTTGTAACGAGTGGTTATTTCAGTCAAAGTTGCTCTTCTATCAGCTTGAATCAGTCGGCCCATTCTCCTCTGACCTCTAGCATCAACAAGGCATTTTCACCCACAGGACTGACGCATACTGGATGTTTTTCCCTTTTCACACCATTCTTTGTAAACCCTAGAAATGGTTGTGCGTGAAAATCCCAGTAACTGAGCAGATTGTGAAATACTCAGACCGGCCCGTCTGGCACCAACAATCATGCCACGCTCAAAATTGCTTAAATCATCTTTCTTTCCCATTCTGACATTGAGTTTGAAGTTCAGGAGATTGTCTTGACCAGGACCACACCCCTAAATGCATTGAAGCAACTGCCATGTGATTGTTTGATTAGATAATTGCATTAATGAGAAATTGAACAGGTGTTCCTAATAATCCTTTAGGTGAGTGTATATATGAATGTAGAAACAACATAAAGATAGCTTATATTTTGAATACTTGTTTAATGGCATCTTTTTACGCAAGAAAGCATCACCGATACCGATACTACTGAAGTTTCAATGAAATTGATTTTTTCCCCCTCAATTTTAGGCATTAATTATAGGCATTCAGCATTTATTATAATTGAAAGCTTTAATTTTTTAACATTCGTTAGGCTTTAAATTATATAACAACTTCTAATTTAAGTGAACTTTAAACAATCTTCACATAAACCCATTATAATAAATGCCACATTTACCTGTGCCCTTCAATATATCAATCTTTTTCTATTGGCCCAGTCAGACCGGTTCAGATTCAATGCACACACACACACACACACACACACGCACGCACTAACGCACGAACTAACACACACACACGCACTAACGCACGAACTAACACACACACTCACACACACAGTATATATATATATATATATATATATATATATATATATATATATATATATATATATATATATATATTATATATAAATATAATACATTTATATTTATTATATTTTCATGGTATTTTATGTTATTATAAGGGTTGTATGTATGTATGCTATGTTTTTTTTGTTATTATGTTTTTATACATTTGTCTATTGTTGTGAATTTCTGTAGTGAATTGCTCTAATTTTTCAGCATGACAATCATATACTTATGTTTAATTATTATGAAAAATTAATTGAATTCTTTTCTCCAGCTGTAGCATATTTCTATAAAAGATTAATTATAAGCAATTAATTTCTCTAGGCACATGTAGTATAGACTGTGGAGACTCATTGTTGCTGCGTGAATTAGTCTTGGAGTGAAGACAGGTGGTGATCTATTTTTAAACGCCCTTCTGAGCATGCTCTGATTTTAGGATTGTTCACACCTTTATGAAGGACTGCAGTCAGGTTGTTGTAATGCTTCTCCTTGCCACAAACGGCGCACTTGCACATCAAACCCCAGTTGCACACAAACACATTTCACTTGATATTGTGCTCTTTTTGAACATTTTTAGTTTCTCTCAGGTGCATCAAAACAATAAATAGGATTTAGCATAATTCCTGATACAGATTCATAGTCCATAGCACAAATGTTAGGTGTGGGAATCAGCAGCAGCCTGATATTGTAATATTGTTAAAAAATGTATTCAAAACTCTGACATATTGCAGTGTTTTTTTTTTTGCCATTTTTTTTAGGTTTATCTGCTGTAGACTACAATGCTTAGTGTACGTGGAGGCTTCTTTTCCCATCAACTTTCTGTTCATGGCCTACCTTGAGCTTTTACTGCACTGCAGCACATCATTCTGTCTTTGGCTGTAGTTTATCATGCCTGTATTTCAGGAGGTTCCTCATATACTATAATCTGTCCATTCTTGGCAGGCGTAATATTCCATGTATCCATCACAGTGAGAAAAGCTTTACACCCCATTATCGAAATCTGTCCTACCTTGTGTTTTGGACACTCTCCAGTGATATCCAAACAACACACAGAATGAAGCATCACAGATGACCTGGCAATGTTTCTCATTGTGATTAGTATATCTAAGATCGTATATCATTCAGTTACGTAAAACATTCTGTCATTTCACTCTTTGGGACCTAACCACAAACCTGAGGTTTTATTATTGACACTTGTGTAACCGGTCCAACTCGACCCGAGCGGGACTCGAACCGAGCGCGATGAACAAAGACCGGGAGTGAGGTTTACACGCACAGATCTTACTGGCCAAGGTATTTCCTCGGATATAAGACTGCAAAAAAGCCTTTTATTGCATTTGTTGTTAGCTTACCTTGATGGCTTATGTTTTGTCGACTAATATCTTAGTTATTCGCGCTTATATAATCACCAGTGTTGTTGATATGATATGTTCCCCCTACTGATGCCCACGGAGCTCTTTTGAAGACTGTGGGAGCTACAGGTCTTGACAAGTTAAAAGAGTGGTGAAGTGTTTGGGTTATTTTTCAGAGGTTATCTCAGCTTCCCTCATGAGCCGCAGCTGTTCAGCCTTTCTGAATCACACAAACACAAGTAGATTGGGATTAAAGCACATTCGGCCATTTCATCTCATCTCATCAAAGTGCATAAGAACCATATAACACCGCTAACATCTCGTCTTCTAATACTCCAGCGGTGACTCATGAATGCCAGATGCTGTTGAAACACTTACAATAACCACTTACCTATGTGAAGCCTCGTGCTGGTTGTTTCCAAACATTAGACCGAAGGCCCTTTCATGATTGGATTTCATAGGGGAAACTGCGAAAACTTGAGTAAAACAAATAATATCCTCCATATAGTGTTCTTTACAACTTACAAAGATCCAGTGATCCATGGATATTGACATGCAACCAGGAATCGTGTTTCCTGACATTTATTTGTGCCTGATTTCAATGCTGGGGAAATACATAAAGTCCAGCCCTAAAACTTATAGTTTACAGTAGTTACAGTTTTTGTCATTGTTTATTTAAAGACATACAATCATGCAGAATATAAGATGGTAAATATTGAATTGATGAGTTGTCAATACAATATATAACAATACAATTTATGGGGAATGATTTTACCCCAAAATTGGCGCAAAATGAATCTGCAAATCCACGTTTCGCTGCCTGGAGTCTGTTTCTGTGAATTGCATCGATCAATTTGCTTTTCTTTTCTGTAGCTTTTGGCAGTCTGTAAAATTATACCTCAGATTACTTGTCAAATCTATTTGTACAGTAAATCTCAAAGCTCTTTCCCGTTTTAGATGTGTTTTGTGTGTTTTTCACGGCATTCACGCCAAAAACCAATGCTGCCACTCAGTCTTTTTGCCACTCAGTGGGCGTAACCACAGTCACTCCGGCCGACGGGGACGTCCCGCGCACACACACTCTATAGGTCAGAGGTCACTCTTCCACCGGAACTAGACTCACTATTTTTCTCACAAAAATGCATCGCTCCACTTCATAAGGCCTTCATTAACCGTTTGGAGCCGTATGGATTACTTTATGATGGATGTTTTTTTTGGGTCACAAAATCTATGGTATTCACTCCCATTATAAAGCTTGGATAAGTCAGGATGTTTTGAATATAACTCAGATTGTGTTTGGCTAAAAGAAGAAAAAAGGGTGGAAAAAAGAAAAATGGCTTGAGGGTGAGTAAATTATGCGATAATTTTCACTTTTGGAAGGGATGTTTTGGGGTGAGGGGGGTTATTATAGTTAAAATTAGGAGGCAAAATGTAACTTTTATGGTTTCACTGTATATTGCTTTCAATAAAAAAATAAACAAAAATTCACTTTTGGGTGAACTAACGCTTTAATGGACAGTCGGACACATACACACGGCAGCCATTGTAAGTCCACAAGACTGCAAGTGCACATTTGCCATTTGGGACAGGGCCATAGTTGTGGTGTGGACTAAACTTAAACCTTTATTGTTATCATCCTTGGCGTGAACGGGCCTTAATACTGTGCGATTATGATGTGGATGTGTGATGTAGTTTAGAGATGTGAGCTTGATAAGTTGGCACTGCAGCAGCGGGTGGTGGAGGGGGTGAGGAAAGGACACGCTGTTTGGATTTTTCTGCTTGGCAACTCGAGCCCCTCCCGCTCGGATTCAAAGCGGAGCGAAGAGGGAATGTATGCTGTTTGAAGCTCTGCTCACAAGTCTACGCCGACTCCTGACGGGATCACACGCACAATCGCCGAGAGCCAGAGCGAGACATTCTTCCAGGGCAGTGGGGCACTGCATGAAATAATAATCAGAACACTTAGATGAAAAATAGTCTGTGGCGGAGACTGCTGTGGTGCTGACAGAGGCTTTAATCAGAGGAAATTAATATATGCAAACGGTCTTACTGTAGACGCAGTCTAAAGTTTCTATTGTGCTAGAGCAGAAATGGTCTTTAGCAGTGGTTCTTAACTTATTTTGCTCATCATCATGATTCATTACCCAGATTTTGTGAAGTTATGAGACTCATCCTTAAAATAAGACTTAAATTTAGTCATATTAACTGTGTTGGTCCAGTAATATTCAAAAGGATTATGTGTCATAGGCTAAATAGGAAAGTTAACTAGTTTCTAATCATCTCTTTCTCAGCCAATAATGCAGTGCACAAAACAAACTGTGGTCAGCACAATCCATGTTTATCCTCATTGCAAGTGAACTGGTATTTTAATGTAGCCTGGGATTTTTTTGTTTGTAGACACTTGTCATTTATGGACTTGGACTTAGAAGAATGTATGTTTGTGTTTTGTCGCAGGACAGGCAGTTCATCAAAATGCTGGGTTGTTTTAATCCATTTTGGGTCAAATATGGACAAACTCAAACATTGGGTTAAAAATGTAATTAAAACAACCCAGCATTTTTTAGAGTGAGGAAGCTTTTCTCAGGGATGTTCACATGACCGTACGCTTTTCTGTCATCCAGTGTGGAGTGTGCGTCCTGTTGAGGGAAAGAACATCTTCAACACCACAATCTCAGAGACTCCATGAGATCTGCACTCTTTTGCACTTCTAGAATAAGTTTAACAGTTATGCACATTGTTGAAGTATTTAGAACAAAGATCCAGAAGTGCAAAATGTATTTAGCATGCGTGCAGTATATGTACATCATATATCACATAACCGAACAGAATTGTAAAAAATGACTTGTTTTTACAGTTTCTTCGGCGTTGCTGAGGTGCTGTGAGTGGTTGCCAGGGTGTTGCTATGCATTTCTGTCCACCAGGGGGCAATCTTTGTAAGTAAATTAGCTTAGAAATGTAATAATTCACATTGAAATGTTTATTGTCAAAAGAGCCACACTGTGTCTGCACAGTAAAGTGGGATAGGAGAAGGCATTTTAACATTGAAAGTTCTCAGTTTAAGAATAGATGCAGTACCTGTGAAGTATAGATCACTGAACTCTTAACAGTAATCATAGTGCTTTACCCACAGATAAACCCACTCTACCCACAGTGAGCTTGAAGCTGTGGATTAGAGTAGCGGAGCATTTAGAGTTTAGATCTGCAGGGTTTTCCCCCCAGATCACTCCTGGAGAGGTTTTAGAAAAAGAAAGAAAGAAAGAGGAGAGGAGTGAGCCAACTGGCGTGAAACTAAAAGAGAAGCGTTAAATATGTCAGAATCAGCTGTTACTCCACGATCTCCCTCCTACGATGCCTGGCCGCTGTGAAGCTATTGTCTTAGACTCCTTAAATCTCCTGCGTTCTTATGAAAACTCACTCAGACATCAAAGAGGTGTGTGTGTGTGTGTGTGTGTGTGTGTGTGTGTGTGTGTGTGTGTGTGTGTGTGTGTGTGTGTGTGTGTGTGTGTGTATGTGTATGTATGTGTATGTATGTGTATGTATGTGTATGTATGTGTATGTGTATGTGTATGTGTATGTGTATGTGTATGTGTATGTGTATGTGTATGTGTATGTGTATGTGTATGTGTATGTGTATGTGTGTGTGTGTGTGTGTGTATGTGTGTGTGTTTAAATCCACTAAAAAATGCAGCATGAAAACAACACTTTATATATAGTCTGTTCTTAGGATGTGGTGTACCACTATATGAATAATTAAAGTCCTTTACACATCATTATGGTTTGGGATGATTATAATAAGCAGTTAGTGTTTGCAACGCTCTTAGGCCTGGAAACATAGTTTGTTTCATTCAATGCCAATGCTTAAGGAGTACTACCACTGAAAATCCCTCCGAGCCCTTCTCTTTCAGTGAATGGATGGGCACTAAGTCGTCAATCTGTGGTTCTCAGATGTGGAGATCGTGAGATCGTTTTTGACCGCTGGTCCGTTTTATGTTGGGGTTCTGAATGGGCAGCTGTTGGGTTTGAGGTCACTCCCTTTGGGCAGCATTTGTGGCCTTGGCTAATGGCAAACACCTGTGAAAGTCGGGATGGGGGTGGAGAGCATTTATGTCACGATTTGTTAAACAGATGGCAAACATCTTCCTTCGGCTGTCCTGATCACCACAGCTCATTTTGACTGTGCCAGGTTTTTTATTTGTATAGCACTTTTCTCAATATACGCTTCAAAGCGGCTTTACAGAAAATCATGATGTTGGTGTTTATAATATCTTAATCTCTTCATTCCTATAGTCGTATTAAGCTGATTAGAGTTGGGCGATAATAAAGTTTAAATTTTGTGACAAGCAATCAAGCAGTTGAGATTTGCTGTATACATATCAAGTATGCTGTATGTATTTGGATAAAGGTAGATATATCCACTTTACATAAAGAGCTACTGAGCAATAATATAGTTTACCTTTGTGATGCTATAAATAATGAAGTAGTTGACATTTGCTATATGTTAGATATATTGCTTTATGTGAGTATACTGCATGTACAAAGTTGGATTTACTGCATATCCAACTTATAAATAGACCTGGCAGTAATATAGTTTTGTGATGATTAAAAAAAAAAACTCAAGCAGTTGAGATTTACTCTAGTAGCCTATATGTGACCCTGGATCACAAAACCAGTCACAAGTAGCATGGGTAAATTTGTGGCAATAGCCAAAAATACATTGTATTGGTCAAAATGATCGATTTCTCTTTATGCCAAAAATCATTAGGATAAGATCATGATCATAAGATCAAAGATCATGTTCCATGAAGATATTTAGTAAATTTCCCACCGTAAATATATCAAATATTTATTTTTGTGAGTGAATGCAGCACAATCGCGAACATAAATCGACAAATTTAAATGCGATTTTCTCAATGTTTCGATTTTTTATCTTATTTAAAAAAGCTTATTTATTCAGCTTTCCGATTATGTGACCCATGACCCATTGACCCAGTGATTGGTTTTGTGGTCCAGGGTCACATATACCGCTTTACCTGTGTGAATCCGGGTAAGGTTGGATATGCTTACATTTTCTTGTTTTTTCAAGATTTGTTAAGAACAATAACAATTTCTACTCTTTTTTTTAATTAAAGGAATGCTCTGGGTTAAGTCTATTTTTACAGTCTATGGGTAAATAAATTGACAAAAAAAGATTAATGATTATTTGCAGTAATGCACTTACAATGGAAGTCTAGGAATGACTTTTCATGTAGAAATCTGCTACTATATTTTTTTCAGTGCAAAAGTTCACTATGTTAGTTTATATGAGTACTTTATGTATGCAGATAAAGCTGGATATATTTAGTTGCAAGTGTGAGTTAGTAATTACAGTTACTGGAGTTAGGTGATATGGAAATCTGTAATGTTTTGTTCAGTTTATAACAATTTGATGTAGTGACAATTGTGTTTTTTAACATTTATCCCATAGTGCAAAGTCTTGCCTTATTGACTTTTATATAAAAATGCATGCAAAATGCAGTTTTAAGAAGTTAGACCGGAAATATCAAAGTGCTTGTCATTTTTATTTTATTTGTGAGTTTTGTAACATGCTGTGCATTTAAAATGTGCATTTTTTTTTTCCAAATACAGACATGCACCATTTTTTTTCTTTTGACCATAAGAGTGTGTACTGTATATGTTGCATTAGTTTCACATTAGTTTCACATTAGTTTGATTATTCAGACTGTAAATTGACATGTTGATTTGAGCTCTCTGTAATGGTTAATTGGATAAGAGCAAGCCAGGAGCCATGACACTGCAGACAGCGGGGTGGTATTGTCAGTCTCATTAGGAGGAGACGGTTGTTCTGTCCTGTGGAGTGATTGATGAAGAGGCAGAGGGGTCTGGTCCCAGCAGGGTTTCTAACTCTCTCTCCTTCACCGGGACGCGTTGTGAGAAAGTTTCTGCGGAGAATTCCAGGAAGGGCAGGAGAAGCACTTTGTTCTGATCCCCAGCTGAACTTCCCTTCATTGAAATCCTCTCGCTCAAATTAAACTGCAGCACTGATGTAAATCCCAGATGACGAGACTCTCCTGTACAGCAGAAGAGCTTCTCTCGCATAACCAAACTGACCATTAGAAACCCAGTCATCTTTAATCCTGCCTCGCTTCATGTCTAATTATATGGGCGGACTAAGTCAAGTATAATAAAGTTACCGGATAAGATCAAAACGTCTAAGTAATGGATTAAAACTTGCTCACAAAATCCTTTTATGAAAAGTTAACTATAGATCACTGACATCAGGGTCTTCTCAAATGACTAAAATACATTTATTTGAAATGAATTATATTACGCTCAATTATTCTCAATCTTTAATTTGGCACTGCTGGGCATTTGCCTTTTACTTGAAAATCACAATTAAGAGCAATCAATTTCTGTTTTCTTAATGTAACAAAGTCCTTTTTAACAAATGATGTTTGTAGTCAATGCATATACAATGAGAATTATTAATAAAAAAATTAACACAATACTATACATTTTTTTTTATAAAATAATATAGCTTACGCTACACAAGGAAAAGATTGCTATATGCATATGTTGTCACATTGTCAAATCAAGTTCCCTTAAATCAATTGTTGCTAATGTTTATTTTTCTTCAACATATAACATGATTATGTATTATTTATTTTTTTGGTTGCATTTTCAGTGTAATATGAGCCCTGGGCAATTGAAAGGATCAAACTGTTGTTTCATGTAGATGACATCCTTTACATGTGAATAGATATCCTGTCTTGAAGCCAATTGGTTTGCAAATGAAGGCACAGCTCTGTCCCTCAGGGAAACTGAAGGTAGCCGAAACACAGTCTCAGTTTTCACCTTCTATCTAGAGATTACCATGAGGCTGCTGCTGTTCCACTTTCTTTTAGACATCTCTGAAACCCCAAGAGTCATGAGTAATTTAAACACACCTTCAATGGAAAGCACAACAGCTGTGCTGGAGAAATTTAACTGAATTGAAAAGGTATTTACAGATATGTATAATTACAGGAATGTTTTTATTATTAAATAGGAATTATTAAACGACTATGAACAGGTGAATATGAAGAAAAAATGTTTCATACGTTTAATGTTTGCCACAAATTCAAAATCACAGTGATTTATTTTTCCTAAAATAATGAGTTATTTTTATTATTATACTTTTTAATAACAGCAATATGACCCCCCCCCCCCCCCCCCCCCCCACCAAACAAGTTAAACAATGTAATTTAATTCAAGCTAAACATCTTTAAATCGATGCTGTCATTAAGAGACGAGACATGGAGAGTTGAAATCTCCTCACGTGAATTTACTATGGTGAAGGCTCGCCTCATAAATATTAATTTTATTTTTCAGTTGTTGCTTGGTAACTTTCCTGTAGCGTCCTGTTACGTAATATCATTAAATATTCATAATTACAGCAGGCAATGCACAGGTAGGATTCGCTATTTCGCCATGAAGACTAGAGCCCTCCTACCAACGGCTCCCTTTCAGCCAATCACTTCGGCCTATCCGGTGTACGTCATATTACGTAATTAATATTCATAAACCGAGCCTTTAACACTTACCCGTGCGCGTGCGTTTTGCTCGGTCCGCTGGAGTGCGCTGAGTTCAGAGCAAAATCTGCACCGAAAAGTCGCTGAGACTGAATGGCTCAGCATTGGACTAATAGCGTATCATTCACACGCAACTTTACGGTTTTAACTTAGTCAGTGGAATGATTTCATTACTGACAGCTGCTTTTTTTTTGGCGTGTTGCTTCTCGAAATTGAGCAAACCAGTTGCCGGTTGCTTTACCTGCTCTGATAAGGATAACTTACAGTCAGTCAGACAGACAACTGCTGCATGATACACTCTTACCAGACTTCCCTTTAACTCATCAGAAGCCAGCCAGGACTAAATATTCAATGTCACAGGTAAGATTTTTAATATAACATATCATAATAGGCTAAGCCTGAATGTATTAGAATGTTCTCAAATGCATGACACCAAGCCAATTACCATAGGCTATATATTTTTGACATGTTAGTACTATAGTAGATCAAAGTATCATGCAGTAGTTTTTTTTGTAAGGGGGTTAGATAGCAATATAATACCTGACATTTTGACTTCTGACATAATAACAGCTTGTTATGATCTTTGTTTTCATTGATGTATAATTAAAGGGTATAGTTAAACACCCTAAGAGGAGTGTAATGCCTAATAATTGTATTGTTGTATTTTGCAGTTGAAGTGATTACTGTGATTGCTAAATAAATAATCACTTTTTACCAGGCATAATATAAAGGGATGATTCGTATGTTACAAAGTTTAATGACAGTCCTCTGTTTGCATGGGCATGAGCTCCGGATACATCTGTACAAGAGCATTAGAAGGCTGAAAATCCAGCCCTTCAGGGAAGATGATGTGATGACAGGATTATTATTTAATTTATCAGGTGCTCGGCCCCGATGTGTTGTGTCTGTTGGACTAGCTGGACTGTTGGCCAGCAGCACTAACAAGACCTTATGGGACTTGGACTTCACACTTGCTATTTTGAGTGGTTGCACGCGAGAATTTGCTCACCGTTTTCAGGGTGGTGATTTTCACACACAAAATCGTTGTATGGTTTGGTTTGCAGTGAATCTCCTTGAAGATTTATCTTTTAAAAGACAGAGCTGTTAGACTTTATACTGTCAAATCTTTTGCGAATATTGATCAGCTGAGGTAATCTTATCAATGGGCTTTTTTATGTGCAAGAATATTGATTTTTTTTGTTGTTGTTGTTGCACAGAGCAGTTGTCATTGCAATCATATAATGTTTAATGATTTGAGTTTTAGCTGACAAGTATTCTAGCTCAATGAAACTGTCTGTCTGTAAGCCATCACTCCAGGCAAAAAAAAAACAAAAAACCTTCTGCCAGTGAAGTCTGAGTTGACTTGCCTGGAGTGTCACTTGGAGAAGTTTGTTGTTGCTTTGTGCTGAAGGAGATTATTGAAGTGTTTGAAGAGTTTCTAGGTAACCAGCCCCCGTCTGTTACACACACACACACACACACACACACACACACACACACACACACACACACACACACACACACACACACACACACACACACACACACACACACACACACACACACACACACACACACACCACACACACACACTGATAACCTATTGATCCAGGAATAGTCAGTTCATTAAAAACAAGACCAAACAAAACTTTAATGCATTAAGTCTTTATAATCAATCAGGTTAATGGATATATGTACAACATGACCTTGCTTCACTGTGCTGTCACTTTATTTAACTTTCTGCTCACATCCTCATTTAAGCAAACGTTGTTCTGCTGAATATGTGATGTATTTATAATTTTGTGTCCAAAAAAAAAAGAATACTTACTATGATTAATCTGACAATGACCCCATAACCTACAAACCCATATTGACCATGACCAAATTATTGCTGGATTGCTTTTATTTAAAACATTTTTATTAGAAGTGTTTATAAGGCAAGCATCACTGTTACTATTTCTATACTTGGAGTTATGGATCTGAATAAAACAGTTTTTGAACAGAACAGTTATTCGTCAGGTGTGTGGTGTTGGTTTTTTAATATGATGTCATTACATTGCCGTCTTGCCGCCGGCCAATCGCTGCATTGCTGATCATGGTTTCCAGTATCGGTATCTGCCCTTTCCAATGAACACAAGAACGCTCAGTAATCTCAGACAATTTAATCCAGATATATTTTAAGCAAATCCACAAATTCGTTTGAAGAACCAAATTACCAGATATCAGATATTACGATTAGAAGATCGGACATCTGACAAATCATCTCAGATGTATTAAGTGAGGTACGAAGACTGGACCCCAGATTTAGATGTATGTAGTTGTTATTAAAGCTCAGTATCATGTTAAACTCTTGCCATCAGCACAGAAGCACTTCTGCTGGGTTAATGGGGTCAGTATCAGGATTCAAAGACAACAGTGTTGACTCTGGCTCCATATCTCCCATAATCAGCTGCTCACAGGATCGCCAGCAAATGTGACAAACATGAGTGACATTGCTGATGGGCATGAGTCCAGTGACCACGTGTGGCACAACTGACTGGTTTAATGACAGGCTCTCCTGTTCATGTTGTGGTTGCGCCCGCACTGGATGCTGAAAGCAGTTATGTGAACTGGAGGCTGTTCTGTCCAGTTGTTGAGTTCATGTGCTGTTGTTAGTGATGCTAGTTTGTTTTGAGTTAGTTAGCACCCCATGTGTTATTTACATTAATGGTTCCTTAACTTTTTTAAGTTCCAGTTCCTAAATAATTTTAAGTTTATTTTGAATTGTTTGTGTTCATTTTGTGCAAGTCTCATCTACGGTTAAAGGGTTAGTTCACCCAAAAGTAAAAATTAACCCATTATTTACTCACCCTGAAGCCATCGTAGGTGTACATGACATTCTTCTTTCTGACGAATACAATCGGAGTTACATAAAAAAATGTCCTGGGTCTTCCAAGCTTCATAATGGGAGTGAATGGCTGGAGAAAATTTAAAGCCCAAAAAAGTGCATCCATGATAAAAATACTTCACACGGCTCCGTTTCTGAAAAAAGAATAATATAAATTAAAAATTTATATACTATATATATATAGGATTGTATTGCAGATGGCTCAACACCACGAAACAAACAGTTTAATGTGATCTCATTGTGATATCATGTAGGGCATTCCCAAAGACACCTACTTTCGCATATTAGATCACTCATTATATGTACACATATTACTTTGCAACATGGAATGCCAGTGCGTGACAGAAAAATGCTGTACTTGTGATTAAGTTAACATTTATGATAATGGGCTACTTTTCTACTTTTTTGATGTTTGCTTGTCTCGATTATCAATAGGTCATGCAGTTACTTCCAATTATGAGCACTTTAAAGGTGAAGTGTGCAATTTTGTGCAATAGTTGGACAAACAGAAAATTCTTCCCTTAAACTAAATCATCTTACAAATGGGTAATAGTTGCCTCTGCATATTTTAACATTGGAAAAAAAAATCACTGTTCAGCAGGACTTCTGGACAGGGCGGTTTCCACCTTTGCACCCTTTCAAAACCTCAATTAAATAGTGATTTCTCTGTAGTTTTGTGTTTGGCGGGTGGAGTGACTTTTAGCAGTGAGGCGTTTGTACAGCGCACAAAAGAGCTGACGCCTGCAGTCCAGCCCAACCCAGAATGATCTCAGAGTGCACAATTAACCGACTGGCTCGTTGACTCACCATCAGAATCTGAATCTTTTCATATCTTTAGAAACTTATAGTGGAGGAATGAGTGTAAACCAGTTATAAGTTATCAGAAGTGGAACATTGATCTGAAAAGGAATGAGATCACCTTCACACACACACACACACACACACACACACACACACACACACACACACACACACACACGTACAAAATCCTTCCCATTGGCTTTGTATATTCAAATGAGTTTCCAATTTGCATCCGTATGATTCCAGCTGCTTGAATGAGCCCAGTCTCTTTAAAGCCCATGTGTTTCTCTTTGAGGTCTAATCCGCTCATAATTATCTCGTGTTTTCAATGCTCTTTCATTTCTTTCCTTCTGGATACATCTGCACTTCTCGTTTTGTCTCTGTAGTTTTCTTTTAAATAAACGTTTTATTTAAATAAATATTTCAATAAGCCGTGGCAAATTAAATGATACTTGTCACTTACTAGTCCTCATACTTAGGGTTAGGGGTTTGTTAAACCACTAACCCCAACTCGTCCATTTGTTGTTAAGCCGGGTGCACACTGTGCGATTTTGGCCACAATTTGCGATTTTGGCCGCAATTTGGCCGTCTGAGACAAATTTAGCAAATCCTAAAAAAAATCCTCTGATCTAGGCTAAAATCTGAAGTATTTGAACGTTAGTTTGACATGTTCACCGACAGTGACGTGTCAGAAGATTTGACTCACAGTCCTGCAGTGTGTCTTCTCCTACGACGACGGCCAAATTAACTTTGTTTTCCAGGACAAGCCGTGATCAAAATTAACGTGAGAGATTTCTTTGTAGCCACCGTTTCAGTCCCGTGTGTAATGCGTGTCACCGAACGTGTCATTGATTGATGATGTAAATCTCCGCACGAGTTTTCTTGCGTGCGTCCGTTTTTAATGCGTCTTGACTTGTCGTACAGTCTGACATTAATGACAACGGAGATCTTACAGTGTGACATGGCTTACAGCGATGATCATGTTCGTACAGTCTGACAAGCAACAATCGTAAAGGATGATAATAAATCGACAGTGTGCACCCGCCACCCGGCTTTAGAAACATGAATGATGGCCCACATTGTTGGAACTCATACTTTGTTCTTTTTTACTTGCCATCAGCAATCAGACTAATGATTTTTGTGATGAATCCCATATAACTGAATTACACGGAGCTATCGTAGAGACTTGATAGAATGGACCAGTATAAGTAACCTACTAGAACCACCAGAAACACTCTAGCAACTACATAGCAACACACTTTAAGCGTTTTAGAACCAGTGTTTTTATTATTATTATCGTTTTTTTTAAATTTACTTTTGTCAGTAAATCAAACCAGTGATTAAACGGTCAACTTCACATTGTTTCTCTTAGTAGGATTCAAATCATATATAAATCGATCAAAGAACGCTTCCTTTACAATCGCTGGAGCTGTCAGTCAAACAGCGCGAGTTTATCAGTGACTAAGTTCTGGACTCTCGCCGAAACTCCCGTAATAATCAATGAATCTCTTATTTACATTGTGTTTGCACTGTTAGTTATAATGAAAGCATTCATTAGAGTGCCAAAATTGAGTTGCAATGATGAGGTCACTGTTTAACATATCTGTGAGCGGCTACAATGCTCATCACTGCAACCTTTCATGCCACAATCTAAATATGATGCTGTAGATTTAAATTTAATGCTATAATCAACACTTTTCACGATTCGTTTACCTTGAGCGCTGTAATAGTAAAAACGTGCTAAAAGTTTTCAAGAGAGTTCCACATGTAATACTAGCTATTTCATATGCAAAGATGTCAGCCAATCACAGCAGTGGGCGTTAACACTGAAGTCTCACACAGACACGCCCCTTCACACACAGCGTTCAAATCAGAGGGATAAAATCAGGATGCCTTTTATTTCTAAAATATGACAGTTTTTGACGTAAAGATCATAATAACATTATAAGTGCACCCCAGTTAACATTTAAAATAATGCAATTCATGACCCCTTTAATAATTAATTATTACCCTGTTTAGAATACCTTAGCGACGACAACACCTTGTGGCAGCAAGTTTTGTGCAGTCGATTACATTCTCTTGAAAAATATAAAAATAATTCTTTAAATTTTGATTTTATTTCTATTTGAAAAAACATTTTCCTGCTTTTCATGTGTCCTACTTGTTGCTGAAGCAGTTGTCCTCATTTTTAATGCGCTCTGTTCTATTGATTCATTGCTCAAATTTTCATTACCGAGTTCAAAGACATCAAAGAAAGCTGTAAATTTTCTTCAAGCATCAGGAGCCCACAAAAAAATGTTGCCGCACACACAGTGCTCAGATTCCAAGCCGCTCTTGCATTCTGAATGTCCGTTATGAAAGCCTGGATTAGACTATTGATGGTTCGGATAGATTTCTCAATCCCTGTGTGGTCTTTTGTGGTCTACCGTTGCCAGAACCGCGTCTCTGAAGGCGTCTTCCTTGTGTTGTTATCTAGAATGCTTGTTTAATACGATGCTTTGGCTCTGGATCAATGTGGACCAGATTTCAGAGGCAGGGCTTTTGTTGTCGATTGTCCGGTGTGGTTCGCTGTAACGTGCCGCCCAGCAGTAGATGGATGTTGTAGATGCCCTTAGACGAATGTTTGTGCAACATGTGTCTTCCAGATGTACAGGTATAGTTGTTGCGGTCTGTTCCCCATGGGACTGCATTTCCTACCCATCATCTGACTTGAAAGAGTTTTATGTGCATACAGGTCTTTGGATGTGAGATTAAAGCGTCACTTATCGCCCGTGCCCTAACAATAGGACCATGATTAGGTTGTGGATGTAATTGTGATGGCGCACTTGTTGTTTGTTGTTTTTACAAGCATGCTGGAAAAACGTGTTCAGCGTGGATTAAAAGTGAAGCCAGGATGCCATGTTTTTTTTCTTTTCTTGAGGCAACCAGCATGAATCACAGTTAATATTTGCTCAATGTAAAATTATGGAATTAGCTAATGGCACACTATTATTCTTTCTCTGATTATGAATTATTTAAAAATGGTCATAATTGACTCTCTTTTTTTAGCATTTTCAAATGTTAATAAAGATTCATGTCCCTCAAACATAATTTAGTTATGTTATCACCCTCTTTATGACTATTAAAACCAGGCTTGCTACTGTACCTTTAAGACTTCTGAAAAAGTTTGTGGTCAATAAGATTTTTTTATGTTTTTTAAAGAAACCTCTTATGCTCACCAGCTAGATGATGAAATATTATTACAGTTTAAAATAACTGTTTTCTATTTGAATACATTTTAAAACAATTAATAAGTTATTCCAGTGATGCAAAGCTGAATTTTCAGCATCATTACTCCAGTTTTCAGTGTCACACAATCCTTCAGAAATCATTCTAATATGATGATTTACTGTTCAAGAAACATTTCTCGTGTTATGAGAAATGGCAGTCTTTGATGAATATAAAGTTCAAAAGAATGGCATTCATTTGAAATTGTTTTTTTGTAACATTATTAATATATTTACTGCCACTTTTGATAAATATAATGCATAACTGATGAATAAAATTAATTTCTTAAAAAAAATCAAGCTGACCCCAAACTTTTTAATCAGTATTGCAAATGTGGAAGGTCAAAAGTTAATGAGCTCATAGTTGTTATCACGCATTGATGGTCTGGGTGGACTGTGAGGACATTTGCTAACTGTGCTAATGGAAAGCAATAGATTGTTGCATGTTTAGACTTTGCTGATCCGGCAGTATGATGATGAAACCAGCATCATGACCAAACATGACCCCGAGCATGAATGCAGCTGGTGCTGATTGTGCCAGCACACCGAGGGCTTTGGCTCTCTTCACACTAAATTTGGGCACCCTCACACCATTTTTGCATGTCCAACATGCTTCACTTATCATGTTGATAAACATGCAGAGGAGCTTGCATCATCTGGAAAGCATTGTGCTCTGTTTTAACCATTTATTTGTGTGCACATCTCTTAAAGGGCTTTCAGTAAAACTTTTGAAAAGATTTTGAAATCGGTGCTACCTGAAAAAAGGCAGCTGTATTCCCTTTTGCCAAATTGACCCCATAATGCACTGGGGTGGTTGCCGCCCAAGGCCACTCCCACCAGTCTGCTATGGATACACTTACCAGAGTCAAATACTGCCTTGCTTTAGTAGGAAATACTTCTTAGCAAACTTTTATATTGTTCCCATGTGGAAGAATTCAAAGGCCTGGATTTACAGACAGCGTTTAGAATATGCCAGGATTAGGCCTTAGTTCAATTAAGGCATTTAAGTCGCTTTTTATTTTATTTTATGTTTCTAGTGAAGGATACAGTGCTTCGTAGCGGCTAAATGCTGTGAAATATCGTAAATATGGAGAAAACGCTGTGACGGAAAATCTGAATTGTAGTCGACATTTGTATAGTCAAAAATTCAGCATATTTGAATGATTTCTGAAGGATCATCTGATGAAGACTGGAGTAATGATGCTGAAAATTTTGCATCACAGAAGATTAATATTTTTGTGGAAACTGTGAAATAATTACTTTCAGGATTCTTTGATGAATAGAAAGTTCAAAAGAACAGCTTTTATTTGACATAGAAATATTTTATAACATTATAAATGTCTGTACAAAAAAAAGGCGTACTAACCCAAAATGTTTGAACGACACTGTATGCATAAGCTTCATTATGAAATCGCCATCCAAGAGGACTATCGCAGTGCCCGGCCGCAGAAGAATTGACCCGTGAAATGTCTCAAAATATTAAATAACTCCACCACAAACATTCCTGTTTTGTAATACGTGATCTTTGCTTTAGGTTCTGATGGAGATTGTGAAATGGGGGGTGCTGGTTCATATGTTGAGTCCATCTGCTGTCTGCAGCCGTCCTGACTCCGCTCAGCCGGAGCTGTTGTTGCTGCCAGTCAGAGGAAATGTGGCCTTTGCTCAGCCTGCTGAGAGGAGACGGACGGGGGTGGAGGCACAACAGATTTTTCAGAGTAGTGAGGAAGAGAAGGATATGGGATCTCATCAAGGTTCTGGTGTGGTGAGAAGCAAAGAGCATCAAGGTGTGAACCAACTGTTTCCTTTCGAGACCCCTGGGAGACCCCTCTGACTGGTTGAGTTGTACATGACCAGGAGCTCAGCAGATGTAGTGCGTGATGTAACCATTGCAGTAAACGTTCAACGGCCCGTGTTTCCTTTGTAAACTGGGCCAAAAGTTCAGCATGACCGGAAGGTTCACTGGCATCACCTGACCTGCACATAAAGGCCAAGACCTGATTCATGCTTGAGTAAAACAGAGACAAATGACAACAAGCCTCATGGGATTCGGAAGTTGGTTTGCTTTCTTTTCACTGCACTTTCATGTTCATTATAGAGGAAACTCCCAGGCTCGCAAGGCAAAATGTAGTCACTAGCGCTTAGGGTGGCCATACGTCCGGATTTTGGCCGGACAGTCCGGATTTTAAGCCCCCTGTCCGGCGTCCGGCGCAGCCTCAAGCCGGACACTCATTTGTCCTCCTTTTTGGAGTTGCGCTGAATTGTTGAAAAAAAATGAACCTATAAAAAGCCCGCATAATGATAGCGGCTCTCTGATTCCCCTAAATTAGGCCGGTGACACACTGGCTGCGTGGCGTGAGCGTGGCGTTTCTGCTGCGTGGCGGCTGCGTCGCGTTTTCTGTGTCTTTGCACATCAGAAGCGTGTCTGACGCGGCGCTGCTGACACGCATCACGCTTGTTCAACATATGGGAGAGAGTTGTGGAAGCCCTATACTTCGTGTTAAGCATAAAGCCTACTGATAAAGACAATGTCAGCACAGCAGTATTGACAGCAAAATAGACTACAGAATATTTTGTTCTGTCTTGACAGGTGCAATATTTGAAAATTGATAATTAGGCCTATTTATTTATTTTTAAATGAGGCCTATATTTATATCTGAATTTGTCAAAAATGTAATTTATTAATATGTATCCGTGTACAAAATAACATAGAAACATATTTTCCTATTGTATTTTGCCTGGAAACGCTTCCCACACGCTTGCATGTCGCGTGAAAAATAGGTGTCGGTTCTATTTCTAGCATGAGACGCGCGTGTCACGCAGGCAGTGTGCAAGCTCACCTGTTAACATGGGAGCCGAAATAAAAACGGACACGCCACGCAGCTGAGACGCGCACGCCACGCAGCCAGTGTGTCACCGGCCTTTCAGTTCAAATCTCTAGAGCCGCGCGTGCGAGACAGAACATACTGTATGTGCTCCAAACCGTGCAGCGCGCAGAGAGCGAGAGACCTTGCGTGCCCTCAGCACCAACTACACCCCCATATCCAACACCCCGCCCCCCGTCAACAAAAACCACCGATCACCAAAATATATGTGTCCTCCTTTTTGGTGTTATGGAAATGGCCACCCTACTAGCGCTGGCAATTAAACAGAAACGTGCGGTCAGGCCAAAGTGGCAACAGTTTACTGCATACATACCACATGTCCTGGAACATAAAACCAAAGAGAAAACATGAATCTGAGTTTTTGTACAACAGATTAAATCAGTAGAGAGCTAACTGGAATTTGATTGGTTTTGTACTGCTTGTAGCTGAAGTGTGCAATTTTTTGGATGTTAATAATAACTGATGATAATTAAAACATTTTTTATACATTTTTGACAAGTATAAGTATATTAAATGTATATCTTTTAAAATTATAATCAGTTAGATATATTTAAAACAATCATTATTTTTGCAGTTCCATTTGGTGCCACTAGAGAGGTAAAAACAACAAACTTCAGCATTAAGTTGTCTTAAACAGCGTAAACTCTGTTTTACTCGAAAGAGAAATGTTGATAATTTTGGATCTTGGGAAATGGCTGTCTGCGGTGGAAACCTCCAAACTTCTAGGAATGTGTTAGTCTTCACATGTTCCTTTCTTTTTTGTTTAGCCTATTCTTGGTTTGTTGTTATTTTGGTCAAAGCTATTTATGTCTTGATGAGCACTATTTAGACCTTTACTCTTAATTTACATGTGTCAGGACATGCAAATACTTCAGCTGATGCCATTTGGTCCCTATTGACCTTCATATGGAAGAGCAATGCCACACATGCATCTGTTAGCACCATTATATGAATCAGGAGGACTTCAGGCGAAAGTTAGGACTTCCAGATTTTGGTGCTCTCACTTTCTTTAATTATACATGGAGAAAATGTATCATTTTAAGATGTAGATACATATAAATTAATTTTTATGTTTTTTTGCAGAAAATTTGAGTGATGTTTGGCATGCAAATCTCACTTCCACCATGTTAGGGTGTTGTAGTTTGTAGCCAGGGGGTGCTAGGGTGTTGCTAGGGCTTTCTGAGTGGTTGCTGGGTAGTTGCTCACTGGCCCAAAAGAGCCAATCCCCAAGTCTTTATGATTCTCTGGTTTAGAAAAACCTGTTTTGACTGAGTGTAGTTGTCTTTTGAGTGACCCATATTGTGTGACTCCGATTTTAGTTTTGCAGTGAAGAAAGCAAGATGGTTTGGGTGCAGTCCGGTGATGTGGAAACGCCGCGGTGTCCACACTTCCTCGTTAGTGTGGGATTAATTAACGGAGGCACGGAACAGTGGAGAACACGTCTGTCAGATACCATTGAGATCAGAGAGGTCATAGAGAGTCCAGGGAGCAAAAAAACCTGCTGACCCCCAACTTCAGCGCTTTCTGCAAGAAGGAAAGATTCAGTACAGACCGTGTTCCCAGAGGAGACAATTCTGTTTGAAATTATTGATGTTATGTGATACATCAAGGTCATGATTGTAAGGATCAGAGAAAAAGAAAAAAGAGGGGAAAAACAGAAAAAATGATGTGCTGTCTGGTACAGCTTATCATGGCACAACTATTAATTCATTAACACACACACACACACACACACACACACACACACACACACACACACACACACACACACACACACACACACACACACACACACACATATATATATATATATATATATTAGTCATGTGAAAAAGAAAGTACACCCTCTTTAAATTATATGGTTTCAAGATCATATGGGATCAATCATCTGGTCCTTAGCGGGTCTTAAAGTTAGGTAAAAACAACCTCAAATTAACAACAACACATGACATACTACAGTTTGTCATTATTTATTTAACAAAAACTAGGCCAAAATTGAGAAGCCATGTGTGACAAACGAAGTACACCACTTTTTGTATTTTTTTATTAAGTAGCACTCATGTGCTGCTAATCATTCAGATGTTTGACACAATGCCAAGCAGGGAAGACATCAGCAATGATCTTAGAGAAGCATTTGTTGCTGCCATCAATCTGGTAAGGTTACAGCCATTTCCAAACAATCTGAAGTTATTTTATAGGGAAGATTATTCACAAGTGGAAAACATTCAAGACCGTTCTTCCCAATCTTCCCAGGAGTGAACGTCCCAGCAAAATCACCCCAAGGTCAGACTGTGCACTGCTCAGAGAAACTGCAAAGAAAACTAAGAACTACATCTGAGACTATGTAGGCCTTAGTTAAAATGTTAAAGTTCATGGCAGTACAATTAGAAAAAGACTGAACAAGTATGGTTTGTTTGGAAGGGCTGCCAGGAGAAAGCCTCCAAACCTGTAAACCACAAGACATTTGGAACGATGTCCTTTGGACAGACAAGACCAAAGTGGAGATGTTTGGCCATAATGTTCAGAAAACCAAACACATGATATCAGCACAAACACCTCATAGCAACTGTCCATCACGCTGATGGAGAGGTGATGTTTTGGGCTTGTTTTGCAGCCACAGGACCAAGGCATCTTGCAGTCACGGAGTCCACCATGAACTCCTCTGTAAACCAAAGTATTCTAGAGTCAAATATGAGGCCATCTGTCCGACAGCTAACGCTTGTCCGAAATTAGGTCATGCAACAGGACAATGATATCAAGAACACCAGCAAATCTACACCTGAATGGCTGAAAAAGAAAAGAATCAAGGTTGTACTGGCCCAATTAAAGTCCAGGCTTCAACTTAAATGTTGGGGCGGGACCTTAAGACAGCTGTGCATAAACAAATGTCCTCAAACCTCAATGAACTAAAGCAACATTGTAAAAAAGAACAGGCCCAAATTCCTCCACAATGATGTGAGAGACTGATATAGTCATATAAAAACGATTGCTAAAGGTGTTTCTACAAGCAATTAAATCATAGGGTGTACTCAGTTTGTCATCCATGACGTCTCCATTTTGTCTTTTTTTTTGTTTAATAAATAATGGCACAGTGTAATATGTATCGTGTTGCTGCTCATCTGAGGTTGTATTTACCTAATTTTAAGACCTGCTAAGGACCAGATTTGTTTTTACGTAATATGTCTAATACGACTAATACGTAAAACCAAAAATTCAAAAAGAGTGTATTTTCTTTTTCACATGACTGTATACACACACACACACACACACATGAAATAAATGACAAAATAAGTAAATAAATAAATAAATATATATTCTTTAAATGCATTACTATATTTTTGATCAAATAAATGCTGTCTTGGTGCAAGAGACTTATTTCAAAACATTTAAAAATATCTTCAACACTTTTTTTGACTGGTAGTATGTGTGTGTGTGTGTGTGTGTGTGTGTGTGTGTGTATACAGAATATTATATATATATATATATATACACACACACACACACATACTACCAGTCAAAAGTTTTAGATCACCAAGGCTGCAATTATTTGATAAAAAAAAACAAAAAAAAAACAGTAATATATATATATAAATAATATAACATAATATATATATATATATATATATATATATATATATATATATATATATATATATATATATATATATATATATATATATATATATAAAAGAATTAAAGATATCAATGTGGGGGGAAAATATGCTACGAAATGCCACAAAAGTGTACAATATGTTCCCTTTACATGTTAAGGAATAGGCAACACGTTTACAGAGAAAATAAGAGAGATGGTTAGAGGAACGAATGCGGGAAGGCTAAAAAATGGACAGATTGTGCTTTCATGAACATCTGAACAGAAGTGATAATACAGGCTCCGACATGAGAGAGTGGAATGCTGGCAGACCTTGTGAGGACCGCAGAACATTTGTCATGACATTTGGTGAATCTCTCTCTCTCTCTCTCTCTCTCTCTCTCTCTCTCTCTCTCTCTCTCTCTCTCTCTCTCTCTCTCTCTCTCCCTCTCCCTCTCCCTCTCCCTCTCCCTCTCCCTCTCCCTCTCCCTCTCTCTCTCTCTCTCCTCTCTCTCTCTCTCTCTCTCTCTCCTCTCTCTCTCTCTCTCTCTCTCTCTCTCTCTCTCACTTTTACACACAAACACATGCACAGCCTGTCTAGTGCATATTTATAGTCCCTAAATGAATGCTGGTTTGCAAAATCTGAATTTATCCTAGATTTTTATATATTACAAAGACAATGTGAGTAGTGTTTGGTTGTGCAGAAGAAGTTCTTTACCTGATGAGTTGTGTGTGGTTGTCAGGGCGTTGCTATGTGGATGCAATACGGATTCAAGGGTGTTCTGGCAGGTTGATACGGTGTTAGGGTGGTTGGTGGGTTGGTAGGGTGGCCTTATGGTGCGTTCACGTGGTATGGAAAATATGATATTTTCCACTTGTGAACTTACCATTGTAACGTCACACTTACCAGTGTGTTGCGTTCAAGTGCTTTTGTTGTCGTAATGTGGTAAAAAGATGTAGACCCAGACCTGTTATTTTGCTAAAACTATTTTAGATTGCTTAAGTCATCTTCTACAGCAAGAAGATGATTTATCAAAGCTCAAACTGTAAATAATAAGCTGTATATTTTCTAGATCATGAATTTTTACCATTCACGACTCTCGCGTTGCTCTCGCCATTTTGAAAAGTTCAAAGGTTATCTCATCTCGGCAACTTGTGCATTAAAATATTCTACGAGTTGCCCAGTGGAAAATACCAGATGAGGGGGTGTTCATGTGCATTTTCCACGTTGGATTTTGGTATTTACCATAAATACCATAGCACGTGAACGCACCTTTAACACTCTACATATGAGCAATAGTAATAGAGATTTTTATCTTTAGCAAACACCACTAAAGAATTTTGCTGTTTGAGCATGAAAAAGGTTTGCAAAGTTACAAAGACACTCCAAAGCGAGTCCCTGAAACGCCTCGATTGTAGTCGATTGAGTTTTCTTCTGGGAATGAACACGTCACAATTAGGGCTGTCACTTTACTTTCGAAAATCGATTGCACATTCGATTGGACCAACCAACACAAGTTTCGAAAACGAAAATGTGGATTTGATTTTAACAGCCTTTTCTTTTCTTTTCTTTTTTTTTTTTTATTATTATTGTTATTATTTTTTACCAAAAATGTGTTTTAGGTGGACAGATCAATACAGTACACAGAACATGTAGGATGTTGGAAAATAACAATGACTTTTCTGTTAGCCAAATGCTTTTTAATATTCGCTATTACTTCAATGCAAGTGAACAAGCGTGTTGCACTCCTGTTTGTCATTGTGCACGAAATTCACGCCAATAAATCATCAGGAATATTGCTGACTTGTGCGCGTCTCAAGCGCCCTCTTTACGTTCGTCCTAATGCCTGTTAGATGTCCGTGGATTTGCCTGTTTTGGCGAAAATGGAAACGTCTTTAGACATAGAAAATCGATTTTACAATCGATTCAATGAACACTTATATCTCAAAAAGCGAACAGGATTTTTTCACAAAAGTGACAGCCCTAGTCACAATATTCCTCAGTTAAATAATTCCCGCTCAAGACATAGGCCTACACAAAATAAAAGGATCAAGGCCTAGTTGAGTTGCATTAGAAGTGTGTTGAAACTGGCGTAAGTGGCGTGACATTTCTGAGATACGCTCAAAGCAGTGGACCAATCACAACACACTGGTCTAGCCGACCAATCAGAGTAGATTGTGTTTTTCGGAAGGAGGGACTTCATAGAGACAGGAACTAAACAGAATGTTACTGACAGACTGGGAAGTGAGGTGCTGCAACAATGGAGAATATGGGAAAAATGATGTGTTTTTGGACATTCAATTCTATTTTTTTAGCAGACCCCAAAATGAAAACTTTAAAACTATGGCCTCTTTCAATAGGGAAATGAGATCAACATGCTGCTGTTATGACAAATAACTTGGAATGGACAAATATTGTGAAAAGGTTTCATCAAAACATTTGGCGAATTAGGTGAACGCTTCAAAATTGGCAAACGTTGCTGGAAGACTGGAGTAGTTCTTCAACATCTCCTCAATGCAGGGCACCAGCAGGATCAGGGATGTTATCAAGCTCACACTGACAACAGCGTGACTCCATTAGCTGAAACCCAACACTAGGCAAACCGAGACAGGCAAAGACGTTGTGTTTGCTCTAGCAACATGCACATATTTGTGTTACGTTTATCGGCCCACTCGCTTTTATTTGTCCTCCCTTGACCCTCGAGTGTGTGTGACGGGCACGATTAGGTCATGACAACACACAATACCTGCACTGTTCTATTGTTTTTTTTTTAATTACGACGTGCGCTTCACTCATCTGCTTCCATTTTCTCCTTATTTCCGTATATGACTCTATTGATCCTTCTTCATAATTATAACCTTTTACATTTTTCAGAGACACCCATCATTCATGCAGTGACCGAGCCGCTCCGGGCCGTCTAGAGAGAGCCGCCCATCTCATGCAGCCGAGATAATAACTACTTCCTGATGGTTGTGCCTGAAAAACTGCATTGTGAAGAATAGATCACCACTGGGCTTTAAAGCTGAAAACATTTGGGGTTTTTGACGTTTATTTAGGTTGCAGACAGGAAACAGCGTGAGATGCAGTTTTTGAGGTTTTTCGACCTTTCTCCTCATTGTGCTCCTCCTTGTTTACGGCTGATCCTAGGAAATGACTCGTGCCCTGCGAGAGTGTTTTTGTGCGTGAGGATTTCTGCCCGTATTGTTTTTATAAATCAGTCTGAGCCTCCCATTTCTGTTTCCCGCACTGGTTTCCTGCTTCATGAGCCACTTCCTGCACACCACAGTCCACTTCCTGTCCGGAGTTCCCACAGGCAATTCCATGTGAATTTGAAGGGGGGAAAATCAGATGTGAAAGTGCAAATTAACTAAAAATAAAATCTCAAATTGACCTAATATATTTCTACTATTGAAGGAGTGTTGTTTTAGTATCGTTTATAGTATAGAATTTATTATTATGTTGAATTAGCTTTTATTTAAATAAATATTTGTTTTTAATATTTATATGTATTTTAGTAATTTTTCTATGTGCTTTTGTCGTTTTATTATTCTCTTTTTATTATTTCGATTTAATTTAATATAAATTTTAGTTTTACTTTTAGTTACACTTATTTTATTTTAAGTTGCCAAGACAGTATTTCTAATTTCCCTGTAGGTTTTTAAGTTTATACATTTGTCTAAAATGTATAACTGATTTTACAGAGAAAATATAAATAAATATTTATGTATTTATTATAAATAAATGAAAATAAATTCAAAATAAAAAATACTATAATAAGATATAAATAATACTAAAATAACACTGATATTTATTTCAATGAATGAAAATGATTTTTAGTAGTATTTTTAGTTAACAATAACAGCAATATACTGAAAGCTCTAAAAACATCTCATATCTTTTCATTTGTGCACCAGAGAAAGCTATAAAATCTGAGGTTTCCCTCCATTTATTTATATTTATGCATTTAGCAGACGTTTTTATCCAAAGCGACTTACAAAAGAAGAGAAGCAATTCGCCAAAGAGTCAACAATATTAATAATATACAATGGCAGGCTTATTAGACAACTAAACCTGGAAAAATCACTCTGAAATCTCTTTAATATCTCTATTGTTTCTCATAGATTGAGACGTCTCTTTCTCTGATTGTTCTCATGTGAAAAAGACTTCTAGAGAAAGTCTCATATCAAACTGATCCGTTTTAGCTAAGATACAAAAGCTTGCAATCAAAACTCAAAATCTCACTATGAACTGATTTCTCATCAAATTCCTCCAGGACCTAATAATCTTAGTTGCTATCCATTTCATGCACATCAGTCACATCTCCTAAACATGCCTGTTCTATCAGTTATATAAGCGATTGATCTGATACTCTCTCAGTCAGACTCAGAGCTCTGTGTGTGGGGCGTCTCCAGTGTCTCATGGTTTGTTGTGTGTTTCAGGGCATAAAGTTGAAGCGTTGTGCAGCCGCAGCGCAGTGGCTCCCCCCTCAGGACAGTCTCAGCACTGCAGAAACTCCCAGCAGCTTCTGCTTCATGGCCACAAGTCCCAATCTCTGCAGTACATATGACTGTTACCAGACCGTGAGAAGGTAGAAACGTGTGAGCTATTTACACGCCTGTCTGATCCGAGTAGAATCCAGCTTAGTCTTCTGCCGGAGATATTCGTCATTGTAACGTTTGGTTTGTTTTCTTGTCTCTCTGTAGGTAAACTAACATTCAGGAGGCAGTGAGGCGATGCAAAAGACGTATGACATGGAGGTCAAAAGTCACCTGATAACAGGCCCTGGTGAGCATCTCCATGTGCCTGTGTGTGTGTGTTTGTTTGCTGGCTTTCTACGAATTTTACTTTGTAAGTTGTTTGTCTGACGTGTGTGTTTTGTTTTTGTCTGTTATTGTGGCAACCAAGTATATCCTCACAAAGACCTTTTGAGGAGAACTTCTTCATAAAGGGTCTACATTTTATTAAATGTTTTGTGATGCAAGAAATGACATGCTTCACCTTTAAATCTTATTTTAAGAGTAAAAGGACAAAAGCTGTCCAATTTGGGAAGGTTAAGGGTGCACATGAGACCAGTAACCCATAATCACACTTTTTGACCAGTGCTTTTCCATGTCTTTCCCAGTCATTCTTGATTACTGGATAAGGTTTTTAACTATTTAAGATTTAAGAACCATTTAAACTATGTAGGTTTTCTTAATTTTTTTTTAATTACTATTCTAGCCTATGAAATCACAATTTAAAAAAAAAAATTCAAGACTTTCCTGACTAGAGGAAAATACTAGAAAAAGAATATTTAAGAATATGTAAAATTTAGGAACTTATATATATATATATATATATATATATATATATATTCTAAGTTCCTAAATTTTATATATTCTTAAATATTGTTAAAATTAGAACATTTAGGGTACACTAATTAAAAAAAAGAAAGAAATACTTTTATTCAACATGGATGCATTAAATTGATCAAAAGGGACTGTAAATACATTTATAATGCATTTAAAAATTGCTGTTCTTTTGAACTTTAAGATTGATAATAACAAACAAGAAATATTACTTGAGGAGCAAATCAGCATATTAGAATGATTTGTCACTGACAAACGTGTCACTGAAGACTGGAGTAATGATAAGGAATATTCAAGAATAAATTACATTTCAAAATATATTATAGACAGTTCTTTTAAATTGTAATAACATATCACAATGTTTTTGTTTTACTGTATTTTTGATCAAATAAATGCAGCTTTGGAGAGCAAAAAAGACTTTCAAAAACATAAAAATTGTATTCACCCCAAACTTTTGAACGCTAGCGTAAAACAATTAAGATGAGTCAGTCTGAGGTAACATGACGTGTGTGTGTGTGTGTGTGTGTGTGTGTGTGTGTGTGTGTGTGTGTGTGTGTGTGTGTGTGTGTGTGTGTTTGCAGAGCTGCAGGACAGTAAGCAGCACGCGGAGCGGATGGTGGAGCTGCAGGAGCGGAGGAGAAGTCTGCAGTCGCTGCTCAACACTCGATTAGCAGAACTCAAACGTGTGTGTCTGCAGGAGGCGGTCAGTGTCTCATCAAGTCCAATTACATTCCTGAACTTAATCTGAATTGAGGGAACCAAAGGGATGCAGAATTGACGTTAAAATTTGAATTTAATTTAGTAGATATTTAGAACTTGTTCTAGTTCCTTAGAACGAAGCTCTTAGAACGAAGCTCAACACGATAAACGTTGTATTTCTCGCTGGTGTCACTGCTGAATCACACAGCTGCCAGATCATGTGACACCGCAGAGATGCCCGCACAAGCCCATCTGATCTTTGCTCATACTTGTATCTCAACAAGCTCGGCATTTAAAATGCTTGTTTTACACATGTAACTTCAGGTGTGTTTTTCATGATGTGCTTCAGGAATAATTCACCCCAAGATTTTGTCATAATTTACTCACCCTCAAGTTATATCAAAACTGTATGTATTTCTTTCTACTGCTGAACACAGAATAAGATATTTTGTAGAATGTTGGTAACCAGTTGAGAACAACTTGAGGGTGAGTAAATGATAACATAATTTTCATTTTTGGATGAAAAATCCATGTAAAGGAGTGGAAAATGGGATTTTTCTTTCTCTTTTGAAATAATGTGCATAATGTGACACTCTAACATTCATAACGCAAAACTCCCCCCAGAGATTGCTTATGAAAATTAAGCTCATAATACGTGTCATTTCAAAATTTCAAACATACTGTATGAACAACAGTGTGCACACCAGCGTCTTACCAGAAATATCATATATTCATTTCACATTCATAAATGTTAGCCAATCATAATAGAGCTCATGTACATATAGCAGGAAAACAGCCTGTTTAATTCTACAGATGAAATTAAATTTAAAAATAATTCAGGTAAAAATTATGCTTTGATTTAAAATAAATATAATATTCTACAAAAGTAAACATGGCTGCTTTAATATATTAAAAATAACAATGAAACTAATGAAAATGAAACTAATGTTTGCTCGTCATACATTTTTTAGGAAATGACAGGTGAAGTTCCTCATGAATATCCTCTGGAAAGCGGAGAGAAAGTCCCTCATGTGCGGCGCAGGGCCGGTCTGTCCCGCAGCGGTTCCAAACACAACACCAAAAATGAGGTGTGTGGATCTGAGATGATATATGGGTGGCCAATAATTTGATATTGGATACATGATGTATAAACATCATAAGTTGCTCAATGTTTGTGTTCGGGCTTAGGAAGAGGACGCCTCTCAGCGCAAGACAAAGAAAACTCTGTTCAGCGGCGCCCTCCGCAGACACGTCGACTCAGAACAGCATCCTTCACACAGCAAACGAACCGTTCACAGGGGATGCCACACAGGTGGGTTTGAGGAATATTCTGAGGAAATAAATTATATCCTCTTGAGACCCAGAAAAAAGATTTTTGAATTTAGTTTTTTTTCCATGTCATCACATTCTTTAGAGCCTAAGAAAAAATGGTACAAAAAAACATTTTTGAAAAATGATAATTTATTCTTATGTTATGCTATGTACTCTGTAGTGGACACCAGGTCTCAGTTGTTTATAAAATAAAATGACATGAAATTATATGTATAGACAAAAACAATGGGATTTTTCTTTCAATCAACAATTTTTTTTTAGATTTCAGGATTTTTTTTAAGCAAAATTTGTATAAAGATGATTCTCAACTAAGTTATGAAAGATATAACGAAATGAATTGATACACCATTTTACTTTATGCAATATGTGGGTAAAATGGCCATAAATTAATATTCCCATTCAATGCAATGTATCTATACACTGTATCTAATGTGCACATTAATGTGTTCTTGGAGTAACATTTAATGAAAAAAGAAGTGTAATAATTGGATTAATAATTAGCAACATTTGAATAATAATATCTAATATTTCATAGGAATATTGATGTATAATTGATTTCCATATTCACTTGTTGTGTCTCCCAAAATGCCTGATAAACATGATTTAAGTCCTGATGTCCTCTACAGTGGACATGAATGAAATCAATGTCCTGTTCTGTAACAGAAAGTCATTTTTTTTATTTGAAACCCCACAACGGTTTCCTGAGATGTTGCTAGATGAAATACAATTTGAAAAGTAGTAATTTAAATTATAATTATTAATATATTATCATATTTTCATAAGAGTGCTACATTTGATGACTAAATTAATGTCAGACATTTTTAAAGACCAAGGAGAAGTTGTTTTCATGATGAAACTTGGGTAGATGAAACATTTGGTATCTCTGAAAAGCCCTGAATGTGCTCTTTACAGGACACCCAGGTGTGACATGTGACATGTATGATGTCAGAGAAATTCACTAAAATATAATGTCCACTACAGTGGACAAAAGTCTATTCCTGGGTCCCAGGAGGATATATAATATTTTACTCATATATACAGAAAGATGTTTTAATGTTTTTGAAAGAAGCATCTTCTGCTCACCAAGGCTGCATTTATGTAATCAAAAATACAGTAAAAACAATAATATTGTGAAATATCATTACAAATTCAAATAAGTGTTTTCTATTATAATATATTTTAAATGTAATTTATTCCTGTGAGGCAAAGCAGAATTTTCCAGTCTTCAGTCACATGATCCTTTAGAATTCATTCTGGACATTTCTGATTATTATCAATGTTAAAAACAGTTGTGCTGCTTAATATTTTTTTTTTAGAAACCATAATACATTTTGTTTCAGGATTTTTTGATGAACAGAAATTTGCAAAGAACAGCATTCATTTGAAATATTTTTGTAATATTCTAAATGTCTTTACTGTCAGTTTTGATCCCAAACTTTTGAATGTCATGCCCTAAAATTATTTGGACATTTAAACCACATTTAAAAAATGTCATTAATCAAACCAAGTATCCAAATATTTTTTGAGGTGACTGTATATATAATGAAAAATGTTTTTATTTTTTAACTATAGTATAGCATGTCAACTGCCCATTAAGAATGATAATTTTTTGTCCATTAAACCCTGTAAACACATACAAACTGATTATTTATACTATCTGCTCACCTAATTGACATATCGATAATGTTTGTCTCTGCTCGGTCCATGATCAAACTGAGCAAACCAGCTGTGATAAAACTGACATACAGTAATGATTATAGATTAGACTGAACTGTGCTGATATAACAGAGGACTGGTTAACAGATCAAACTAAAGACTCAGAGATCAGTTTCAAGATAACAAAGGTTAAAGCTAATCATATTAACAATTATTCTGATATTATGTGGTGTTTAACTCATGTAAATTTGGTAAATGACGTGATCAGACTTGGCTTGTGAGAGATAGGACGAAGAGTGGTTTACAACGGATCAGAGCAGTTTAGTGTCTGGTGGTCTGGCTTTGGACCGTGGGAATAGTTGATTATATTTGCATGTTTGTGTGTGTGGTATAAATTAAGAAGGGAAAGTTGTCTCTTGTGTGCAAACATTGAAAACAGTCCACCTTAAATGAGACACACGAGACGTTGTGCAACAGGAAGTGTTGAGTTTCCGGACATTATTACTAAAATGATGATGCAAGTTCAGTACTGTAACAAACACACACTTATGTAGCTTTCTGAATGAAGTCAAATAGATGTATTGTTTTCATATGAAACTATTAACTGTTGAGCTTTAACCCTACCTCTCCAAAATCCTTTTTAATTTTTAATGTAAAAAAATATTTTTATTCTGTTTTTGTTTATTGCGACAATTGAATCATTGTCTTTTACATAATTATCACATAAGGGTCAAACCTCTTTAAATGATAAATTGTTAAAAATGCAAGTTTAAATCATTAATGCATATCTCCATAATTTTATAAATATAAATATAGAAAAAAATAGAAAAATATTACTTTTATTCACATTTTTAGCTTTGAGAACATCTAGAAGAAAAGTTTTGTCAGATTTAGCTGACTTTTTTCTTCATGTCTAGCACATAAAATGTCCATTGGACAATATGACACCCTGATTCATTATCAGCAGCGTAGAGCCAATACAGTGTGTTAATGTGATTTCATGTAATGTGTGTATAAGTTCAGTTATGTAATGTGTGAATGTTTATATCCTCAGATAACGCGGTGAAGTCAGAGAGCAGCTCCACGTCAGATTCCACCAATCAGGACACTGGTGAGTTATGGCACGGATCAGTGCTTTACATTAGCAGGATAATGAATGCGAGAGATAAGAAGCACTATTACAATGGCAGGATGAGTTTAGTGGATGGAGAGTCTCGCGGGGGTCATTAGAGTCTTCACATCAATGAGTCAAAAAGCCTGTTATTAACACTCACTAAACTAATCCTCTGCCTGTGGCATTTCTGATTCTCACACACACACACACACACACACACACACACACACACACACACACACACACACACACACACACACACACACACACACACACACACACACACACACACACACACACACACACACACACACACACACACACACACACACACACACCTCTCTCTCTCTATCTCTATCAGTTTTCAATTTCGATTAAGAAATGTGAATAAATTATTTATATACAACAATATTGCCAAAGCATTAGTACCATTAGTTGTCAATAATGGTAATAAAGACTAAACAAATTAGTTAATATAGTGACTAAGTCATTGATTGTGCTTATTTTCTGAGGGTATGGCATTCAGATATGAATTTTGCTGTAATCGATACATAATAACCCTCCTTTATTCACACTTGTGTATATCAGTATCCCCAAAAATTACTTAGACACTTAAGACACACTTAAAAATATTAAAATGTCATTTAATATGATATTTGATACAAGTATAAAACCAACTTCACAAATATAGCTTGTGCAGCATTTGAGCGCAGATCACACTTGCTTTGTTTTGTTATTTAATGTCATGATAAGAACTTCTGTGTTACACACATTAACCTCTTCAATATTGTTGTCTGTAATAAAAGAAGAAGAAATTAACTTTTATTCAGCAAAGATGCATTAAATTGATCAAAATTGACAGTAAAGACATTTTTATAAGATTTCTATTTCAAATAAATGCTGTTCTTTTGAACTTTCTAATTATCAAAGAATCCTGAAAAAGTACCAGGTTTCACAAAAACATTTTTTCAACACTGATTATAATAAGAAACGTTTCTTGTGCAGAATATAATCATATTAGAATGATTTCTGAAGGATCATGTGACACTGAAGACTGGAGTAATGATGCTGAAAATACAGCTTTGCGTCACAGGAATAAATAGCATTTTAACGTATAGTCAAATAGAAAACTGGTATTTTAAATTGAATAAATATTTCTCAATATTACTATATTTTTGATTAAATAAATGCAGCCTTGGTGAGCATAAGAGACTCTTTCAGAAATCATACCGACCACAAACCTTTGAACGGTAGTATGTTTTAGAAGTGTATAACTGTGAATTATAAAGTTGGCTTCTGTCTCAACCTCTCTCTCTCTCTCTCTCCTTCAGAAGACGCCTCTGACGGCCTGTCCCCCTCACGTCCCCGGCTGGTCTCGGGGAGTCCAGACAACAGGTTCTCTCGAAAGCTCTCCCCCGTGGAGATCTATTACGAAATAAAAACTCGCCGCAACTCTGTGGCCAGCTCAGCCAGGTACTCGCTCAGCACAATTTGCTTTCGTGCTCAGCATGAGAAAGTAGGAACAGCTGTTTTTACACTTTATGTAGATCCAAAGGTGAATCAGCATTGATAAGCTGGTCTGGAATCACCACATTTAACAAAGTCTCTTTGTTACTCATGGATATTTTGGCAAAAATCTAAAAGCCATTGTAAATTGTAACCCCAGCTGTAACTATATTCATCATGTGACTATTCAAATATCACTGTATAATAACAATAAATGGTTGCACTTTCTTTTATAGTACTGTATATGTACTTGTAGTGTATTTACCTAAGCAAATACTGGGGAAAAAAAAGGTTAGTACCTAGTTATTATTACCCAGTTATTGTAATTACTGTAATAAGTACATAGTATGTACATGGGGAACAGGATTGTAAAATAAAGTGCTACCAAAATAATAAAGCTACAATTTAGAATCAAAACATATCTTCATCATCAGTTTTATAAATGTCTTTGTCACCATATAACATAGATCAAGTTTTTTAACTGTGCTGCTAGATTTACAACAAGAAAATGTAACTAGACTTTGTTTTTTTTCCCCAGCCCGAGTCACACTCTTCCAAGAAGTGTGTCGAATATAGAAGGAAGAAGTGTACCAGCAACTCCACTCTTGTCCCGCAATGGAATAACAGGAGTGCACATCAGGTTACAAATGCACAAAACACACATGCACAAACAAAGGTTAAAACACTGTGCAGATCAGCTTGCATGCTGACTATATAGCTAATTATAGTTAAAAAGCCCTGAATTGATAATGGCACAAACATTTTGATTAAATTACTTATTTGCAATAAAGTGTAATGAAGTAATGGATGTCTAAGGAGGTTGAGCGTAAAGCCCCATTATTTCCTACTCAATCCAATTACACACACAGAGCCGCTTGTTGTGCCGCAGTGCCGGGAGACACTGATATCTGCATGTTTGGATACTGTGTTGTGTGGCTGTCATTTCATCAGAGAGACACTTGGGTAGCTTAAAGGGGTTGTCCACCCAATTATTAACTCAACAAATCTGTATGCATTTCTTTCTTCAAAAAAAGATAATTTTGAAGAATGTTGGTTTCGGTTCTACTGACTTCCGCATTATGGAAGTCAGTGGGAATTAAAATTGTTTGGTTACTATCATTCTACAGAATATCTTCTCTTATGTTTCGCAGAACAAAGAAAGTCATATTGGTTTGGAACGCATGAGGGTGTTTACCTAAAAAATGAAAATTATTCCATAATTTATTCACCCTCAAGCAATCCTAGGTGTATGTGACTTTCTTCTTTCTGCCGAACACAATCAGAGTTTTATTAAAAAATATCCTGGCTCTTCCAAACTTTATAATGGGAGTGAATTGTACCTTGTTTTTTGAAGCCTAAAAAAAGCTCATCCATCCATCATAAAAGTAATCCATACGGCTCCAGACAGTTTATAAAGGCCTTCTGAAGCGAAGCGATGCCTTTTTGTGAGAAAAATATCCATAGTTATAACTTTATGAATTATAATCATGGTCTTCCGATAACTGCCGTATGCGAGTCAAGTTCCGGCGGGAGAGTGACCTCTGACCGGTTATGCAATAATTACACTCCCATTATAAAGTTTGGAAGAGCCAAATATTTTTTAATATGACTCAGATTGTGTTTGGCTGAAAGAAGAAAGTCATTTACACCTAGGATGGCTTGAGGGTCAGTACATTATGGGATTATTTTTTGTTTTTGGGTTAACTAACCCTTTAAAGGGTTAGTTCACCCAAAAATGAAAATTAAGTCATTAATTACCCACCCTCATGCTGTACCAACCCTGTAAGACCTTCTTTCATCTTCGGAACACAAATGAAGATATTTGTGATTAAATCTGAGAGCTGGATCACTCCTCCATAGGCTTCTAAGGGATTGAAACTTGACAGCCCCGAAAAGTTATTAAAGAAATCGTTAAAAGAGTCCAAGTGACTACAGTGACTCAATCTTAAGTTTATAAAACGACGAGAATACTTTTTGCGTGCAAAAAAACACAAAAATAACAACTTTATTCAATCTCTTCTCTTCCATGTCATTCTCCTAAGCTGTTGACGTAGTGTAAGTGCGCAGCGCTTCTGTGTCTTTCTCCTAAGCTGTTGACGTAGTGTAACAGCGCAGCGCTTCTGTGTTATACGCCACACGTAGCTCACTATTGGCCGACGCTGGTCATGTGTGTGATGCGTGTGACGTTCAACCAGAAGCGTTGCGCAATAACACTACGTTAAATCTCCAGGCCCAAAGAGAATACTTGAATAAAGTCGCTATTTTAGTTTGTTTTTTTGCGCTCAAAAAGTATTCTCGTAGCTCGATAAACTTAAGATCTAGCCACTGTAGGCACATTAATAAATATTTAAACATTTTCTTCAATGACTTTCTGGGCCGTCAAGTTTCACTCCCTTAGGAAGCCTATGGAGGAGTGATCCAGCTCTCAGATTTAATCAAAAATATCTTCATTTGTGTTCCGAAGATGAACGAAGGTCTTACGGGGTTGGTACAGCATGAGGGTGAGTAATTAATGACTTAATTTTCATTTTTGGGTGAACTATCCCTTTAAGGTAACATTGTTTTTGACAGACCTAAAAAACACATCGAATTAATGTTTTAAAATTATAACATTAAATGTCTTCACTGTCACTTTTGAGCAATTTAATGCATCCTTGCTGAATAAAAGTAGTCAATGATTTGAAGGAAAAAAAAGGCATACTGGCCCCAAACTTTTAAATGGTAGTGAATGTATTTGAATGTGTTGTTTATTTGCTCAGGTCAGAATCATCTAGCGGCACTGCTGCCGTGAAGCAGTGGTCAGACAATCCCGAGGCGTCCCAGCAGGTGCCTCTGCAGTCTCAGGAGGGGTCCTACGAGCAAGGGCACAGGCGAAGCAATAGCTCCGAGACGTTACTCGACCGGCACGCCTCTGCGGTGGAGGAGGGAGCTCAAAGGTTAGGCATGCCTGTTCGAAACGGCCCATACAAGAGCTCAGAAGCAATCATGGACACAACTTTAAAACAGGCACAGCGGAGCAGCCCCGAACGGCAGGTAAACGGACACACCGAACTGGCCCGTGTTCGCTCGGCTGTGGGAGGTCGAGGAACGAACGGAGGTGGCGGTTACAATGAGATCCTCATAGATTACGTGTGGGGAAAACAGCAGAAGATGCAAGCTCAGCAAAGACTGCAGGTCACAAATAGTGCAAAAACCCGGCCGTGGCCCGAAGGTCCCAATGCTCCACCACCTCCCTACAGGAACGGCTTCCCCCAATCGCAGCAGCTTATCCTGGGCAACGGCCCACCGGCCTACAGCCCGCTAATGCTGAGAGGGAAACCCGGCGAGCCTCGGAGGGTCAAAGTGACTCGCACCAAATCCTGCGGTCCGTTCGTTCCCTTACAGCAGCACCAGCAAGAGTCCATCCTGCTCTCTGCCTACACCGAAACCAACACCGCCAGTGGCACCGCCGGTAATGCACTGCATAACCAGCACATAGACCACCCTCACAGACCACCACACTACCCAACCGAGTCGTCCACACCAACGACCCCCGACGACCCCACACGCAGCCTGCACAAGGCCTTGGCGCTGGAGGGCTTGAGAGACTGGTATCTGCGTAACGCACTGGGACAGGCGTCCAGTGGAGGGAAGGGCAAAGAGGGGACGCAGACTCAGCGCAGGCGTACCACGTCCTCTCTGCACACCTCGCAACCCCATCCGCCCCTAAAACACCAGCCACAGTCCTTTCAGACGGACACATCCTACCCACAGATGCCTCAGTCGGCCACGTTTCATGGCCACCCTCTACACGGCAGGTAATTGCAGACCGAGTTACAATCCACATTCATATGATACATGAACCATCAGTCAAGAAACCCTTGTTTTCGAAAAGGTAAATATATATATATTAGGTATCATGACTTTTACGGCATTTATTTATCTTGGTCAATGTTCTTTTCTGCAAGTTTCACAAAGTTTTTGAATGTATTTTTATTATAGTAGTTAATAGTATATATTTTTAAATTAACATTTTTAATATTTTACTGCTTTTTATGTTTTTGAAAAAAGTCTCTTATGCTCACCAAGGCTGCATTTATTTTATTAAAAATTAAATAAAAACAGTAATATTGTGAAATATTATTACAAATTAAAATAACTGTTTTCTATTTTGATATATTTTAAATTGTAATTTATTCCTGTGATAAAAGCTGAATTTTCAGCATCATTACTCCAGTCCTCAGTGTCACATGATAATTTTCTGTATTTTACCATTTCAAGCTTTATATATCAACAGTTAATTCAATTGAATGAATTATAGTATTTTTTCATTATAGTATTTTTTGAATGAAAAATAGTATTTTTTTAATTAACATTCAGATGTTAATATTTATCATGGTACCATTCAAAAGTTTAGGGTTGGTAAGTTTTTTTTTAATGTTTTTGAAAGAAGTCTCTTATGATTAAAGACGTAAAATGGTAAGAAATATGACAAATGGTAAAATATTATTACTCTTTAACATTTTCTATTTGAATATATTTTAAAATGTAATTTAATCCTGTCAAAAGAACAGCATTTTTGAAAGATTAAAATCGTTACTGTCACTTTTGATCAATTGAATGCATCCTTGCTGAATAAAATATACTTTTTTAAAACAACCCAAACAAACAAAATTTAACGACCCTAAACTGTTGAACAGTAGTGTATATATTTGAATATTATATTTTATATACATTTGAAATATCTCCTTTTCTTAGATGTTTATCATTGATTTTGTCGCCTCTTCCCTACAGGTCGATGGAGCTTTCTTTGTACCAAGATACCCTTTCATCTAAAATGCAGGAGACGACACTTAAAGAAACCAGTAATGACAGACCCACGCCAGGCACGCTGGTCTGACGCAAACAAACAGTCTCACACACACACTCATGCAAACACAAAGAGACTACAGCAAACACCAGCTTACCTGTGTATGGATGAATAGCAGACTGAGAGAATGCCATAGTGGACTTTTAAAGAGACGTTTTGCTTCCTTTCAGCGGGTAGAATTAAATAATTCTGACAGAAATCAGCCTATCAAACTTGTTATACTAATATATGCTAAGCTAGACATGGGACAAACACTTTTTCAGCATGAGATTTTCTAGTTTCACATCATTTCTGGGTTCCTGTAGACTTAAGTAGTTTAGTCAATTTCCCTTTAATCAGCAAAAGGTTAGTCAGAGAAAAAAGACAAAATGTCACCCTATTTTTATTAGTAAACAACAATGTGAGTTAATTCTATCACACTATTCCCAGCCTTGGTTTAGATTTGTCACTATAAAACAAGTTTTTGTTGTTCATGAGAATCCAGTATTGGTCGCTGGTGAGACCTTCCAAAAATAGTACTGGACATTTGAGGCCCTTTGGAAAAAATCAGGATCTTAATGTTTTTATGAAAATATTTCTATGCAAATTACAATCAAGAAGACTGTGTTTAGACTAAATTAATATTTTTTTTGTCATTTTGGGTAGCAATTTTAAAATGTGCAGGGGAAAAACAAACCAAATCTTAAACTTTGATAGACTGTTAAAGAGTCAGTGACTCTGTATTTCATGAAATTTATAATTCTGTTAGTATCTTTATTACTAATGTAAAAGAGTATACATGTTGTGCTCATTCAGGATGATGACATTTAATAGGATAATTCACCCAAAAATGAAAATTGTCATTTACTCTCCCTGAAGTTGTTCCAAACCTGTATGAGTTTATTTGTTCTGTTGAACACAAAAGAAGAATGTTGTAACCAAACAATTGTCAGTCCCCATTGACGTCACTGAAAAAAATACTATGGAAGTCAATGGGGACCAGAAACTGTTTGGTTACCAAGATTCTTCCAAATATCTTCATACATACATATTTCATACATACTCATACAGGTTTATAAGAGCTTGAGTGTGAGTAAATTTTCATTTTTGGGAGAACTATGCCTTTACGAATGGCACAAAGGTCGCTGTGCGGCTCAAACAACATCTTTATCGTTATCACATGTATTTATGATGGTTTATATTTCCTCAGGCTGTAATTACCAGTATTACTATATACAATCACATCAAATTTGCAGGAAGAATTAAAGGGTACCTATTATGGCATTTAAAATGTTCCTAATAATGTTCTGGGAGTCCCCAACAACAGTTTTACATGCATGCAATGACAAAAAACACTTTTGTTGTCTTATAATGTGCATTTATTTTTACCTGATTTGCTCATCGATTCCCAAATGATTCGTTTGACGTCTCATTTTTCAAACCCCGCCTTTGCGTGACGCTAATCCGCTGTGATTGGTCAGACGACCCAGTCAGTTATTTTTCGCGTTAACCCAATATTGATAAAGCACTGCAGTACTACAATACGCTCTATTCTTTATGACAACTCCAATAACAACGACAAACATTTTACATATTTCAAAACACACACACAGCTTGGAGACCTAAGCGCTGAGCGTAAATGACACACAACACACACACACACACACACACACACACACACACACACACACACACACACACACACACACACACACACACACACAGCTTGGAGACCTAAGCTGCGTTGAGCGTAACTGACACACACACCACACACACACACACCACTTATTGAGCATGCTACAAAACCCATTAAAAGCAACAATTATTAACAGTACTTACAGGTTGTGATTCGGAGGATGAAGCCGATCCAAATAAACTTGGTACTAAACGTTCCTTGTCAACCGACTCGCGAATCCACACGTGAAAGCATTTGTGTTTGTGAAGCGATCGTCATTAAAATAACGCGAACACAGCTCAAGGTGGCTATACTTGTGTGGTATAGTTGTAAAT